>CM034352.1:103973517-104447418 GCA_019925275.1 Mytilus edulis | reverse complement strand
CCATCAGGAGGATATAAAAACTGAAACCGTTTATATTTTACCATGGTCGGGTGTTACACGATCAATTTAAATCTAGAATATTGATTTGCGATGTAAATTGTTCATTTATAAAATATTAAAACATGTATAAAGGATTAATTTCCCAACAATAGGCATGTTTTAAATGCCCGTCATAATTTATAAGCCAGTGAAAGTTATTTTGACGATGTAAGAGATCAGAGATCATGCTTTGAGAAATGGAAGTCAAATTATTGCTACTGGTTTTTGGAATATTTCAATATAACTCTATTACCACTGGAAAAAGGGTGGAGGATTATGTTGTAGATTCTGGGGTGAGTACTTTTGGCGCAGGATGGTGTAGTACCTTTCCCCCTTATTTGGGGAATATTTCAATATAACTCTATTACCACTGGAAAAAGGGTAGAGGATTATGTTGTAGATTCTGGGGCGAGTACTTTTGGCGCAGGATGTTGTAGTACCTTTTCCCTGGTTTTGGGAACATTTCAATATAATTCTATTTCCACTGGAAAAAGGGTGGAGGATTATGTTGTAGATTCTGGGGTGAGTACTTTTGGCGCAGGATGTTGTAGTACCTTTCCCCCTTATTTTGGGGATATTTCAATACAACTCTATTTCCACTGGAAAAGGGTGGAGGATTATGTTGTAAATTCTGGGGTGTGTACTTTTGGCGCAGGATGTTGTAGTACCTTTTCCCTGGGTTTTTTTCTTTGTGAATGGTAAGGGTGTTTGTAGCTGTTTTATTGGGTTTTTTTCTGAGATTGATCAACTTGCATATATTGGTTTTCTAGAGATTATGTTTCAGGGTCGCAAAAGTTTTTTTTCTTTCTGTTAGTAGAATAATATTGTAGGTACGACATACAACCCGTCAGTAACGTTCTAATCAAGACAGATGGAAACCAAACCAATAACGAAGTTGAATAATATTTAAAATATGCAAAATTCTTTCTAAGGCCATCTAAGTCTTTCAAGGAAACATTATCATTTTTCTATAAACATTTGGTTTACATCGAAATGAACGTTTTTATTTGTCGGTAGAGTATTGCCTACAACAAATAAATTTTTACAAGTCAATATAAAATTCTGGATTTAAATTACATTTTCAAACACATTTTCAAAAACATGCTAAATAAAACCAGACTTCTTCAGTTTAATTTGTTTTGTCAGAATTATTTACACAAGAAATTATGTTGAGAATACTTTTATTGAAAATATTTTAATTATTTAATCAATAGATTCAATAACGGATAATTCTTAAAATAAATCTATATTAAATGTCCGAGCACAGTTGTTATAGATATGAATATTGCATACTTGTGACTCATTGTGTGTGTTTCGGTGTTGTTTTTTTTTTTACCTAGATTAATATTGATCTGAGATGCTAATTGTTAATTTATAAAATATTAAAACATGAATAGATTGCAGGTATTGTGTTTTCTCATTATGTTGCAGTCTCGCGGAATTGGTTGTTTTCTGTCAGGAGAATAATATTATAGTTTCAATAAGGGTTTTTCTCTGTCTGACACGGCTTTGTATAATCAGAAATAAAAAAATCAGACTCGCTTCAGATGTTATTAATCAGAAACATCAAATAAAATGTAGTATTGGTGAAGAAACAACCAAAGTTATCGCATATAAACAATATAATTATATAAATATATATTTAATTAGCGTATATTTATTTTACAGGACTGGAAGTTTATAACAAGGTTCTGTTTTCTAGCAAGGAAAGGTACACTCAGATATTCATTTGAATATCCAGTAGTAAGTAACACTCTGTAGTATGTCGTAGTACTGACACTAAAAGGTTTCATCACAATTCATTTATATGAATCAATAATCTTCTTGTTTTATCAATTTACAATTCTTATCATCATTTATTTAATGTTAGATTTTGAAGCTCCTTATTATATGATGGAAATATAACTTGAGTGTTTTCATTCCTTACAATGCAATTTGAGAAACTTACAATGTGAAAAAAATAAAAATTTGAGAAACTTAAAATGTGTAAAAAAACAAAATACCCCCTTTTACGAAAATATTTTTTTTCCTTTAACAATAACTTTCTATATTTTTAGATAAGAGAAATGCTAACAAAGATCTCAAACTCGGAAAATTTAAAAAAAAACACTCCTTGCCCTATTAAAAAGAAGAAAAGGTAAGTTTGCCTTTGGGGAAAATTTCCCCACAAAAGCCAAAATGACACAAAAATTTAAACCCAACTATAGGTCCCCCGTACTCCCTTCAAAAAATGTAAAACCCCCCGTCCCGCATGTCAGCAAATTAAGGCATCAAATGAAAATGTAAAAATTTCAAACGGAAACCCTAACGGCCCCAAAAATTTAAATGTATAAAAAAGGGAAAAAAAAACCCAAATCTAACCCCATAAACAAAAGACAATTTTCTTATACAAAGGCTTTTAAAACCCTCCCTCTTTCTGGGTTTTTTCCAGGGTTCAAAGAGCATAGTTTCCCCTTAAGGTTAAAATTGCCTAATTTTAAGGGGTTTTTAGGGAAAAAATTGTAACCAAAACATAAACCCGTTTTCCCCTAAACACTTAAAAAAAATTTTGGGTTTTTTGTGGCACAAAATTTGAAATAGTTATACATGGGAATTTTTAAATAAAATTTTTCTTTGTGAACAAAAAAAATAAAAAAAATAGAGTTTATGAAAAAAGTTGTTTGGTTTTTTCCCCTTTAAACTATAATCTTCGCTTAAAAGGGTTCCCCTGGTCAGTGTGCTAATTTACAAAACCCGGTTTAAACTTTTAAAATATAGATTTAATTGTACTGTAAAATTAAATATGTATAGCAAGTTGTGGGGATAAAAGGACAATTTAAAAAAAAAATTCAATTAACGAAGAGTAGAAAGATAAATTTTTTTGAGGAAAGGCAATGGTTTGATGAAATAAAAAGGGCCCGGGGGTTTAACTATCTTTTATCCCAAAAGGTAAAGCTTAAATTACGTTTTTGGCTTTTTTAAGAAAAAAAAGCTTTTACCCCACATCTATTTTTTGGCACGATTTTTTAAAAGATTTAAAGGTATCAAAACAAAATTTCAAATAAATTAGTCAAAAATTTGCCAAAAAATTTGCCCAATTAGAGTAAACTAAAACACCAAATACTTCTTCCGTACTGTGCTGTTTAAAAGTTATTGTGAAAACCCCCCTTTTTGGGTTTTGTCTGCAAAACCTCGATAGAAAAAGAAAAATTTTGGGCAAAAAAAAAAAAAGAAATTAAAAAAAACCAACTACAAAAGATTTATTTTGGAGCAGTATCAGCCCCAATGAATTTTGCTTTTGTTAAAAGAGTCACGTGCTCCCATCGGGGGTTTAATAAGTAAGAATTTTCAGGGCTTCGCGAGTGACCCCTGGGTTGCGTTCGTATAGACGGGCTACGTAGTGCTCGAAGATTTTGACAAATTAAACGTGTAGCAAATAGACTAGCTTTTAAAATAGATTTTGATAGCGCGAAGCTGCTACTACTGCTACGATTTTGGGGAACTAAAACCTCTGTCGTGTTGCTCGCGATACGTAGAATTGCGGGGCTTTTTTTGTTTTAGATATCTTTAAAAAGGGCCAAATATCTACATTTTTCAGACTAAATTCAACGCCCCAGTTTTTCTGTTGTTTTTCGTAAAGGATGACCAATGGCCCCGTGAAAAAATTTGGAAAGGAAATGAATGATAAACTTTAGTGATGATTGTTCATTTAAAACCTTAGGCAAAAATTTAAAATATCTTTTCCTGGCCTAAAAAACAGCTTAAAATTCGCTCAAAGACAAGGTAATTTTTACCCCTTTGCATCTAAAAATTTTTCCCCACGTAAACCCCAAAAAAAAAAAATTTTAAAAGGGGGTGGGTTAAAAGGGGGGGGGGGGGGGGGGGGTTGGGGGGGGGGGGGGGGGGGCGTGGGGGGGGGGTGGGGGGGGGGGGGGGGGGGGGCCGGGGGGGGAGGGGGGGGGGGGGGGGCGGGGGGGGGGGGGGGGGGGGGGGGGGGGGGGGGGGGCCCCCGAAAAAAATTTAAAAACAAAAGATTTTTGGGAAACCGTTTTTAATTTATTAGGTATTTCCCAAAATAAAAAATTTCAAATTTTCGGGTAAAAAAGATTAAAATTTTCATTTTTAAATTTATCGTAATTTTTTTTGTCCGACATTGAGCAGAAAGTTGCCACCTTGAATCCAGCTAAAAACCAAATCATTCAAAATGCCCCGTACTGTAAAAGTGGTCAGGCTTTTCCCCGATCCCCTAAAAAGGGGGCCCGGGATGTTATTTTTGTGAAGGAGGCAGGGTTTTAAAGTCGCCCCCGTGAAAGAGGGTGGTTTTTGGGCTGTTGCCCAAATTGATCAATTTTTCCGGGGTGGGGTTGATATGCATTTGTTCGGGTCTACAGGGGTTTTTATTTTTTTTATGATGGGAACGTCCGTTTCGGGTGAATTTATCTTCATCTCATAAGCCCCTCAAGGTAAGTGTTTTTTTGTCTTGTGATAAATTTCCTGGAGAATATATTTTTCCCTGTGACCCGCTTTAGAAGAAACCACGGTTTTTTTTTAAATTTTATCGGACGTGATTAGTCTTCGTGAATAAATTTTTTTCCCCTGTGATCATCCCAGGGGGGTGTGTTTGTTTTAATGGGCCCTTGTGAATGGACTTAGCGTAATGGATAAATCATTTAGGGGATTTTTTTTTGTCATGTGATTGGGTCTTCTTGGATAAATTAATCTTCCAGGGAAATCATTCCTCAGGAGGATGTGTTTGTCAAAATGATTGGTCTTCTTGGATAAAATTAAATTTTTCCTTTTGGGTTTAAGTTTTGTTGACAACATTTGTACTTCCGAAATATTTTTAAGTGGGGGTCATCCCCCTTTTTGTAATGGGTGTTGTCCGTTTTCAATTTTAGGCCTCGTTGCGTTAAAGTTTTTTGATGTTTTCATCTACTGCTTTTTAAATTGTGAAAATTCTTTTCTAGATGTAATGTTCTGAAAATTGCCCTTTTTTTCGAAAGTAATAAAAGTATCAAAAGCCCAAACATAAAATCTTTAACATGCGGAAATTTTGGGGTTGATAGTTTGGTATTCGTTTTTTTTTGTCACAAACAAAATTTATTTTCCCAAACAAAATTTTTTAAAAAACCCCCGAAAAGATCTAGTATGTTTTAAAAAACCGAATTAAATTTTAATACTTAGCCCTTTTGCGATCTTTTCTATTTTCATTTTCGGGGGTTGGTTTAAAATTTTTCTTAAAATTTTCCCATATGCCAAAGGGTCCAGAGGATGACTTCCCTAAGACATGAATATTCCGAAAACAAATTTTTTGTAAGTTTATTTTTACCTTAGCCCATGTTGTCCTTTATATTAAGATAGTTTTCCACATATTTTTCATGCATTCCTATATCTGTTTTTCATGTTTCATTAAAAAGTTCCCCTTTCGTTTTTTATATTCTTTTTAACCTTTCTTTTCCCTTCTTAATTTTTTTTTTATGGTAAAAGATTATAATGAAAAATGCTGTATCAGGTGTTTTTTAAATAAGGCTTTGCATTGGCTAAAATTTGTGTTAATTATTGAGTCTTTGCCAGCATTTTTTTTAAATTAATAGGTCCTTTGTTACCGTAAGGGTTGTCCGGTTTTTATCATGCTGTAGGGTTTGTTATCTGTGATGTTTAGCTGTTATTAAATTTTTCCCGGGCTGTTATCTGTGTTTGGTAGGGCCTGTTATCTGTGATTATGCTGTTTCTGTAAAGTCGGCTGTTACCCCAAGATGAACCAAATTTTAAAAACCCCACGCCCTGTAAATCATTTTTTTACCGCGGGGCGGGGAATCTTTTAAAGCAAACGGTTATCCGTGTTTTGTACGGATGCCCCTTTTGATTTACATCATTATTGATCAACCCAAGCAACAAATTTTAAGAAACTTTACTATATGAATTTGAATTTATTATAGCATTTTTTTCTTTTAAGAAATTACCCATAATTATTTCCTTTTTTTTTGGCAAAATGTAGTTTTTTTTGTTTTTAATCCGGTATTTGTCAGTAATTTTAATTTACTGGGTTAAATCGACTCCCCAGAGAAAAAAAAAAAGGGTGAAAAATGCGCAATGAAAAAATAAAACGTAAGAAGAATTTTAAAATTTCCAATAAACAATTAAAATCGTCTAAAAAGGTTTATAAAAACATGAGAACATAGTAGCTCCTGACGGGAATTTAATCATGTCCCAAAGGGTTTTTAATTAGATTGTTTGGTTTTGCCCAATTTTTTAAAGGTCATACTGTAAATTTATTTTCCCTTTTTGGGCCCTTTCAAAACGACAATTTTAAAACCTTTTTGGGAAATTCTTCATTCCCTTTCCGAACCACATCTCAATTTTTTTTTAATATAAAAAGCGCCATGGGGCCCTTTTTTATGCTTTTAAAAAATTAAAAAGACAATCAAAAAAGAAGTTTTATAAATGTTGGGGTTACATGTACTTAGTCAAACCCCATGTGGGAAAAAAACCTGAAAACCCGCCCTAGCTAAAAAAAAAAAAGAAAAAACAAACCAAATAATAAAACCCTCAAAAAACAACATCCCAAACAAAATACTAAGAAACCCCCGAACCCCCCAAAAACTCGGGTGATCCCAGGTGCTCCGAAAGGGGAAGCAATCCGGGCTCCTTTTTTGGCCCCGGTCGTGTTGCTCATGTTTTTACAAACCCGGTAAATGCCCTTTAATTGGGTAGGGCCCCAAAATTCGTGAAAAGGGAAGGGGAATGAGTAACGCCCAAAAGGAACATATCCGATACCATCTGTAAAAAGGGTTTAATTTCAAAAAAATGTAAAACCAACGGGAAAAGGCGTTAAAAAATTTCCAAAGGGGATGATTTCAACTTCACCATTTGGAAATTTTGGTTTTAACTAGTTTCCCTTTTAAAGCAGCCCCCCTTAAAAAGGTCACCCCAATCGCGTAAAAATTAAAACATGTTTTTCTGTTTTTTGAAGACCCTTTTAAAAAAACAGAGCCCAGTTTTCCACCAACATATAAAATGTTCATGGTTCCCTTTATTTTTTGGGGTTGGGTTTGGGGTTGGATTTTTGCGTCATTCATAGGGTGTATGGGGCTCGGGGAAATGAAAAAACCGAAAAATAAAGTAAGTGGGTAGGGTCAATCTTTTTATATATTCAAATATCTTTCGGGGGTTGTTCTTTTGTTTGTGTCTTTTTTTAAACCCTTTGAATCCAATTAAACCCATCGATCGAAAATGCCCAGCCGCATGGGTTATTTTATGCAGGTGTTCCTGTCCCCTTTGTTCAACTATCGCAAAAAAAATTTGGGCCCCTTAATATTAGAACTTTGAAATAAATAAAAATTAGAAATTTCCCAATAAAAATCATTTTTTTTCCATTTTAGTTGTTCCCAAAAAACCCCCTTTCCGGCGGGTTATGTTTTCCCAAATTTCATTTCACTTTTCCCAAACCAATTCAAGCTTAAAATTTCCCGTTTTTTTGGAAAAGCCTTTTTTTAAAAAGGAATAGATTAAAAAATGGACACTAAAAGGGCTTATTATTATTGAAATTCAGACTTTCATTGTGTTCATGGGGCCTTCTTCTTTTTAAAAACAGCCCCCCCACTTTTTTAAAAATGCAGATGGTCTTATTTTAATTATGGTTAACTGTAATTTTTATCACCCTTGGGTTATTTTTATTGTTTCCCCTCAAATGATTTTTAAAATTTTTTTCTTCCACAGTAAAAAAAAATTTATAAGAAGTCAAATACAAAGCCCAAAAAATAAAAAAAAATTGATTAAACATGAATCGTTTAAAAGTAAAGTGGGTTTATTTTTCTGTTTCTGGGTTTCGAAAATTTATTTAACGAATTTTTTCCCCCACTGATGTTAGTCCCTAAAAGGTAAAGGTTTTCCGAAACCCAGGGCTTCTATATATCCAGAGTACCATAATTAACTTATTTTCTGTTTTAAAAGGGTCGTTTTCCCGTAAAATTTAGGGGAGTTGATATTTTTACTGATTTTTGGTACTAAGGGGTAAAGGCTTATATAAAAGAGGCTACTATCCACCCAGGTACCATGTTATATCAGTATTCTTCTCCCCCACACCTTGTTCCTTTTCGTGTTCTTTTTATGAAGCAAGGAAATCGTTTTAAATTAAAAATAGAAATTTTGCTTTGGATAAATTTAAAATTAATTGTAAAAACCCAAATTTTGGGGGAAATTTTAAACCCCTATTTCTTAAATAAAAAAAATAAGAAGATGGGGAAATAAATGCCAAGGGAAGAAAATTTTCGAAAAGGACCACAGGCCAAACAAGTTAGAAAATTAAAAGGTCAAAAATTGGCCTTAAAAAATAAAAAAAACCTATATCGCTAGTAAAGGCTAAAAAGTCTTTTAATTTCATTTAAATATCGAAAACAATCAAAATTTTTTAATTTTTTTCACTTCACTTTAAAATCTTAAAAACAAGGTCTTTAAAATAGATTTTTTATTTATGAAAGGGTTTATTTTAAACGTGTTAAACCCAATTTTCAGATTTTTTATTGATATAACCCAAAAACTTAAAGCAAAAATTTCCTCACTTTTGATTTCTTTTTGTTAATTTGGTTTAATGTTTAATAAAACCCCCCCCCACACATTTTTTTTTTCAGGTTTTTTGGCCCCGGGAGAATTTTCTGTTACATATGAAAGTCCCCGGGTTTGGTTTTGATATCCCCCGTCCCTTGCAGGGGGTGGGGTTTTTGTATTCTGTTTTTTTAAACGCTGAAAAACTAAAAACCCAAATTTTATTTTTTTACCCGGGTTCTTTTTTCTTTTCCCCAAAATATGGTAAGCCCGTTTTGAAATAGCCAGTTTTGTGTTTTTACGGAGTTTTTTCCCGCGTAAATCATAATGTTATTAAGGTGGTATGGTGCCCTTTCGCCAACTTGGTGAAAAAAACCGAGAATTTTAAGGCCCCAAATTTTCTATCAAGTTAGTAAAAGTTGGCAGGAATCCCGATTTTTAATGGAATTTTCTTTTTAAAAGGGAACCCAATTTAAAAAGATTTAAAAATTTTAAAATTTTTATATTTTTAAAAAGAGGATTTTTTATGGTGTTTAAAAATGTTTTTAAAAATTTGGGTTTTTAAAGGGGAAGGAAACTCTAAACCAGGGGCATTTTCTAAAGGAATCTCCAGGGAAAATTTTAGCTTTTTTTTTTTTATACCTAAAAAAAACCTATCTTTTCTTTTGATATTCTCAAAGAAAATTGCCTGAAAGATATTTTTTCCTGATTTTTTTTACAATTTACCCTTTTGTTTTTGTTTCTTTAAAAAAAAGGTTTTTTTTCCGGGAAATAATCCATAAAAAATGTGTCATTTTGTCACAACCCTGTAATTGTGAAAATGTACAATGACCTTCATTTTTAAAATTTTTTTGAAGGGTATCAATGGGACACTATTTTCTGAAAAGTAAAAAAAAAAAATCTTTTTTTTTTAGCTCCCATACCACCTTAATGCTATAGTTTTATTTTAAAATACATTTGTGTTAAGATTTTCTTTTAGGATCCATCCAAAGGGTTTTCTTTGGAGAATGTAAAACCCCCAGCCAAGATTATTTAACATTTTTTTTGATAAATTTTCATTTATGCCCTTTTAAGATTTGGTGTTGCCCTTTCCCGACAAGAATAAAAGTAAAAATAGTATAAAAATTCTAAAAATCAACAAAAATTTTAATTATCAACAAAAAAAACTATTTAAATCGATTTAATAAAAACTCTTTTTTAAATTCTATAGGTTTTGGTTGACCCCCTACGTTGTTTTATTAACCATGTTTGGCTAGATTTTGGGTAAGAGGGGAAAATTGTGATCGGAATTCAAAATACTCTTTCCTGTTGGTCACCTTTTTTTCCATGGTTTTTTGATTGTAAAGGTTTTGGAAGTATGCTTTGCATTTTTTTCCCAAAAGGCCAGGAAATCGGCCCCTGTCTGTTTACTGTTGCTTTACTTTGTTTGTTTGGGTATTTTGTCTTTGGGATTTTTGGTGTCGGGGGTTGTGTGATTTTGTCCCCAATTTTGAAAAATTTTGGGGAAAAACCTTTTTAAAAAATTGCTTTAGTTCTTAAAAATAGTGGGGTTTCCCTTTAAATTTGTATTTTGAAACTTAAAACTTATCAAAGAAAACAAGTTTAAAGTAATGTACGCCCGTTTGGGCTTTGTCTATTTATTCATTACATTTACAGAAAAATTTTAAAAAAAAACCCGGATTTCATTCAACGCAAAAGTGCGACTTTTTGGGCTGGTGATCCCAATTGGAAAAAAAACGCCCAAACACCAACCTAGTGGTTTAAATTTTTTTTTTTAATTTTACAGGCCTTTTTTTGGTTTTTACGCCAGAGGGGCGCCATTTTTTTCTACATAAAACTCAAAAAGTAAACTTGTTTAAAAAAATTTTTGGACTCCCAAAAAAACCCAAAATTAAAAAGGGAATTTTGAAAAAAAAAAATTTTATGCCTTTAATACTAAGTAAATCTGTCCCCGGAGTAAAAAACACTTGGAAAAACTTTAAAAAAAATGAAATAGAAAGAAAAAGTTCTTTTTAAAAAAAAAAACTTAAAAAAACAAAAGTAAAAGTTTTTTTTTGAAGTATTAATAAAAAATTTTTTTAAAATTTGTTTCTTTTTTCAAATTTCAAGTTTAATGTGACACAAAAATTTAATTAAAAATCGGTTGAACAAAAACCCCTGTGTTACAGTGGTTAAAATTAAAAAAAACCCAGTAATTTTTGAGAGAACTGATTGAAAAAAAATTTTTAAAGTTTTGTTGTATAACCCCCTCTCTGTGAAATTTTTTCAAAATGATGTTTCAAAAAAAATATGAAATTTTGAGCTTTTGTAGTTTCACAAGTTTGCCGTTTAAAAATCGGGGTTTGTAAACCCTTGTTGACTTTGTAAGTTTAAATGAACGTCTTCGAATTTGAAAGTATTTTCCTTTGCAATTAAAAAAATATCATCTTTATTCCGATCTTTTAAAAAATTTTTGGGGCCCCAGCCCTCTGTGATTTGATTGCATTTTTCGAGCTGAGTTGGGGAAACTAGAGAGAAAATCGTTGTTGGTGTTCAACATTTTTGAAAGCATTTTTCGGCCCACGTGTTCTTTTGGTGAGATTTAGGTGGTAAAATTTTAAAACGTGTGCTCCCTATCTATATACCAAGATATTTTTATAATACTCTGTGACATTTTCCCAAAAATTTAATTTCTTTCCCTATTGGATAAATATAATTCTCCCGTTTTAAACTTGTTGAAAAAATCTTTTCTTTTTCCCTCTATTAAGATTTGTGATAAAATTAATAGTAGTAGTAATAGATAAGTGATATAAATAAAAATGAAAAATGGGCAACTTTTTTGTAAAATGCGTTGCCTTTTCACAAATTCCCTATTTTCCAAAAAAGAAAAAAAAAATGAAAACCCTTGGTAAAATTTTTTTTTTTTTTAAATTTTTTCCTTTTCCCAAATTTTGGGGATTTTTTTAAAAAAAAAAAACAAAGGGGATTTTTCTTACCCCAGGTATAGATTACATTCCCCCGTTTTTGTCACAACTTTTTGGGAATTTTTGGACCCCCAATGCTCTTAAAACTTTTTACTTGTTTGGCTTTTTTAAATTTTTTTTAATATGAACGTCACTGTGACGAAACGCGTAGGGGCGTATAAATTAATAATCCGGCCCTTGATAACTTTTTAAAACTGAAATGTCACATAAAAAATGCTTTCTTATTTTTTAAAATTTTCCCAAGGTGTCGATGGGGCCCTTTATAATTTTTTTGAGGAAAAAACCTCTTCCCTAAATTATATATATTTTTATAATTGGGTTTTTTAAAAGGGCTAAAATAGGAAAAATGTCGAAAACGTAATAGTGCCCCAGATGTGATCTCTCAAAAATTTGTTTAAATTTTTTTACAGCTACTGGTTCATTTACCCCTAAAAAAATTAGCACTATTTTGAAAACCTCAAAAGATTCAAATTTTGGGAAAAAAAAAGGGGTTTTCTTGTCATAAAACCTCCTTGAAACGTTGATGCGATTTTTTAAAACTAAAAAAATTTAAAAGGGAACAAAACGGGCCCTTTGTCTTGCTTTTACTATAACTTTTTAAAAAAATTTACTTAACATTGCGGGGTTACAAATAGTTTTAACTTTTAAAAATTTTTTTAAAACAAAAAAGTTTTGTACCCCCTTCCTTATTTTCTAACGCATCATTATCATTAAAGTATTCATTCTAACTTTGTAAACTTTTAAACTCTTTTTTTGTAAAATTAAATTAAACTTTAAAAAAAAATTTTGGGTTTTAAAAAAAAAAAACCTTTTTATTTTAATACCATTTTTGGGCTAAACCTATAGTTATTTTTGGTTTAGCCATGTTGCTTTTCACAATGGTGGGGAAAAAAAACATTTCCCGGGTTTTTGGAGCTTTTTTGGGCGTTGTTTGGGTCACCTCTTTTTTTGGAAAGGGATAAATTAACCATGGACCATAAAATTGCTGGATCACAAATTTAAACCATCGCAAGGTTTTTTTTGATATTTTTAATGTGACACTTTTTTTTCCCTTTTTTTTTCTTGTTTTCACAAAAACCCCTTATGTTTGATATTTTAAACCACGAATACAAAAATTACTTAAAATTTTTTTTTAAAATATTTTAAAAAAATATAACTTTTTGATGGGACTTTAAAAAAAAGGGGCCCTGATATATTTAAAATGAATTTTTACTCTTTCATGTTTTTTAAAAGTTTACTTTATTCAACGCACCATGCGTGTACGCTAAAGTATTCAATTTTTTTGGGTTTGTATCCGACAAGTAAAAAAAATTTCCCCAGTATCTGAAGAGGGGTTAAAAATTGCTTATTGAGTATTTGACCAAAAAAGGAAAGGGAATGAAACTTTAAACCAAAAAACCAAAAATTTTCTTTTGCAAAAAATTAACTTATTAGGACTTAATTGAATAAAAAATTTTAAAAAATACTTTCATTTACTTTGTGTGTCAAAATTTTTTAAAAGGAAACATTTGGGCCCGCATTGTAGAGCTTTTATTAACTTTTAAATTTTTAAATGGAAATATCTTTGATGGGTTGAGGGGAAAATTTTAAAAAAAAATTAAAAATATTTGTTGAATCAAAATTTCTTTCATACGGGGAAACCCAAAATTTTTTCAACATAAAAAAATGCCTGTACCAAAAATTTGGAATAGGGACAGTTTTTATTCATTTGCTTGATTTTTTTCCCCTTTTTTATTTGGACATTTGACCCGGGACTTCCCGTTTAGAATTTTCTTCGATTTCCGAAATGTTGTTATTTTTTTTAATGCACTTTCCCCAAAATTTTTTTTTACAACTTTTTAAGTTTTAAAAAAAAAAATACATGAAAAATTTGGTAAAACCCCTTTTTTGTAATTTTTAAGAACTCTTTTAAAAAAAAAATATCTAAATTAGCATTGTAATTTTAGCTGGATGTTTAAAGCCTAAAATTCTTTTCTCCGCCACATTGGTTCCTATTTCCTTTAAATTTAAAATCGTGTTCTTTTGATGGTGTTTATGTTGATTACTCTTTTGAGGCAATTCCCCATAGAATATATATGTAAAGGGCTCTAATAGAAAAAAATTGCATTATTTCTTTAAGCTAGCTGATGATGGGTTCAAATTTGATTTGTAGTGTAAAATCGTTCAGATATATTTTTAAACGACTATTTCCCTTTTTAAAACATCTTTTGCAAAAATGGCCTCCCCTTGGGACTTTAAATTTCAGAAAAACCTTTTATGCTTCTTTTTTCTTTTTTTTTCTTTTTCAATTTTTAAACCTTTTTGGCCGGGAAAAACATTTTGCTTTTCCGAAAGGGTCAAATTATCAAAATTTACATAAATTGTTACGACATTTTCCCCCAAAATTAAAAACGATTTTCGTCTTTTAAAGGGTCTATTTTTGTGTGAATCATTTTTTAGTTTCAACCCAAAGTTAATAAACGGGTTAAATAAAGGGAAACAAGTTAAACTGTGAATTTAAGAAAAGTTTCTTAATGCATAAAAAAAGATCCCTTTTTTTAAAAATTAATTAAAAGGGGCATTAATGAAAAAAGGAAAATTTAACATTTTTATGTTTAAAGTTGAAACCCCTTCTTGTGAAAAAAAAAAGAATAATTTGATAAATTCAATGGCCAAATTTTTTTAAATTATATTTTTAATTTTTTATAGATCACTGTTTGATTTTTTTCCAAAAATTTCCCCTTTTTGGGATACATGTAGATATAATTAAAATTTCATATCTGTAACACTTATATTTTTTTTTCAGTAAGATAAATGAAAAAGACAAATTTGAATACTTGCAAAAACTTTATTTTCATTTTTAAAATAGTAATTGCAAAAAATTTGAACTTGAAAAAACTTTTTTTTAAACTTTTAAATATTCTTTTTTGATTTTGACTCGCCCTCAAGCTGAAAAAAAAAATTTTTCCCCTTACCCGTTAGAACTAACGGGTAATTTTAAGTTTCGTATACTGTTTTTTTTCTTATTTTGTTGTTTATTGATTTTAATTTTAAAAATTTCCCACAAAACTTTTTAAATTTTTAAAATTTAAAATTTGGCCCAAAAAATTAAAAGTAAAAAAAGTATGGACAAAAAATCGGTCCCCGGGTAAAATAAGGAAATGACTAATTATAGAGACAAAATGCGGTAATTAAGCAGCTATATTTTTCCCGGACTCAAAATGTGAAGAATTTGTAAAGGGGGGGGCCATATTTCCTTTAAAAATTTCTGTCCGCACTACATTGAATTGTTTTTTATTTTGTGTGTTTTTTGTTCCCGTTGTTTAGCTTAAAAAAAAACCAAGTCGGGGTTTTAAAATTTAAAAATTATAATTCTGGATTTTTTGTGCATCCCCCCCGGTCCAGATTTATCTAATTTGTTTGTGAACGTCAAAATCTCGTATTTCGGAAAAATTTATAGCAAAGGGGGTGCCCGATGAAAATTACGAAAAGAAAAAATCAGATAAATGTCGGAATTTGGGTACCACCCCCATCATCACCAAAAATCCGAAATTTTTTAAAATGTAAGTCAGTTTTGCAATTTGAAAAGTGTATTCCCTTTTTGGGTTATTTTTTTTTTTTACATACCCCTTTTTTCAAAATTTCTGTAACTTTTGGGGGAAAACGGTTTCATTTTTTTTATACATGTTTTTAATTTCCAAAACACAAAAACGCGGGAAAAAATTTTTGAGAATGTATGGGGCCAAGCATCATAATGCTTTAAACCCTTTAAAAAAGGAAATCAAACCAAACTTTGCTTTAAAGATTTCTTAGTTAAAATGACATTTTTTATCAGCCCCGGGGTTACAACCCCCGATAAAATCAAAAACTGATGCCAGTAGCCTTGCTAGGGAAAAAGAAAAATATGGTTTTTTCGCGACTGTCCCCCCATTTGAGGGTTTAAATGCTAGTTTTTAAAAAACAGGTTTAATCCCCTTTTTCATCAAAAAATTTTCTTTAAAAGGGCAGGAATTTACAGTTTTTTTTCCCATTCGTTTAAGTGGTTGGTTTTTTGTTTTTGGAAAACCTGTGAGGGATTTTTGATTTTTTACCTTTTTTTTATTTGTGTAATTTGGTTAAATCCCGGGGGGACCCCCCTTTTTTAAAACTTGTTAAACTGTATACTAAATATATTTTGATTTAAAAAAAGATGATATTTCCCGAACAAAGCGAAAATTTTTTTCCCAAAATTCCAAAGCAATAAAAAAACCCCTGCCCTTTAAAAAAACTCTTTTTACATTTTTTATTTTGTACTACAGTTCCTGATTGACAAATTACAAACTTTTTTTTTTCCCTTTTCCCAAAAAATTGGGTTAAAAATTTTTCCCTATATATGGGAAAATTTGATTGTGATTTTAAAATTTAAAGGGCCAGGTTAACCCTTTTCTAATATCGAAATTCTCTCGGGAAAAAAATATAAAATTAAAAGGGTCGATTTCAGTAGGATATTTTTAAAAAAAAAAAAAACCCCTAAAACCCCAAAACAAATCGTATAACCTCCATAAAATTTTGAAAAAATTCTTTTTGAGAGAACCCCAAAACTATTTCTTTGTAATAAAATCGGGATTGTTTTCTAGACTAAAAACGGGCATATCTTCTATAACAAAAGTGGGAAAGAAAAAAATTTTTAACTTTCGTTTTAAACTTATATAGTTTTCTGTTCTAAGATTTTCCCCTTTTGGATCTTATCTTAAAATACATCATTACGGAAACCTTATACAGAAACAAATTTTAAAAAAGATTCCCCTGAAACAACTCTCTGACAGAAATGTTCCCAAACTTAGGTCACCCTTTAGGGTCCTTAAAAATTGGCAAAAAATTTTATCGTAAAATACATTGAAGTTTTTTGGGGGTTTAGAAAATTTCGTAGGTCACTCCCGAAAAAAACCCCATTTTTTTTCCCATGCATCGTTGACATGAATGGAATTTGATGCGACTGTAACAGTGGAGGTTTGCTGGGCATAAAACCGGGTTAAATTAAAACCCTTTTCAAACTTAGAAAATGTCTGAAACCAAGTAGGGAAATTTATGACAGTTTTTTTAATCCTTTTCGTTTGATGTGTTTGGACTTTTGTTTTGCCTTTGATTTTGGTTTCCCTTTTAAATTCCGTTTTTTTGTTTTTTTACTTTTTCATATTCTTTTCTTGAAATAATCTTTATAATGATTTTAGAGAAAAAATTATTTAATAAATTGAACAATAAACAAAAAATACAAAATGATGATTTCGTCTACCCATTCTGACGTTTATTGATGGTTCAAAATATTTTTTCTCAGTTCTGGGTGAAAAAGTTGTTAAAAAAGGATTGAAAATTTGTCAAAGGGCATTGTTGGTACCTTTTTTTTAGACCTTTCCCTTTAGATTCAAAATTTTTTTCTTTTGTTTTTTTCCCTACGCTGCGCCCTTTTTGTTATATTTTGAACTTTTTTTTGGGTTTCAAATTTTGATCTTTTTAAATTTATTTTCATCCAAAAATTGCAAACCCAAATTTGAATCCGTACTGTGTATCTAAAAAAAACAGAACTATTTCCTTTTGGTTTTCATTCCCCCCATTTGCTACTTTTGAAAAACCCCTGTCCCAAAGTCAGGAATATGACAGTTTTGTTCATTCATTTTGAAACTTTTTTTATTTTTTTTTTTTCCCATGAAATTTAAGGACTTCCGAATTGATTTTCCTTTTTTCCAGTATTTTTTTTTTATTTTTTTCATTCACTAAAAAAATTACTTATTTTTAAAAACAGCATTTATAACTTTTTCCCTTTTTTTAAAACCAAAAATTTGGCAAAATGAAAATTTCCCCTTTTTTGAAAAATTTGGATTTACATGAACAAAAGGTTTTCCCGGGCCAGTGTGTAAAGGGGCAAACATTTTAAAATTTTTTCCCCCTAGCTTTTATTTTTAAAGGGGGGGCCCGGGGAAAGGGAAACGTTTTTGGCCCCCAAATTTCCGGACTTTAAGGAAAGATTTTGCCCCATTTTTTAAACACTTGTTTTAAATTTTATTTGAAAAAATTTGGGTTTATGTGAAAGATTTTCACAGTTTTAAGCTTTAAAAACCCCGTTTCCGATTAAAGCTCAAATATAAACAAATCTCCCAAATTATCCCAAAAAAAGTCCCCTTTTTCAGAGGTTTTTTTGGTAAAAAGGGGAAATTTGGCCGCATCCGTGTTCATCCCCCCAAACCTTTATATTTTGTTATTTTATTACCCTAAAAAAACAACTTACTTTTTAAAATTTTAAGGTTTAAACACAAATGCCCCCTTTTTTCTTTTTAACCCGAAAACCGTCAAAAAATTTAAAAAAAATGTGAATTATGGGATTTCAGTTTTTTTGCAGGACTTAAGGGTGCTGTCCCCGGATTTTGGAAATTGTTTGTAAAAAAACACCCCATTTTTTTTGTACAGAAGCCTTTTTTTAAACTTTTTTTCCCCAATAAAAAAACAAAAAGGTTTTACATTTTAAAAAAATTTTGTAAAACTGCATTTTTTGGGGGCCCCAAAAAGGGGGCCCTTACTAAACCCTACTCCAAAAATTTTTGTTCGTATGTTTTGGTTCATATTCCCGCTTAAAATTTCCCTTTTAAAAATTCTGGTATTTTTTAAATTATAAATAAGCCCAATTTTTAAAGCTACCCCTCACTTGCTTTTTTTCTATTTTTTTTTTATATTTTTCTTTTGCAAATCCTACTCCCGTGCTTCTATTTTTCTTATTTTTTATTCTTAAATTTTTTTTTAATTTTTCCTGTAAAATCACTAAAAGGGTTTTGTGAAAATGTGCTTTGACGAAATACAATTGAGTTTTAAGACAATTTTCTCTTTTTCATTGTCGTTTCAAAAAATTTGATTGTACGTGCCCCCAAATTTAAAAGCATTGGGTCAGATTTTTTATTTTTCCCCAATAGTTTGTTACTTTTATTTTTGAAATGCTTAAAAAATTACACATTTGTTTTTTTTATTTTTACAATTAATGGGGCTTTTGGGGCATAAAAATTCTCGAATTTTTGTGATAACATTTTAAAAAACTAGTTGCGGGTGTAAGGACAAACAATTTAAAATGTACGATTTTTAAATACTTTTATTTTTTTCACCCCCCTTGGCCCTTGAAACATGTTTGGGGCCCCGGGCCCTACTGTGGTCCAAATTTTTGTCAAATTTAAATCATACATGGGGAACGCATTTTTCCCTTTAAAAATTCTGCCAAAGGAAAATTTTTACTGAGGGGAGTGCAAAAAAATGGAAAAAGCTTTTTTTTTAAAAATTTTTAGATTAATTGTTTTTGAGTCCTATTTTACAAAACATTTAAAAACTTAGAAATTTAAATAGAAAAAAACAATCATTGTTCCGTTTATATTAAAACCTTTTGGTTTTTTCCCCCTTTTGAATGGAAAACCACTACCCCTTTTGGGGCCCTTTAAAGCTTCCCTGTTCGGTGAAAGCGCCGGGTCCGTGTTGAAGACCGTATTTTGCCATTTAAGGGTTTACTTTTAAAAAATTAAATTAACTTTGGGGAGAGTTTTTCTCATTCCACAATACCACAATTCTTATATCTTTTAAAAAAAACTCTGATAAAAGGGGTTGCACCCCTCAAATTACAAAAATGGAGGGTCAAATTTTGGGACTTCTTACATCTTAAATTAATAGAAACTTTTTTGATAAATTACTACAAAAAAATTTTAAAAAATTTAAATTTTAAAATAAAATGGGATTTCAGTTTTTGTTTTTTTTCCCTTTAAGTTAAAAAGGAAATTTTAAAGTAGTAAAATGTAATATACTTGCTCTTTATTTTTTCCCAAGCGCCCAAACTTTTAGGGTTTTTCGGGACTCCCCCAACTGTCACCGATAGTTCCCAACAGGTGATCAATTTAGGGAATTTTTCCCTCCATAAAGTACAGTTCTTTTAGTTTTTGATCTCATAAATTTTCCCCCGGGACTAGCCCCCCCAAAAATTTGGGGATTTTAAATTCCCCACCCCGTTCAAAAAAAAAACTTTCAAAAAAAATTTTTTCATATTGGATGAAATGGTTTGGATTTGCTGTTTGTATCTTGAGGGAACCCATTTTGCTACTTAGCAATTTTAATTTAAAAGATTGACAAGTGATGGCGACAGTTTTGTCGTAACGGGAGGCGGGCATTTCTTACAAACCTTATTTATTTTATTTTTTTGGTACTGTTTTTTGAATTTATTATTTTTGTTTATTAAAAGTTTAAAGATGAAAAAAAAAATAATGTCGAGACAAAAAGTTTTAATGTTTCCCAATTTTCCTATTAAATTCCTTTGGAAAAATTTTAAAAATTTTTTTTGATCGCCGGATTTTTTTGGGGTTTTTGGCGTGGCAAAAAAAAAGAAAAAATTTTTGATCTTATCTATGTTCAAACTTTTTCCCTGATGACCATTTTTACTTTTGATGTTGTCAAATTGAAAAGGGGTGTACAAATTGGGGAATGCCCCCCAAAATGATTTGTTCTACCCTGTCCTTGAAATTTTTTTTTAAAACTTTCTTTTGTATCTTTCATAAATTTTTGTTGAATAAAAAAACCCCCAAAACTTTTTTTTCTTTTCCCCTTTGTAGAAAAAAAACCCGATGTCCTTAAAAAAAAAAGCAACGATTTAATGTAAATTTTATCTTTAAAATTTCAAAGTAAAAATGTTTAATTAATAAACCTATTTTTAAATGGCCCTTGTGAAATTTAAAAAGAAAAATTTCAGACATTGAACCGTCACAAGCTCTACATGTAAAAGTTAAAAGCCTTCAAAAAAGTTATCTTTTTTTCTATGTAAAATTTAGGGAAACGTTTTAAAGCCGATGTTGAATATTGATCGAAAAGAAAAAATTAAAGAAACCCTGCAACAATGGGGGAAAATGCATGATCCCCAACAGGAAGAAAACCGCTGTAAATTTTTTTGGGGTTGCATGCCCCCCTAACATGCAAAATCCATTTCCGAAAAAAGTAAAAAAAGTAAAAATTCCGATCAAAAAACAAAGGGAAACTAAATAAAAACAACTTCCCAAAATTTTAACTTTCCCTTTAACCCCTTTTAAATAAAACCCAAATAAAAAATTGATAAAAAAAATATCTTCCCAATTAGTTTCCCGAACTTTTAAAAAGACTCATTTGTCGGATCATCAGAAAATTTCTTTTCCCCCTCCCCCTCTTATATGTTCCCTTAAACGTTTAAGTTCAGCGTTTAATTTTTAAACCCCATTGGAATAATTTACCAGGATTTTTTTTTAACGGGTTTGGGTTGATCTTATTAAAGGAAAATTGAATTAAGTGTGATTAAATAAACCACTGCCTTCTTTAACTATAGTAATACGTCTAAAAAGTTGCTTTAAAAGTTTTTGAGATAAAAATGAATTTTTGGGCCGAAGATCCTTTGAAGAAAACTCATTTTTAACATTAAATTTTTTTCAAAAATTTTTTGGGAAATTTTGTGTTCCTGTTAAAAAATTTTAAACTTTGGAAATCTTTGATTTCAAATAAATTGCTTTAGAGCAAGTGTTGCTACCCCTTTTGGGAAAGCTTTGTGCTTCTTATAATTTTATATACATAAGTCCAAAAACAAAATTTAAAACAAAATCAAATTTCCCCCTAATAAACCAAAATTCCCCCCCCGTTATTTTTGAGGGATTTACTGATCTTGAGTTTTTTTAAAGATGCATCCCCTGACTACAATATAAAAACTTTAAACCCAAATTATCAGGAATTTTAAAAAAAATGTGGTGGTGTAGTTGCCCATTTTCCCTTTGAAAACTTTTTGAACTACCCAAAAAAGGGTTTCAATAATATTAATTTTAATAAAAAGGGATATAACCAATGGCCACTAAAAAAACTAAAATTTGAAAAAAAACTAAAAGGGGCCCCTTTGGAAAAAAGGGTAAAATGGGCCGAAAAATTAACAAGTAAACATACCCTACAAAAAACTAATAGACTTGGGCAGTTGGAATTTAAAAAAAACCCGATTGCGATTAATTTTCTCTTGAGGGAAAAGCAATCCGCCCCATACGTTCTATTATTTCGTTCTGTTAAAATCTGGAAGGTGTGACCCCGACTCTTTTGGGTCATATAGGGCCCAATGCTTCATCAAAACCACCCCCCTCTATCACAGAAATGAATTGGGAAAACAAAAGCTCGGGAAAAATTTTTTAAAGTTTGTTTTCGACTTATGATTTAAATGTCCATTTAGTATTTTGTCTATTTTTTAAATAGTTTTTAAAAGAAAACACCCTTTAAAAAAATTTGGGTAAAATTCCCTCAATCATGGCTAATATTAAAGGAATAATAAAGGCCCCCCTGAAAGGTTGCTATATAAAAATTTGGGAAATTCAAATTTGGAAGCGGGTTTTATATCCCCTTTTTTTCAAATGTTTGTTTTAAACCCCAAACCTTTTGTCAGTTTCGGAAGAAGAAAAAGCCCTTATGAAGAGGCTTATTTAAAACCCCTTTTTTTGTTTTCCTTTATCTCAAGTTGATCGTAAAAATTCGTTAAACTCTTACTAATGGGGTTAAAAAAGGTCCCCAGTAGTAACCACTGTTGGGAAATTAAAAAACCCTTATAAAGAAAAAAAAAATGGGGTTACACACAAAAACCCTTGGGGGAAAAAACCCCCTAAAATAAAAGAGGAGAAAGGGACACAACGAAACCCCAACATTGAAATGTCCCCCAACACAAAAACCCAAACTCCCCCGACAACAATTCCCCAATTTTCCTGATTTGGTCCCCGGACATCTTTTTAAGAAAAAAAGGGGGTTTGGGACCTAAATTTGTGGCTGGGCCAAAACCCTCCCGCGTTTATCCCCCAATTTTTAAATTTAATTATCCTTAATAACTCGTCAAAACTTTAAAATTTATTTTTAAAAAAAAAAAAAAATTTTACAGGATTTTTACTAAAATATAAATAAAGGGGCAACAAAATGGGGCCCGCGAAACACACGAAAATAGCAAAACAAAAGGGTCCCAAAGTTTAAATTGATAGGGGCCCTTTTAAAGAGCCTTGTGACTAAATTTAGATAAAAAATATCTTCAGAAGGGGGACACTCCCAAAACATTTTTAAACTATTTTTATTATCATGATTTAAAATACTTTTTTGTTAAACTTTATACACTAAAATTTTTTGCTTTCTGATTATTTCTTTTTTTCCCTTCAGTTTTTTTTTTAAACGCAAAAAGAATTAAAAAAACTCCAACATGTAAGGACAATAAAAATAAAAACAAAAATGCCCCAAATTTTCCATCTCTGTATCCCTACCCCTTTTTTTCCATTGGTTTTGGGTTTATGTTTTATTTTTTGGGCTTTTTTAACGTTTCTTTACTTTTTTTCGAGTCAAAGGCAGTAAATAAAAATAAAAAAAAATTTGTAAATTTAAGGCAAAAACCCTGAATAAAGTTGAGTCAGTTGACCAAAGATTTAAACTAAAATGGGCCTATCGTAATCTTACTTGGGGGTAATTTTTCCCATTTAAAATTCGCAAACCAAAATTATTACGAAACGATCAAATTGGCCCCGCCGCAAAAAAGCTTGAACCCCTGTACAGGAACAAAAAATGTCTAAGTCCAAACCCCGGTTATTTGGGGGGGGAAAAGAAAAGTAAACAATCCCAAAAACAAAGATCGGGTACCTTTAACCCCGGAAATACCACTTTTCCCTTTTTACCCCTCATATTTTTTAGGGCAAATTCTAAATAAGTTACTTGGGGAATACAATAAGGGGGTACATATATCCCCATCGGCTAAGTAAAAAGGGTTTCCCCAAAAGTTTGAAATTTCATTTTAGGGACCCATTACCCCTATGTTGATTAAATAGTTATCAAAAAGGTTAAACCGGTTTAAAAATTTTTTCCGCCAGAGGGCGCTTTTCGTTCCCAAAGGGACTCTTTCCTTTTTAAGTCAAATCAAAACATTTTAAAAAAAAAACCCAAAAAAAAAAAGTTAAAGGGAAGCAACTGTGTTTTCCGCGTTTTGACTTATTTGTTTGCTTTATTATATTCATTTTATAACACACCTTTACGAAAAGAGAAAATTTGCCCCCCAATTGTATAATTTTTTCTTGTGCAACATTACGAAAACTAAAGCCCCAAACCAGTGAAAATTTTACGAACCCCAAATTCGATTTGGGTTTTAACCTTTTATAAAAATTTTTTGTTTTACAAAAAAACGTGGGGCCCTTCCTTTGTTTTCTGGTGGGAATGAATCACCCCGAGGGATAGGTGGAAGTTTGGGTAGTTTTAAAAAACCAGGTTAACCCCCCAAATTTTTAAAAACCAAGGCTTATACCATGTCGGGGAATTGACGGTTGTTGTCCATTTATTTTGATACTTTTAAAGTTTTTTGTTTTTGGGACAAGGACTTTCCTTTGTAAAATTTTCCCCTCTGATTTAAGTATTTTTTTTTAAATTCCCTTTTTCCAAAACCGAGAACAACACAAACCCCAAAAAATCTCACTATCAAATGGGAAATAAATTTTGTAAAAAAATCTTTTAAAAAACAGACTAAAAAAAAACTGAATATCAAAAAAAGCTTTGTCAAAAATTGGGGACCTTGCAAAAAATTTGTATTGGGGATGTTAAGACTTATATTTTGCCCTTTTTCCCAACCCTCCCCCCAAATTACTCTTTTTTAAATTTGTAAAAACCACACTTTTTATGAAAAAAGATATGGGCCCTCTTTATTTCACCCCCAATGAAAGTTTTGGGGCTAAAAATTTGCAAAAAGAAAATGAAAAATTAAAAAATTTTTTAAGGGAAAAAACCCAACACACATAGTCCCAATTTTGGGATTCTTTAAAAACCCCCGGGAAACCCCGAGTTATCGAGTTGCATTCGAAGAACCAAAGTTTTATAAATTTTAAAACCTCGGTTAACTCAATTAAACCCTTTGCTCCTGACCCGTTGAATAACCCCTTTTTAAACAGCAAAAGGGCGATGAAAGAAAAAGAAAGGGCTTTTGGGAAAAAAATTTTTTTATAATTCAAAGGGTTTTAAAGGCCTTTTTATATGACGAAATAAAGTTTTTTTTAAATTAAAACTACATTAAAACCCCCACAATATATATCTATTTTTTTCCCTAAATGTCCAAAAAATTGTAAATATTCATTTAATATATGGGACAGGTTTTACCCCCGTTTAGGGGGGGAAAAGTATTTTTTACTGTTCTTTTTTTCGGGGCTTTTTTTTAAACCCTTTTTATCGGTTATTGTGAATATTTTTTTGGCTTTTAATTTATTGTAAAATAAATTCCTGTTCGGGCCTTTTAATTAGGCCCCCTTTGTTTCCGTAATTAAATTTTTTTCCCTACAAAAACAGCCACGTTTTTTTGGTTAATAAGGGGTTTGATCCTGGTTTCACCCTGGGACCCCAGGAAAAAATAAATTTTTGGTCTGATAAAAAAGAGGGGTGCGCCCCTCTGAAGCAAAATTTAAAAATATTTGGGGATTGTGGGGAAAACGGGTTTCAAAAACTTTCGTGGAAATCTTTTTCCCGTCCCTTGAAAATTTTTTGTATCCTGGGGGGAAAATTGGTTCCCGGGGGCAACAAATTTTGCCCAATAATTTTTATGAAGTTTTGGGGTTAGAATCAATTATATACTTTTTGGCCTCGTTTTTTAATATCACAAAAAATAAGATTTAGTATTGTTAATTGATCCATTTTAAAAACAATGGCCTTTAGAAAATCCCCCCCAGATTTTTTTTGTTTTGATTGAAAAGCTCTTGACGCATGCACAATCAAATTTTAAAAATTAAACCCGAGTAACCAGTTGGAGGGCCAAATACCCCCTTTGGTGTTATTTTTTGGAAACCGGGCAACATAATACAGAATGTTTTTAGGGGAAAATAAAAAAAATAAAAATGCAAAGATTCAAATTTAGTTTAATTAAACATAAATCAGCAACTAATTTAGACTGCATTTGTTTAAAAAAACAATATGAAAGGGAAAAAAAATAAAAGAAACCCCCCCAAATATCGATACAAACATGTTACCCCCTTTAAATGTTTTAAAAAGAACTTTACATTTTTAGGGAAACCAATTTCCTCGAAAAAAAGTTTTTTGGGATGTTTTTTTATGTTTAAAAAATTTATTAGAAATTACAGTTTTAAAAAAAATTAAAAAAACCCTTATGCAAGCTAAACTTTAATTATTAAAGTAACAAAAAACCCTTATTAAAAAACAATATTTGATTTGTATAGGCATTTAATTAAAATTCAAATTAAAATTTTTTTTAAAAAACCAAAACCAAACCAAGGTCATGAAAGAAAAAAGTGTCATGTTTTTCCCCAATTTTTTGAAATGTTCAAAACCCCGTTTTCCAGATGTTTTAACCCCTTTCCCGAAATTTTTTGGAAATGGGCGGACCTGTTTTGTTTTGAAAAAAAAACAGTAAAACAAAAAACATAAATAAAAATTTAATTAAAAAATTAAATTAAATTCCCAAGGGTTTTATCAATAAGAATAGGAGACCTGGGGGAATAGAAAAAAATAGGAATTTAAATTTTGATAATTTAAAACTTTGATCTTTTTTGCAGTTTTTTTAAAAAAAATTTAAACCCAAATTTCCCATTTCTGAAAATAAACAAAATAAAATACATGCAAAAAATTTTAAAATTTTTACGGTCCTTATTTTAATATATAAACAAATTGAAACCAATTTATATTTTTGGGGTTTTTGTTTTGAATATTAACAATAAAATGTTTTAGTCATAAAAAGAAATTGTATTTTTTTTAAAGCCCAAAAACTATTTTTTGAAGTTACTTTTCCATGTAAAACCTATTGTACATTTCTGTTTTAAAATTTTTTTTTGGGGGGAAAAATTTTGATATGGGAGTTTGAAATTGTCAAATAAATTAATTATATGATCCCAAAAATTAAACATGTTTAACTGAGAAATTTCATTTATGTAAAATTAGAAAAAAATAGATCCCAAAAATTGTACTTTTCAAAATTTAAACCAAAAAAATAACTAAAAACCCAAACAAAATATTTAAAAAGGGTTTCCCAAAGGGGAAATATATTTGAAAATTAAAACACCTTAACCACTGTGAGTTTCTTTGTTTTGAAATTTAAAATTAAAATTTTAAAAAATTTTTAACTTTTCCCAAAAAACCATTAGAGATTCTTCAAAAAGATATAAATATAAAGAAAAAAAAAAAGGCCTATATAAAAAAAAAGTTCTATTACTAACTTTTAAATTTTGATTTTATGTCAAAAAAAAATTTTAAGGGAAAGGAAATGGGAATACAGGACAAAAAAATGCCCCTTAAGTTTTGTGAAAAATTTGGTCCTGAAATCACAAAATTTGTAAAAATATTAAAAGAATGTTAGTAAACCCTTTGTTTGCCCAAGTGTTTTTTGGTGTATAAGTTTTGGGCAATTTTTGGTGTTTAATCCCAAACAGATTTTTCCCCCATTAAAAATTTTTGATAAATTTCCCCCAAAATCAATTCAGTTATCACTTAACTTTTTGGAGAAAAAATTTTTAATAGATTTATTGCAGTTTAAAACAACTTTTTACAAAAATTGAACTGTTTCCCAAATTTTTTAAATTATTTTATAAAATAAAAAACCTCCGGAAAAAGGGATGTTTAAGGAGAAATATTTGGTTAAAACCCTAAACCCAAAAATCCCATGTATACCCTTAAATCCCCCCGGGGATAAATTTTTAATTTCCCAAAATTAACCCCTTTTTTAAAAAAATTCAAATTCCAAAAATAATTTCAAAATTACATCCAATTAAAAGCCCTTTAAAGTATCTGCTTTTAAATTTAAAAATTGGCCCCAGAAAAATAATTAAACAGAAAAAAACACATGATTAAAAAAATACTTTTTTAACTTTAAATTTTTATAAAAATTTTTGAAAAATTTAAAAATCAATAAAAACAAATTAAAACAGAATGTAATAACTAAAGTGCATAGTATCCCAAAAACCCAAAAGAATTCTTTAAAATTTAAAAAATTTTTAATTTTTAAAAAGATAATACCTTTCACTTTCACGCCCCTAGTTTTGAAAACACCAAAAAAAGTTTCCCGGATGTTGTTGGGTTTATAAAGTTCAAAAGGTCGTTTCGGTAGCAAGCCCAAAAAATCATTTGCTTCTTGGACATAAAATTTCGGGCCTTCATCAAAAATAAAAACAGTATCAAGTACTTATTGAAAAATAAATAAATAGTTTAAAAATGGGTTTTCTATTTTTATTTAGTAATCTTGGGTGTAATTTTTCTGAATTTTTTCGTAAAAAAAATTTTTTTAAAAAAGGAAACCCATATCATATTTTATTTGTTTTGGCTTTCAAAACCAATCAAATTTACGAATACACCCAAACGCTATTTTTCTGCCCTTACTGGATATCAAACAGGTTTCCCCTAAAAAAAAATAACTGACGCCACAATGGAAAAGTGTTGTTGAAAAGGGATCCCAAAAAATTTAAAGGGCAAGGTTTATGGCCTTTGTAGGCTAATGTGAAAGGTTTTTAAAAAAATATCTAAAGGGGCCCCAATAGAAAATGATTTTTTTACGGGAAATTTAAAATTCAAGCACGCAGATTCTCAGGGCAAGCGGGCATTACTCAAATTTTCCAAAAAGCAATAAGGTTTACATGTAATTTAAAAAGAAACTACACCAAAAAAACACACATGTTTAAAAAAAACAATGTCCTTCTATGTTGCTTTCAAAGTCATGAATAAAATAACCCATTTTTACATTAAATATTAAAAAAAAGAAAATCCAAAAACTTTTTGAAACAAAATGTATTAAGCAACATTATCTTTAAAAAATTTTTTTGGAAAACCCGTAATTTGAACTTTTTTATTTTTTTGGGGGGGGTTTAAAACAAACATTAAATCCCTTTAAAATCACACGTCTTTTTGGGCATGGATCCTACAACAAAATGGTCAGTGTTAGCATCCTTGATATCTGACCCCGAGTTGTACCCATCGGACCTGTAAATTAAAAAAGCAACATCCCTTAAAAATAAAAAAAAAAAAACATTTTTAAAAAAAATTTTAGTATATCGTCAAATTTTTTTCAATTTGTAAAAACCCCTGAAAATTGTAAAAGGGGGTAAAAAAAATAAAAGTTTTAAAAACGGGAAATTTTTCCCCCCAAAAAAACTTGGCGTTTTCAAAAAGTAAAAAAGAAAAGCTTACTTTTGAAAAGAAAAAGCCACTCGGGCAAATTTTTGGGTTTTTTTCTTTGGGGGCTGAAAATACAAGGGTTTTTAAGAATTGTAAAAGGGTAACCCAAAATGATCCTTTTTCCTATACAAAACGGGGATAAAAACCCCATTAATTTTAAAACCTGCGTCCCCTTTAAAGTAATTAAAAGTATTTAAAAAATAAAAAGATTTTTTTTTTCCAAATGATATTTTGGTGAAAAAAAAATCCTTATATTTACAAATTATGCAAAAAAATTTTTTCGTTTTTCATGGTGTAAAGGGGGTTGGGGGCCGGGCCAAAAATTTTGGGAAAACATACTTTTTTTTAAAAAAAAAAAATTTAAAAAAGGGGAAAAAAAGGGGAAAATCTTTTTTTTTAGTAGTAAATGGGACAAAAATATTTTTGGAAGAACAGACTTTTTAATTGCAAAAAAGACCTCACTTTAGAGGGAGATTTTTTCCGGGGAAAAACATTTTGCCCCATAGTTTCCCAAAAAATTTTCCCTCAATTTTAACCAAAAAAAATTTTTACAAAAAAATTTTTTGAATAAAAATTTTTCTTTCCTTTTTTTAAACTTTAAACATAAAACCGACATGGTTGAGGGTTTTAAAAACCCTTTACCTGAAAAACCCGGCATATAAAACCCCCGGGGCCAAAAATCCCCCAAAAAACACTAAAAAAAAAAAAAAGGGATTTTGTTTTTAAATTTTTTTAAATATGTTTTTCACTAACAAATTATTGGGGTTGTGATCCCAAAAATTTTTCATTCATTTTTATTTTTTTTTCTATTATGTCTAAAAATTTTTCCATAAAAATATAAAATCCAAAATTTTTAACCCCTTAGTTAAATTTAAATTTGATTGATTTTTTTTAACCCCCTTTTTCACTATTATTGGTATATCCGGGGAGTAAATTTTTTTTTTGGGGGGGGGGGGCCCCAGGTGCCAGGAGAGAACCACTGCCCCCTTTAACGGGAATCTAGCTTTGATTAAAAATCCCATATAAAAAAAAAAAAAATTTTTTTTTTGGAAAAACGGTTAATTAAATTTTTTTTGGGGGAAAATTAAAAATCCGGCCACTCCACGTTTTTTTTGCCCCAAGGTTTTAAAAACCTTTTTTAAAAAGTTTTTTTTAGTTCGTTCTTTTTTTTTTTTGTTATACCACTGCCCAGTTTAAAGGGGGGGGTTTGGGGGCCCCCCAAAAAATTTTAAAAAACCCGCCACATTTTTATGGGGGGCCCCCAATAAAGGCCTGAAATTTCCCCCGTGGTTTTTTTTTTTTTTATGTTTTTGCATATTTGTTTTTTTTTTTCTTTTTTTTAAAAAAAATAACCCCCTTTAAATTTTTTTGTTTAAAATTTTTTTACATTGTCAAAACCCCGGGGGCCTTTTTAAAAGCTGACTATAGGGTTTAGGGGGTTTTTGTCTTTGTTGAAGGGGGTAGGGGGCCTATTTTTGGGTTAATGTCTGAACATTTTTTTTGTCGATTGAAATTTCCCCCTTTTGGAAATCATACCACATTTTTTTTTTTTTTTAAAGGGGCCCAAAAGGCCAAAAAAAAATATCCCTTTAGTAAAACCCGTGAAATATCTTTTTTTTGGGCCTTTTTGTGTTACAACATATGCCCTTTTTAAATTTTTTGAAGTATGAAAAAACTCATCATCAAAATTTTTTTGGGGAAAAATTTAAAAAGTGTAGCCCCAAAAGTCCAAGCATTTTTTTTTTTAAAATCATCCCCCTAAATTTTTTTATAAAAAATTTTTAAGAAATTTCTAAAATTTTGGGTTTTCTGAAAAAAGTTATAAAAAAAATTTTTAATAAAAGAAAAAAAAACCCCCAAAAGGGATGAAAAATGGTTTTAAAATTTTTCCCCCCCACGGGGAAAAATAATAATTTTTTCCCCCACTTTTTTAAATTTTCCGGTATTTGGGTTTAAAACCCCTTTTTCCCTTTTTTTATTTGTTTTTAATTTTTTCCCTTTTGGAACATTTTGAACATAAAAAGGGGGCCCTTTTTAAAAATAAACTACCACGGGGAAAAATTCCCCCCCCAAAAAAAAAAAACCCCAAAATTTTTTCCCCCATAAAAACATAAAAGGCCCCCAAAAGGGGACTGTTTAAAAATTTCCCCAAAGCTTTTTTTTTAAAAAATGATAAAATTTAAAAAAAATTTTTGGGTTTTTAAAAGCAAAATTTTGTGGGAAAAAAAACGGGTTTTAAATTTGGGGTTTTTTTTGGAAGAAAAATTTCCCCAATTTTTAAAATCTAAAACCCAAAAAACCCTTTTTTTAAGGGGTTCCCCCGATTTTTTTGGGCATTTTTTGCTTTTAAAAATTTTTAAAAAAAACTATTATTTTTTAAAAATCTGCGAAAATTTTATTTTTAAAACCAAAAAAAAAACCCCCAAAAACATTTTCTTTTTTGGGGAAAAAACTTTGGGAATTTGAAAAGGTCAAATTTGATGCCCGTAGTGAAAATTATTTGCAGGTTTTGGGCCTTTTCTGTTTATTTTATTTTTATAAAGTTTCCTTCAATCTTAAAAATACACTAAAAACCAAAAAAAAAAAATTTTAAACTTAGGGGAAAAAAATTTTACAAAATTTTTTGTCTTTTGGCTTTTTCTTCATGGATTTTGTATTTCATTTTCCCTGTAAAAAAAGGAAAAATTTTTTAAAAATTTTTTCCCCTTTTAAAGGGGGAATTTAAACCCCCCTTTTAGATTTAAAAAGGTCTATTTTTCTTTTTGCTTAATAGTTTTTTTTTAAAATTTTTAAAAATTTAAAAATTTTTGGGGCCCCAAAAACAAAAAAGGGGTCCCAAAAATCTTTAAAAGGGGCCCGATTTCAATTGAAAAAAAAATTTTAATTTTTTTTGCATTTTTTTTTTAAAAAAAAAACTACCATTTTGCCCTTTTTAAAAAAATTTCAACTGCCAAAAATCTTTTCTCCCAAAGTTATAAATCCAATCACCTTTTACCACAAAAAAAAAAAATTTTAAAAACAGAAAAAATAAAATGAATTTTGGGGTTTTAAAAACCCCAAAAAAAGGGTTTTTTTTATAAATAAAAAATTGAATATGTGTCCCGGGCCCACAGATGTTTCCTTAAAAACTTGTACAAAAAAAAATTTTTAATCGCAAAAAATAAAAAAAAAGGGGTTTAAAAAGTACCCCCCAAATTCGGGGTTTAAATTTGTGTTTCGGGGTTTTAAAAAACTTTGTGTGAAGTTTCTTTTTCATTGTACGGGGCATATATATACGGGGGAAAACCCTTTTAAACCCCCCCCCTTCAAGTGGAAAAAAAAAAACCAAATACTTATCCGCTGGACGCTTGTAACGTCACGACATCATGCGTTTGTACTTTTACTTCGGTGAATTAAAAATATATATGTTATTGGGGGTTTTAGGGCTGTGAAATTTAACTTTCCTTCGCTGGTATTTTTCGCAAATACCCTCCTTAAATAAAAATTCTGTTCAAAATCATAAAAGAAAGTATAAAGATAGAGGGTAAAAAAATTAATGCCATTTTAAATTTTTTTAAATAAAAAGGGCTGTTTGTTGGTTGGGTTTTGCTGTTACATACTCTTTTATTTTTATTCTGTTTTTAATAAATAAACTTCTTTTATTTTAAAGGAAACAACACCAAAAACGTCAAAATGCTGTACACAATTTAGATTTTGTGAAACCCCAAATGAAAAAGTTTTAAACAAATCCATGGCAGCAGTGAAACCAAAATTAAACCCCCTCTGTGAAACCAAATCCATGAGCAGCGTGCAACAAATTGAAACCTCTTGAACCAAAACCCTTGACAAGCAGTGCAACCAATGGACACCTTTGTAAAACCAATCCCTGACAAGCAATTTCTGTGCCAAAACAAAGGGACAAGTTTTGAACCAAATCATAAAGAGCGGGGCTCAAAATAAACAATTTTATGAACCAAATCCATGAGCAGCAGTGAAACCCAAAAAAGGAACAAGTTTTGAACTTAACCCTGACAAGCAATGAAAACCAAATGGACCAAAAGCAATTTGGGGCCAAAAAAAGGACAAGTTTGTGACCCAATCCATAAGACATGAAACCCAAAAGATGAAAAGTTGTGAACCAAAATCCCGCATGCAATAAAAAAAAGTTTGTGAACCAAATCCATGACTATTTTTTCTTTAAAAAAATTACAACCTAAAATTAGAAATCATTGTTTTTATATTCTTTATGTTTTTCTCTCTATCCCCCCTTTCATTAAATTTGTTGGTTCAAACAAAAATTTGATAAAAATAAACCCCTTATCAAGGTTTAACCAATCTGTCATAATGGCGATAACAAAAATGACCAAATTATTAAATGCTAACAAATTTATTAATAAAAATATACAATATAGGGCCTATATTTTTTAAATTTAGCTTGAAATCTTAAAAAGATGAATGAACAATGATTTATCAATTTACCTAAAAAAAAAGAAGAAATAGAGATTAAAAAGGGTCAAAAACTTCAAAAAAAACCAACAATATAAGAAAGATAAATAAAGGACAGGTGAAAAATAAAAGGAAAGCTGTTTTTTTGATTTTGTTTAAACAGCTGAATGAAAATACACAATTGATATTTCCTAAACTACCACAAAGAGGTTATGATGATTTGTTAAATGATGAAATAGAAAAAAAACTTGCTACCTGTTTTTCGTGTCAGTCCTAAAACAATATAAACATCTGAATATATAATTTTAACTATTTAGTACTGTTTGTTTCTTGGATAATTCTTACATGCTGAAGTTACTAAATGTTGCTGATCTTATAGAAAACCATGCATAATTGTTTTGATGGGAATCTTATAGAAAACCATGCAAAGTGTATTGTAGCATGTGTAGTGAATCCACAGAATATCATGAGATTTGGTACACACAACACTTTGGCTATGCCAGTTTCACTTATAAATGTTTTTGCTTAAATTACATTGGTAGTGGAGTTTTGCTGTCCATTTTTCATCCTTTTGGTTGCTAGAAAATTGTCAATAACTAATTCAAATTAAAGCTTATTAATGTATTCAACTTCAAAAAAATAAAAAAAACATAACCGAAAAATGCTATTGGAGTTCTACATTGCAAATAATTCAAGATGCAGGTTTCATTCTATCAAGACTAATCTGACTGTAAATATCCTACAAAATCTAGAGATCAAATTAAAAATAAAAACTCTTCAATCATTTTTCTTGATATCTTACCATTCGTCAGCAGATGGGACCTGGTTATCAATCTGTAGAAATCTCTCTGGCTCATCCAATCATCACTCAGAAATTTTGTCCTGAAAAAAAAATATCAAAATGATAGAAATGTTAGAAAAACTAGCACATCTTAAGTGTGAATTGTAAATTCCGAAATTTCTGATACTCTTCATAAAAAGCTATAAATATTTATCTTTTTTTTAATCAGTTGCAATATGCATGCTGATGAAAGGAATGAGTATATTTTTCCATTTACAGCCTTACAAGGGCAGATAATTCACCTTTTCAGAATTCAAAAGGACTATGGGTAATCTCATTGTTCATACACCAAAAATGAAAATAATGTTACGGTCATTGGTAGAATTTCCATTGTTAAAACGTTTTAAACCAATCCAATGTTTTGATGTACGCTTTTGAAAATATTACCCGAATGCATCAGATTCTGAAACGGCAAATTGGCATATATTTCACAATAGATTTATAGACATTATTGGAGTTAACTCCCTTATTATGAGTTTAATGAATGTACTGTACTGCCTGTAATGTTACGTTTTTCAGTTATGCATGGTAACCTCAAAATACATATCAATTTTTAAGTTTATACAATTATTGGATATTGATTTCACTAAAATAATGCTAAGAATCTGAACTAAAATTTACATGAATCACTTTTTACATTTATAATAAATATATAAGTATCTCACAACAAAAACACAATTAATAAATGTATTTGTCAATTTATAAAGAGACAGTTACCTGTAAATCAAATATTAAATATTTCATACAAAAATTCCCCCAAATTTTAAAAGGTACTGTGTGGACATTGATGCAAGTTATCATTTAACCTGTTTGATTTATTAAAACAATGTCTTAATACAATTACATGAATTCAGAAATTGTTCAGGCGCGGATCCAGAGGTTGGAACCCCCCTTTTTTTTGGAAGATCAATGTATTTGAAATGGGGGCATGTAATTGGAACCCCCCCCCCCCTTGTCCTGGTTAGGACCCCCCCCCCCCCCCCCTTTTTAAAATGGCTGGATCCGCCCCTGCTTTTCACTATCAAAGATCCATTTAAAAAAATTTCGAATTCTGAATTATCAACACCTTTGGGTGTAATTGCAATGGTCAAACACATATGGTGCCGCAGCTTTTTTGATAGAAAAATGGCATTTTTTAAGGGTACTCAACGGTTCCGGAATTTTCGAAATAGTATGAATGAAGAACAACCCCTTGCTTAATTTGGCACAGAAAATCTTGTTAGTCTTGGAGAGTTTTCTCTAAATTTCTCGCTATTTCTACACCAATGGCCAACACTCATTTTTCACTATTTCAATTTTAATTTCTAATTACCAAGGCAGCAGAAAATAAATTTACTTCTACCTATTATCTTGGATGTAAAATCTAGGGGGCGCCAGCGATCTATATTTACTTCCTTTTAACCTATACTGACACATATTGAAATAAAATCGGAAAAAACCTTTACGTTAGTCTATTACTATATACTACTGCTGCTTAAGTTCAAAATTTTGGATTAAAGAGACAATTATTCACCATTTAAAAATGACTTTCTTTACAGGTACCCCCCTTTTTAGAAAACGTTACTTTTTACAGACTTGGGGCCATTGACCACTTATTTTGACTGTTTGGTTATATTCAAAACGCTGTTTTTGATTAAGAAGTTCGATTGGGGTATATTAAAGACTTTAGGCTGATGATTTGATAACTGTGTCCAAATTTATATGTCTTATCGCGAATATATGGACACTGTTGCATAAGAGTCATCATATTTTATGAAATAGACATATAAAATGCTGAAACTAAGAATTCATCATTGCTGTTATGTGTTTTATATGAATTGTGTTCAGAATATTCAATTCGACGATACTAAGGAGAACTTGTATAGCCTTTGATTTTTTACCTAATTTTTAATATTTTACGGTCATTTTGGCACATTTTAGCCATTAAAAATACAAAAAATTCGCTAATATGAGCAAAAATAAGCCCCCCTTTTTTTTAGATATGCACAAATACATTCAGTGTTATCGAGGATGAGGAGAAATTATAAAGACAGAGTCCTTGGCAGAATTCTCGTTTTGACAGTAGATCGATGAACCCTACCCCTGAGACAGAAGAACAAAAAAACAGTAAAAATTTGATATAGCTATAGTTTCACGGCGATCAGCAATTTTCTTCTGATATAGTTAATCACTTAGTACCTTATTAATTTACCGATCCAATTTCTAAAATATCTCGAAAAATACAGTGATGCGCCAGAAATCGTCATTTTGCTTTAGGTTACAAGGAAGTAATTTTTTTACATAGGCGACAATGGTAGCCTTATTTGGTCCTGCCTTTTCAGGCGCGGATCCAGAGGGGGGGTTCCGGGGGTTGGAACCCCCCCTTTTTTTTGGAAGATCAAATGTATTTGAATGGGGACATGTAATTGGAACCCCCCCCCCTTTGTCCTGGGTTAGGAACCCCCCCTTTTAAAATGGCTGGATCCGCCCCTGTTGTTTCTGTTAGCATACATATAAAAATTGAGAATGAAAATGGGGAATGTGTCAAGGAGACAACAACCCGAACAAAGAACAGAAAACAGCCACTTTTTTTCTTTGCCACTTTTGACGGAGAATCATGTCTGTTGTAAATACAACATATATCTAACAATCCACTCTGTGATTTAAACATATAATTTCTGACAGAATCTGCTAAAATAAAAAACACACTTTTGTCCTTCTTTCAGTCCAAAATCTTTGGCGGGCTTTTAAGGCACAATACATTGTTGCCCCAGAACTGCCACCTGGAAAGATAAATTTAATACTAGAAATAGAGGTGGAATAATAAGTTTTGTTTTTGCCCCATTAATTTGAATCTGTAAGATAGCAGACATTGTCAAGCTAAGCATTTCCCCATTTGTAGTTCAAATTATCTGAAATTAGGAAGTCTGACAGATCTAATTTACTCTGACATTATAAAGTAGTTACCACTCTCTGAATAATTGTCTGCAAAGATTTACTCACCACAAAGTAGTCCTCCCCATCTGATTATTTGTCTTCAATGATTTACTCACCACAAAGTAGTCCCTCCTTTCTAATTAATCATCTGGGCAAGAATGAATCTTTATCTAATGATTTACTCACCACAAAGTAGTCCCTCCTCTCTGATTAATCGTCTTGACATGATAAATGAATCTTTATCCAATGATTTACTCACCACAAAGTAGTCCCTCCTCTCTGATTAATCGTCTTGACATGATAAATGAATTCTTTATCCAATGATTTGTACCACTTGTCCACTTGCTGAAATAAAATATAAGTTAAGTATGTATATAAAGTAGTATGTAATCAGCAATGCCAAAAAACCTAAATATCACTACTATTTTTTAGTTTTTAAAAAGTATGCAAAACAAGAATATTAAGTTCACTCAAAGTGAAGAATTTGAATAAATAGTCGCTAGACATCCTGCATTTTGGGTATGCCCATTGTTGAAGGCTGTACGGTGACCAATAATTGTTAATGTTTGTGCCATTTGGTCTCTTGTGGAGAGTTGTCTCATTGGCAATCATACCACATCTTCTCTTTTATATCCTATAACTTATGATCTATCACAAACTGTTGGTATAAAGTCATAACCAGTTCCCTCAACTTCATAACCTGTCACGTCTGTTTTATTTAACTGTTCTGGTTCAGCAATAATAGAACCTTCTGGATAACACCAATGATCTAAAATAAATACAAAACTTATATTTAAACACTGCATTCAGTCAGGGGTACCGGTAATTTCATTTTCAAGTAATTTTTGTTTACTTGTACAGCTTACCTATTTTGAAGGTACAGTTTATATCTCTTAGTTGTCAATATATATTTTTTAACTTATTTATCATACCTGCAAAGTCACATTTCTTCACTTCTCTTAAAACCCTTATCCCACACTCTATTCAATAGTAAATAGTATTTTGAAGGACTAAATAGAACCACTTACTTTACACTTTGGACATTTCAGTTTGATTTTTCTAGCAATGCCTGTCAGTGTTCCTCCTGTTCCAGCCCCTAGTACTACCATGTCTACATTTCCTACAATAAAATAATGATAAACAAGTGAAACTGCGAGCTACTGCTCACTGATGATACCCCCGCCGCAAGTGGATAATATTAATAGTGTAAAATATGCAAGTGTTCGGTAAACAGGAAGTTGTCGAGTGATGAATCTGAAAACGCATCACACGGTATAGCTGACTTATATAAATCCTGAAACCAAATTTCAGAAATCCTTGTATTGTAGTTCCTGAGAAAAATGTGACGAAAATTTTCAACTTGGCTATCATGTGTAAAATCATACAAGTGTTCGGTAAACAGGAAGTTGTCGAGTGATGAATCTGAAAACGCATCACACGGTATAGCTGACTTATATAAATCCTGAAACCAAATTTCAGAAATCCTTGTATTGTAGTTCCTGAGAAAAATGTGACGAAAATTTTCAACTTGGCTATCATGTGTAAAATCATACAAGTGTTCGGTAAACAGGAAGTTGTCGAGTGATGAATCTGAAAACGCATCACACGGTATAGCTGACTTATATAAATCCTGAAACCAAATTTCAGAAATCCTTGTTTTGTAGTTCCTGAGAAAAATGTGACGAAAATTTTCAACTTGGCTATCATGTGTAAAATCAGACAAGTGTTCGGTAAACAGGAAGTTGTCAAGTGATGAATCTGAAAACGCATCACACGGTATGGCTGACATATTAAATGTTGATACCAAATTACAGAAAGGGTGGATGTGTAGTTCCTGAGAAAAATGTGACGAAAGTTTCATGGGACGGACTGACTGACGGACTGACGGACTGATGGACGGACTGACGGACTGATGGACGGACAGACAGAGGTAAAACAGTATACCCCCCTTTTTTAAAGCGTTTAAAGGGGGGTATAATTTAAAGCGGGGGGTATAATATTACAGTATGTGTGGATAGCCCAAAACATAAATGTTTGAATAAAATTTAACATCCAAAGGCAAATGTAACATACATATCAGGATGAGAAGACATTGAATTAATATGAATATGAACCCTGTTTTGTTTTAGACCATCAAGTTGAGCCAGATTTGTATGTAAACAGGAAGTTGTCAAGTGATGAATCTGAAAACGCATCACACGGTATGGCTGACATATATAAATATTGATACCAAATTACAGAAAGGGTGGATGTGTAGTTCCTGAGAAAAATGTGACGAAAGTTTCATGGGACGGACTGACTGACGGACTGACGGACTGATGGACGGACTGACGGACTGATGGACGGACAGACAGAGGTAAAACAGTATACCCCCCCTTTTTTAAAGCGTTTAAAGGGGGGGTATAATTTAAAGCGGGGGTATAATATACAGTATGTGTGGATAGCCCAAAACATAAATGTTTGAATAAAATTTAACATCCAAAGGCAAATGTAACATACATATCAGGATGAGAAGACATTGAATTAATATGAATATGAACCCTGTTTTGTTTTAGACCATCAAGTTGAGCCAGATTTGTATGTGCTGATTCACAAGATAACAATTGACATAAAAAATGTCTTCCTCTGTTTACTTTTACATCATAAACTATAAAATAATAGGCAAAATGTTTTATTTCTTACAAAAGTATATAAACACTGGTTTTATTGAAGACAGTTGCCCTCCAAATATTCTTAATACTGATTTCAATGTAATTTAGGCTGCTGACTAGGTTATTGATGGTTAGCATGGTTAGTTACACCCCAAAAAAGACATTTATGCAGTTATTTCAAGACAAGATGTGTTCTGTTACAAAGTGAAATCCATTCTAAGACATAAGATTCATTTTTGAAAATGTGAGATTAATCTATAACATGTTTTTATATACATACCATCACAGGAATTCAGTATTTCTTGTGCTGTTCCATCAAAATGAGCTATAGGGTTACTGGCATTTCTGTACTGTTATAACAAAACACATTTTACTTAAAATCTAGATCTCACAAATATTCTTTCAAGTGTTGATTTGTTTATAGCTTAATCTTTATTTATACCCTACACTCCTAAGGCTTTTCTACCTCAGGAATAGATTACCTTAGCTGTATTTGGCAAAACGTTAAGGAATTTTTGCTCTTCAACTTCGTACTTTATTTGACCTTTTTTAACATTTTTTTATACAAGCTTCAACATGTTCAATGATAATTCTTTTCTAGACTAAGGCCAGGATTTATTAATTTGTTGGTTTACAGATCTGCTGACCCGATTTTTCCGATTTGCAGAATAAAAATAAAATTGACTTTTCATGCTTTTTTATTCCCGCCGACCCAAAAAAAACCAACATTATCTCTAAAAAATAAATAAAATATCCTTTTTTATGAAATGAAATGCATTATTAATCACTAACACAATTGATATTAAACACTTTCTGTTGTGAAAACTGAAACTTCCAATTTACGTATCTAAAAATAGACAAATCAATAAAAACTGACCTTGAAATGTTGTTTGCGCAAATAATTTTGCGGAACGAAACCTGTGTTTAAAACCCATTACACATTAAGTTCGTTTCCCGTATTTGTCATCATTCCGTAAGATAGAAAATGGAAAATGAACTTGTCTAACCTTTGAAGACGTCAAGTTGAAGAACTTAATTAAAACAAATCCTTTCGAATTTCCTACAGACTTGTGTCATTGATAATTAAAAAAATTCGTCCATTTAGATATAAAAAAAGGGAATGCATGACAACTGATGAACCCGATATTCTCTTTTTTCCAGTGGACGAGTCTATTAAATTTTTGACATGTGTGTTGAGACTTATTTTCTTACGACGTTTTTGCATTTATTTCTTTATCAGTTTTCGTGTTTGAAGATCTTTAATCACCAAGTTTCCTGAAATTCAGACTGCCTTTTGCTGTTACTAAAAATAGTAAATTACAGTGGTTGCAATATAGGATTAACCATTGCATTATTGCAACAAATCAGTATTTAGTATTCAGTTAAAATAAAATTGAGCGAAGATGTACATTTTGTAAAATAGATAACAAGTCTATGGAACACCTATTTTGGAATTGCAATACTGTACAAAATTTTCTACAGGATATTGATAACTAGTTCCTTTCCGGTGGAATAAGTCTCCCAATGAATAAATTAAACTTTCTTTTTGGAGACTTATCCAAGATATTCCCCAATAACCCATACAACATGATTTTTCTTTATATTAAACAATATGTGTAAAATTCTAGATGCTTTAAAAAGAATCTCTCATTGCAAGCAATGATAATAAAGCTGAAAGATATGTATAAATTAGAGAGTATGATAGCTGTAAAAAATAAAAAGATAGCTGAATTTGACACTGTATGGAATGTTTTTGAAAAAGTTTTATTGAATACCAGCTAATGTCTTCTTTTTTTGTTACAATTACTTATGACTATTTAATTATAATGTATTTTAAAGAAAATATTATTGTCATGTTATGTACTTAATCTGTGTTGATGGCTGTTAAAATATGTCTCGTTAATTTTGACAATTTAATTTCGTCTTTTTCCATGGACACAACCCCTCTTTTTTCACAGAAAATTATTAGACGATGTCATGCGATGTAAATGGCAGCTGAGCAATAATATTTCATTGAACTTGTATATAAAAAATGATGATAAAATAGCAAACCAAACATATTGTTAGAAAGGTAAAATATATATTTTTTTTTTGCATATTTGTCTGTCTTGAGAGATTTTTTTTCTCTTTTTTTTCCGATCGACCGACCCAACTTTTTAATGGGAAAAATCTGTAAATCCACAAAATAAAAACCCTGGCCTAAAGTTCACGAAACAATTGTCTGGTGCATATATAAAATTTCAAGCCCTGTATCTATGATGAGTTTATTTCCTATAGACATAGATATTGAAAATACTATTTGATGATTTTATCTTGTGTGTGGTGCTTACATGATTCAACTTAATATATTTTTATCATCAGTGATGTTTTACATATAACCTCGATAACCAAACTTGATAATGAATACATTTCCTGGATAAACACAAGTTGTTTTTAATGCATGATTTAAATTCCAGGTATAGGTAAATCACAGAACCATGTGAATAGTTTTTCTCAGAGCTTTCTTTAATTTCCTTGTTTGTCAAAGAAGTATTGTTTCATGCAACTACCATTGATATCTGTTTGCTTTATACACTACTAAAATATAAAATTTATACCAGTTGTATTTAATAATTTCAATATATCTATATCTATCTACCTGGTCGAGAATATGTGAGTTTGGAATTTCTTCCATTAAACGTTTAGCTACACCAATGTGAGATTCTGGTGAATCAAAAGCTGCAGATGTTGGAGTTCTCACTATCTCAGCTCCAAAGGCTCGGAGGACATCAACCTAAACCAAAAAAAGTAAAAAAATTCTCCTAAATGTGAACGGTAAAAAAGGTGAAAGTGATAAATATACACTAGTATATTAACTAATGAAAGCAATTATTTATTTTTTCTTCGTTCTGTCTTTTTACATTAAATCTATACACATCTTCATGATAATTCAAATACAACTTGTTTTAGATAACTCAAAAATAAAAAAAAGTCCTTGTATGAGCAATAGAACCCATACATGCCATAGACACACAACTGACAAAAGCATTACCTTTTCTCGACTCATTTTCTCTGGCATTACAATAATACATCTGTAACCTTTGACTGCGGCAGCCATTGCTAGTCCAATACCTGTAAATAAATCAAAACATTACATTTATATCTAACAATATAAATTCTCAACCATCAAGGGAGACAATGAAGAACTTTGTTTTTAAATATTCAAACTAAAAGTTGGGTATTGTGGCAATACTTAGAAATAAGTGTTATTTTTTTTAGATTTTCAAAATTTGCCTTTTAACATTCTACTTCTCTGAATCCAGTATTAAATTTTATAACCAGAGAAAGATTAAATCTGAATAATTACATCTACTAACATCTTTAAATAAATTGTGAGGTCTAATTATCAAACCATTCAATTACTTTTAATGACATTGTTTTGTCTGCACATCCCAAATCATGTTGTTTCTGAACACTACCAGTTACCTGCAACCTGTATGTTTTTACCTGTATTTCCTGATGTTGGTTCTATAAGAACATCTCCCTGTTTGACAATGTTTGAGAACACTACCAGTTACCTGTAACCTGTTTGTGTTTTTTACCTGTATTTCCTGATGTTGGTTCTATAAGAACATCTCCCTGTTTGAGAACACTACCAGTTACCTGTATATGTTTTACCTGTATTTCCTGAAGTTGGTTCTATAAGAACATCTCCCTGTTTGAGAACACTACCAGTTACCTGTATATGTTTTTACCTGTATTTCCTGATGTTGGTTCTATAAGAACATCTCCCTGTTTGAGAACACTACCAGTTACCTGTATATGTTTTACCTGTATTTCCTGAAGTTGGTTCTATAAGAACATCTCCCTGTTTGAGAACACTACCAGTTACCTGTATATGTTTTACCTGTATTTCCTGAAATTGGTTCTATAAGAACATCTCCCTGTTTGAGAACACTACCAGTTACCTGTATATGATTTTACCTGTATTTCCTGATGTTGGTTCTATAAGAACATCTCCTTGTTTAAGAATACCCATCTTCTCCGCATCTTCAACCATTCTATAACCAATTCTGTCTTTCACACTGCCTCCTGGGTTAAAAAACTCACATTTGGCCACTAAAAAAAAATCAAGTTACATTAAATAGATGGAAAGATAGAGTTTGGTGTTGAGCAGCATTTCAAATGAATATTCAAGACTTGAATGTTTAACTGTTTAAACCCGCTTACTTTGTTTGCAGCTGTCCAAAGTAAAGGAACCTTTGTTCAGTGGTTGTTGTTTGTTGATGTGGTTCTTTTATGTTTCTCCTTTCTTTCTTTTTTTATTACCTAATGAAGAGTATTTTACTGTTTTATTAATATTTCTATATTATTTGCTATATTGTTCCATGGTCTATTGCACTGGAAATTATCTTTCTATTGCACTGATCTGTTAATTTTTAAGAACTGACTCAGTATGTATTAGGTAATAAAACAGTTATTGAATGTGTAACAGTGCAATATATCAAAATATATTTCCCTCAGTATGAAGATCAGCTCAATGTTCTATTGCTCTCAGCCGTTGGTTTCAGACAATAGAACAATGATCTTCATATACCGAGGGAAATATATTTTGATCTATTACATAATTACATATTAAATTACTGTATAATACAGATTAGTCTGTTGGTTTTCCTGTTTGAATGTTTTACACTGGTCATTTTGGGGCCTTTTATAGCTTTCTGTGCTTATTAGTACAAAGGTAAACTTAAGCATGTTATGTATGTGATGATCCAAACTTAAAAAGAAATCTATAACAAGATTCTTTCATTAACAAAGTACAAACACTTGATGTGACATAATTCTTTGATTCAAGGATAGATGGACTCTGGTTTAATCTCTGTTTGCATCTGGAGAACTGTCGAGATGTGATCCACGATCCCAGACTACTGAAATGAGTACCTTCATTGGTCATGGCTTGAATGTACATAACATGTATATATATAGATCTTCATGTTGTCAATTATCCTTTTACATGTCTCCATTTTTGTCAATTGCAAATTCAACATTTATATGTGATAGAATGAGACTATCATTCAAGAGTCCCCATTTGATAATATAATATTTACATAATATATATATCTCTACTTGTATGTCTAAAGTCAGACAATAATACTAAAACCAGGCCTCTACAATATTAACATTTTTTTTCAACTTGTCTAGTAGGACAAGTACATACCAAATTTTACTTGTCCGAATGAAATTGTTACTTGTCCAAAATTTTTATTTTTTAAATAACCTTTTTACATCTTAAGTTGATTAAAGAAACAAAACGAATTTAAACAATAGAACAGAATTTGATGTATTTCTTTTGAAATACTTTTCAAAATATAAGTCAAGTACAACTGAATCTAGTCATGTCACATGACTTAGGTTCTAGTTTTCGTCAATGCTAGTCTCATCAGACTGTGCACATGAGGCATCATCTGGTAGGCATGTACACTCATTTGATATTCTTTTTTTTTTAAGTTGAAAAAAGTTTATTCAAATGCAATCAATAAAAAGAAGAAGATAAGGTCTGATTGCCAATGAGACAACTCTCTGCAAGAGACCAAATGACACAGAAATTTACAACTATAAGTCACCATGTTGCAAGAATTGTTTTTTTCTACTTATGATCAAATATGATTTGGTGAATTTAATGGCAAATCATGAAAAAAAAAATTTTGTGAAAAAATTACCGGTATGGTATTTATTATAAGGAACATAATAAGGTAGCAAAATAAGGTACTGATTTTTCTTGGTCCCGAAATGTCTCCTGCCTTGCCAAACTGTCTATCAATCATGTCTACTAAATATGTCTCCTACGGTGCCAAACTGACTATTGAACTTGGAGCTAAACCTGTTGAGGTGATGAACTATCCCTAAAGTTACCTTATCTACAAAGCGCAGCATTGATTCGGATCAGTAAGACTGGTTTCCAAGAATATTGAATAAACAGAATACAGAAACATGTCAAATTAATATTTGTTTTCTTGTTTTTTGTTTATAATTACTTTGCTGATCAAAGTTGGGTTAAATTTATTTTCTGCAGAATTATTGTACTTGTCCGGACGGACAAGCTTGATACAGCTTTTACTTGTCCAACCTTTTTTCCCTCTTGTACCGGACAATCAGACAAGCATTATAGTCGAGGCCTGAAAACTCACATATATCACATTGAAGCCCTTCTTTCTTTGGAATGTTGTTGAGTTTGACCAAAGGTGTGTTACCAATCTGATGTAAAATATTTGGCAGAATCTTAGGTCTTGGTGTTCTAAAAATTAAAAAAAAGATTACTCAATAACATGTCACCTAAACCTCTGTCTTATATCTTTTTTTATTCTAAAAGTAATTTTCTAAACACTAAGTATATGCACTTGAAAAGACATTTATACCATGATTACCATTTTCATTTAATATGACAAACTTCAATAAACCATGTTCAAAGCATATTTTTTTTTACCAATTTTTGAAGGAAGATAATAAATAACAGAGACACACTCAGAGGAGGATTTAGATCCCCTTTTCTGGGAAAAAAAATGGTTGATTATACATGTATTGGGGATCACTGAAGCATGACCGGAATGGGCTCCCTCTTAGGCTGTCAGTGGGCCCCCACTTATGAAAATTTCTGGATCTGCCACTGACACTGTATTTTTGCAGAAATGCATTTTATAAATATTCTGAGACATGTTTTTCCTAGAGTTTCATTTATGATGGAATAAAGTGTATAAACATGATCATATGATAGAAGAACTACATGTACATGTACACTAGTGTACAGACAATATACATAAGACTATTGACTGAAATGTTGAAGTTAACATAATTCACCTGTCTCAGGGCCATGTTTCATAGAGGCCAACTTTCAACATACTTTTATCATGTTTATGTCAACAATAGATATGACATACCCTTTAAACTAACCAAATCCACTTAGATACAAAATTATCATTTCATTACACAATCATGACAATATCTGAAACAGTTCACTAAGACATAAATGTATAAAACTGAAAAAGAAATACATAGCATAGTAAAACAGAGGCAGACTGCCTTGATCATCTTGTTTTATACTGCAACTAGTTATGTTTATTACCTAAATATAGTAACATAGCTATATTGTGTACGATATCAATTTCATCATGCACTGGTAGACCTATTTGGCAAATGACCGCGATTTTTGGCAAATCTCCGCGGAACGGATAAAAAATAGAGGTTCATCGTAAATTTTCTGTTTTACAGAATATTTTGCGGTTCTCCGGAGATTTTCCGTGTCTCAGGGAATTATCCGCGTGTCTCAGGGAATTATCCGTTTGTCAGATTAAACTGGTGTGTATTGAGTCAGTGATAGAACCAGTGATGCGTGAGCGACGGTTATTAATAGATCGTTGTATAATCCGTTATCTGTGAGCAACGGTTATTAATAGATCGTTGTGATTATATACAATGTTTACAGTCAGATAAAAATAACCGTCTTATTACCCTTTTCAGTCGAGAAATAAAAAGCGGTGGTTTTGATATTTAAGTTACTTGCAATTATTTAAATATCGAATTTAGTTCAATAAAGAATAATCTATTTAAATGTGACCAATGAACAGGAAAAGTGCACGTGGTAACTTTGCAATACTACAAATATGTTCACCTTACAAAATTCTTCTTTATTGTCATGTTAAGATAAATCAGTTCCTGTAAAAACAGTAAAAACAGAGTCTTAATTACTGCAGATGCCGTAATCCAATCCGACATAATGTCATACTGATTTGACACTTGTCTAGTGTGAGTAACACCTGCTGTGATATTTTTGCAATACAACATGGACAAGCGGAAGGTCGTAAATCAATCTGTTGATCCGAATTGAACTTTACCTGTACAGATATTTATTTATGGAGGATATCATAGATACATTTAATAAATTGTATTGTATTCAATGGAGATAATTTAAATACACAATATAATTTATTAAGACATATTTGCAGGTATACATTGAACATGTTTTCTCCAACCAAAAAGGTTTGATATTGAATGCTTTTTTTTTCTTTTTTTTTTTTTATCAAACTTCGATCTGATCAGTCTCGTAGATTATAAACGAGTAATTCGTTTATAGTTACACATTGTTACTCTTCTAACGTCTTTTTCTTTGTGCTATTAAAAAAAACCTCACAATTTTCCACATCAGATCGACATTTATATATATATGAATATTGGAAATCTTTTTTCCGTCCGACACCACGCTCCCCACAAGAGCCCCAAGATATAATCATACCTGTCAATCACTAGCCGCAAGTTGAACATTTTGGTCAGCCTTCCTCGTGCTTTCAATTATGACATCGTTGCGAATTTATTTTTTTTAAATTGACATGTGAAAAGAATAAAGTGATGGGAAGTTTATTTTTACGACCTATCAGAACTTCTTGTGATTCTAATAAGATTTTTCTCAGGCCGCATTTCTTTCTAACAAGAATTTTGTAAACGTTGTGTCGCGTGTGTTACTGTTTTCTAAACGATACACGAGTAGAAACAAATACATCGTTTGATAAATCTTTAATGACCCTGTTTGAATTTTCAATAATGCATGCACATGTTGTTGGTAATCAGACTTTTTTACAAACGTAGAAACAAATACTTCGTTTATAATCAGGTTGAAGTTCAAAACAAATGCAGCGTTTGTACTAACAAACGACAAACTGCAGACGCATTTTTAGCGTTTGCATAGTTTGTCAAAGTTTATGTAAACTTTGCAAACGTATGTGTTTGAAAGAAATGATCAAAACATGTGCGAGCTTAGCCGTTTGCATCGTTTGTGTTAGAAAGAAATGCATCTTTAATGAGTCTGAATCCGTAACCGTCAAAATAGCATGCTTTACAAAACGATCAGCCAATTCAAACGTTTCTTTACACAAAGATGATTTTAAGTACGTCATACATTACATGTAAATTAAACATTTATTTAAGTAAATTTTTTTTCGTATCTATCTTTTTCGTATCTATCAATTTGGTTACAGGGTTTATGCAAGTAAGTTGTACCGTGTGGTGCGTTTTCAGATTCATTTCTCAACAACTTCCTGTGAACCGAAATATTTCGGCGGGGGTATCAACGGCGGCAAGCTTACAGTTTAACTTGCTTAAATTTTATTTAAGTCAGTTTATTGAAATAAAATTGAAAATGGAAATGGGGAATGTGTCAAAGAGATAGCAACCCGACCATAGAAAAACAGCAGCAGAAGGTCACCAACAGGTCTGCAATGTAGCGAGAAACTCCCGCACCCGAAGGCGTCCTTCAGCTGGCCCCTAAACAAATATATACTAGTTCAGTGATAATGAACGCCATACTAATTTCCAAATTGTACACAAGAGACTAAAATTAAAATAATACAAGACTAACAAAGGCCAGAGGCTCCTGACTTGGGACAGGCGGAAAAATGCGGCGGGGTTAAACATGTTTATGAGATCTCAACCCTCCCCCTATACCTCTAGCCAATGTAGAAAAGTAAACGCATAACAATACGCACATTTAAAATTCAGTTCTAAAGAAGTCCGAGTCTGATGTCAGAAGATTTAACCAGATAAAATAAACAAAATGACATTGTTTTTGCAGAAGATTAATCCAGACAATAACGTACTTTGGCTTCCCATTTGTTCCACTGTGTAGGATAACTTATTTACGCATTACATCATTAATAATTACCAATATTAAAATGCTGGAATGCAAGTTGTATACTTATTATTTTACTAATTTGCGTTTTGGTTCCGTTCAAATTTGCTGTTATAGCATGTATAGATTCCTTGATTTTCATAACTTATCTAGTTTCAGTTGTTAAATACTAGTCAGTAAAGAGCTAAATATTTTGCCTTCCAGCAGAGCCAACAATTAAGCATCAGACGTATACGTGATACATTAATCATATATATATATGTAATATCAGTAATGGACTCCTAGACTTTTTCTCCTTTTATAGCCGACTATGCAGTATGGGCTGTGCTCATTGTTGAAGGCCGTACGGTGACCTACATGTATAGTTGTTAATTTCTGTGGCATATGGTCTCTTAACGAGAGTTTTCTCATTGTCAATCACACCACATCTTTTTTTAAACGGACTCATTAGCATTTGTTATATTCTAAACGGTTGAGAAAAACTCCATGGATTACAAGTCAACTGGGGTTTTGAGTTGAACATTTTGATTGTGTATGTTTATTAGGGTTTGAATAGGATTTATATAGAAGAAGAGAGAATATATATGGACAAAAAGTGCACAACAAAGGGCAAAAAAAGTAAATAAAATAGACACCAAGAAAACAAAGAATATAGAATAATGGGGGAAAATATGAAGACTACAGAAAAATTACTTACAACTATAAGACATATTCAAGACCCTCGTATGTGTTCAAATACAATCTGTATACACTATAGTATATATCTTGCTATAAAGTTCCGTTCTCAGTGTTATTTGCTCGAGCATGACTGTCTGATTCTATTTAATTTTTAAATTGATGTCCAGTGGCAAACATTTCTAGAGTCGTGTCATTCAGGAAGTAAATACAAGAAAAAATGAATCTGTTCATGCGCGGGTTGGTTTAAAATAGAGCTCCCTACATATATCTTGTTTAAAAAAATATTTATTTTACTCAGTTATCTTCAAGGCACCATCTTCTTCTGTTACATGAAATTGTGATACTGTGAAATTGACTGATTGGATTTCATTTTAGATTGCCAAAGTTTGAAGTAGTAGACCATTTCCGTGACCTGTGTTTGTTGCACTCTGTGGGTAAAATCCAGTAGTTTTTTTTTAGCCTACTGAGATTTTAATAACTTATTTTCGAATGATGGAACCATATCAAAATAATAAATTGAACACGGGTTTGACAGTAAGTAAACTGTCACACAAGAAATAGATTGAATGTTGCATGTACACTAGTCCAATTTGTAATGTTGTCTTTACGTCCTTCCACATTCTTTTTTTTTCAAAATCCGGGATCCGCTTTCGAATATATTATGGGAGTCTGTCAGTGGAGCTAGAGATACATTTAACGACCTTGACTGGCTACACAACCCTTGCACGGTAGATAAATACATCATACACAGATACACTGGCTGGTTAAAGGGACAATAAACCAGAAGTGTAAATTGCCCCAGGTATTTTAAGTATATTGTGTGTAATGTGTCAACAGCCACGTGTTAGTGACTTCACAGTCGCTTGAATTTTAGTGATATATGTATGAAAAAAAAATTAAAAAAATACTGTTATATATATTATACATATAACAGTATTTTTAAAAAAAAAATTTCATACATATATCACTAAAATTCAAGCGACTGTGGTGAATTCAAAGATAATCAAAATGATCTAATTCACGTGGTAATCTACTATGCAGCTACGCATCATCGCACATCGCAAACAACTAGCTTTGCATTGCAAGATATTTAATTATACCCCCGCTTTGAAAAAAAGGGGGGTATACTGTTTTACCTCTGTCTGTCCTTCCGTCAGTCCATCCGTCCGTCAGTCTGTCAGTCAGTCCGTCCGTCCCATGAATATTTTTCGTCACATTTTTTGTCAGGAACTACACTACCAGGATTTCTGAAATTTGGTTTCAGGCTTGATATAAGTCAGCTATACTTGGAACTTGATGCGTTTTCAGATTCATCACTCAACAACTTCCTGTTTACCGAACACTTGTTTGATTTTACACATGATAGCCAAGTTGAAAATTTTTCGTCACATTTTTCTAAGGAAGCTACAATACAAGGATTTCTGAAATTTGGTTTAAGGGTTAATATAAGTCAGCTGATGCGTTTTCAGATTCATCACTCAACAACTTCCTGTTTACCGAACACTTGTTTGATTTTACACATGATAGCGAAGTTGAACATTTTTCGTCACATTTTTCTCAGGAACTACAATACAAGAATTTCTGAAATTTGGTTTAAGGGTTAATATAAGTCAGCTATACCGTGGTAACCAAGGTCTGTCGTTTTTAACTGTTTATATGGGAATTGGTGAAAAAGTCATAGTTTAAAGTCATAAATGAGCGTAAATAAGTGTTCCGTGAAAATTGTTTTCGAAAATCTAATTTGTTCATAATTCTTTTATGTAATAAACTTATTTAAATAAATTTGTACCTTCCCTTGTCTGATCACCAGCATGGCTAAAGGTATTACTCCCAAATGTATTATGAGGTGACCCGTTCAGGTATTCAAGCGATTTCCTGTCGGACTTGCAAGTTCATGCATCGCTTCACTTCTAAGGGTATTGATCAGTGTATACGACCGATAACTTGAAACTTTCCATTTTGAACTATCAGGTGTATAGTATAAATCTCTGTCTTGCGTGTCCGATATACTAGTCATTACTAAACGCATAAGCTTGTTTATAAATTACATTTCTGTTGTAAAGAATATTATTTATAAAAATCTAAATAATTCCAAAAAAAAAGATTTGATAAAATAAAAATCTGTTTTCACATTTTTTCCAAGGGTAAATTTGGGGAAATTTAAGTACGCGTTCTCAAAAGTGAAGGACAGTTTAAAACGTACAAGAAATATTGATTTAACAAAAATATACGCACTTATCGACCATTCTTTTATACGCCTTGATAGAAAGTTACGGAATTATAGATAGTTGCAATTCAAAATTATATACATTTTTACATTGAACATAAGAAAGAAACATACATTTTGTTTATTTGGGTTAAAAGTTTTGTAAATAAACTAGTCCTCGTATGACAACAGTATGTTATCATGGGATGTCGATGGACGAAGAAGAAGAAGAGAACTTATTTGAATTAAATACAGGTCGATATTTAACTTGCTTTGGGTTCATCGAAGTTATGGACATAGTAAAATCACAGATTTCTATTTCAAGAAGATTGTTCTCGAACAAAGGAAGGAGTTGTCATCACAATTGTTGGCTATAATGTATAATGATGTGAACATGGTTCTGAAAGTTCATTATGCAAAATTTCCTGTTCCGACATGCATGTTATATATGCCACTGGACAAACACTAATTATCCCCAAGGGATGTCAATATTTTGCTGGAAAACTATTGAGTATCAAAGTTTCAAATTAATTTCGGGATTTATTTTCCTTCTTGGTATTCAATATTCAATAACAGAAAAAAGAATAAACTGCTTGTCCGCTAAATAGGGGTATTCTTGTTATAGTTATTTTAAAAAATAGGGATATATGACATTAAATTGGTTCTGTCTTTTTTTTTAAACATCGTTAAAAAGATGTGTGTCTAAGGTGAACGACACACGAACCCTGTAATACTAGTACGAGAGCATGTAAACATTCCTTCTCAATAATATGGTTGTATTGGAAATCTTTTCATACAGATTGACAACTCATGGTCCGATATGCATGTAATATTTGCCACATGACGCCCATAGTTCTTTCTACCATCATCATCTTATTCTTTGATATTGCTGTAAACATCGATGGTTCACACCCAAACAAAATGGGAGTAATGTACCTTCTGATAGCTTCTCCGTGTTATACACTTGTGAAACTTAATATATAGACGAAATTTCGGTATTGAAATGAATCTGCATCTCACAAACAGGATTTTTAAATAACGATTTTGAGCAATCGTTGTAGGTTCATGAATATTCATATGGTGCTTTTCTTTAGCGCCAATTGGAAAAAACGTATCTTTAAATAAAGTTTACATTATTAAACATATTCCTCAGAAATCAGTTATCATGAAACCATACGAGTCATGATAAACCTTGATAAAACACAGTTCTGTTATCATAAAACATAAAATAATGCACTATGTAAACTGGAGTAAAATTATGAGAGTTCTAAGCACTGTACATGTACTATAGTAAAGTTGTAAGCCTGTTCTGTCACAAAACTTGTAAGCGATGGTCCATGCAGTTATATTCATGTCTGGAAATGTCCTTGGCTGTTTATCCAAAAGATATAGTCTGGTTTTTTTCTGTTTCCCATCGTTTTTTGAGAAATGCATTTAAGAGTGAATCGTTAACTGGGTAAAGACCAGTGGCAAATATCTCTCTGTTCGTTCTGTCGATTTGGGAAGATATTTTCTAATTCATTTGAAAATATCTATATGTGTTTGCAATGTTCAATGCTTGGACTTTGAAAAGGCGGTAATAAAGCTAACTAAATATTATTTTGATAAAAGAGGTAATACATCAAATTTAATTTTTCAAACAAATAATTCTGTAAACATCGCGTGTGAGGGTTTACACGGAGTTAAAAGAAAAGACAACAGGGCAAATCTGATGAAAAAAAAATCCCGAAAATTCGTAGTAACAGGAAATTAAACAGTAATTGAAACCCCCTCCTCAAACAAATGTACCTCATGACCTGTATTATGCTGAGGTACAATTTTTTTGGTGAAAAATATATAGAATGCTGGAAGTGTTTCGATGTGCTATTGGAAAATCCTTTGAAAAAAATGGGTAGGGTTCACCAGGACACGGCTTAGGTAGCACTTCACAGAAAATATAGTTACAATTGAGCCACAAAATGTGGAATAACCTTCCAACCCTGGCCTTCTAATACGTTAGGCCAACTGTTAGTGTCATACATGCAAAACTACAGACCTATCTACGGAGTGCTACCATACTCACATGCTCACGATACTAGTATGTTGAAGAAGTAATGAAATTAATAGAACCAGAGCCGGATTTAGTGGGGAATGGCGTTGATGGGAGTTTTTAATAGTCTTGATTTGATTGATTGATATACATGGAAGTTTTTAACGACACTGACTCAATGACTGGCTATACAACACATAGAAGTTTTTGACGACATTGACTGCCTAAACAGCCCTTTGAGTTTCTCAGTCGGCTATAAAGGGGGAATGACACGGTGTCCGCCCCCTTTTGTTGAAAAATAAATATTGTTATATAGGGAATCACTTGAGAATGACTGGAGCTGGTCCTCTCATGACATTATCAGTTAGTCTCCCCTCTCCTTATATATATAAAAAAAATCTGGATCTGCCACTGAGAACAAGTTTAATAAATAAAAAAAAAAGAATGTGTCACTAGTATACACGGATGCCCAATCCGCACTATCATTTTCTATGTTTAACAGACCAGGGACTTTCTTTACTTAGTATAGAAAGTCCCTGAGTGGACTGAGGAAATGAGGTAATTCTAATGTGGCATTAAATTTAGAAAGATCATATCATTGTGAACATGTGTACTAAGTTTAAAATTGATTGGATATCAACTTCATCAAACACTACCTCGACCAAAAACTTGAACCTGAAGAGGGACAGACGGACGAACGAACAAACGAACAGACAGACCAGAAACAATGCTGAGAATGGAACATCCAAAGTATATATTTTTAATCTTTATTGCAAAATTACACCCATAAAGGTCAAGCAATATAAACAAACATTGTAATATAAGGTAATCTTATACACTCCCACTCCTGAAACACAAACAAAATTAAAAGTCATCTGATTGCAATCTTATAACTGTTAATACTGATGAAGTCGCTTTATCATTGATTTATAAGATACAAGTTGTGACCTTCGAAATTGTTTTATATTATTTTATTTGTATATTTTCCTATAGACTTTTAAGGTACCTCCGTTGTCCTTAAAAAAAAATCCCTTCCATAATATCCAAAACTTCATCGTTGATTTGAAAAAAAAATGATTTTAGATTATCGATTATCAATTGAAATGAACCTACTAGAGCCTCAACTTTCAAGCGCACAATCATTACACATCACTTTAACCCTGAGTTGACATTCCACAATCGGTCAGTAACATCACCTGTGTTTATAGTTACAGGGTATTTCCCGCCGTTGGACAATCCCGTGCAGTCGACACAATTGATTTTTAACATTCTCTATTATGAGCGAGGTCAAGTTTTAGATCAAGTTAATTACATATATTTTTAACGTTAATTATTTAATTATTAAAAAAAAACGTATCATCATTTCTTTTCTTTTCTTTTTTTTTTTGCTAGTATAGTAAATAAATCTCAATCCCGGGATGTAGATACACTTAACATTAGACCTGGAAGTGCCTTCTTATAAATGGAGAAACTGTCTTTCACATTAAAATTTAAAAGAATATTATCGCTCAGGCATATTTTAAATTTTGTAATAAGATGATTGATTGTTGGTTGTTTAACTTCCAGTGGCAAATATTCCATAAATGTCAGGACGAACTTAGTTTTAAGATCGAACTCTCAAAAAATAATTGAAAAACAGTAATGATGACAGAAGAACTTTGATACGTGTGAAATAACCATCCAATCTTTTAAATATAACTTATTTATATTTCAAAAAGTAACAGATTAGTTTACAAGACGTGCATTGACGTACTTTCATATCTTTAAAAAGGAACTTCTTTTTTAAAAGACAACCCACGAGTTGTCAAAATCCAGTTGCATGCATACTATATACATACATATGCATATTATGCATCGACGATCGTTGTATTGCGTAACATACTGCTATACCAATTAACCCCTGATATCAACTAAGGTTAGAACTTCCTCCATGCCGTTCATTTTATTTTTGTTCCAATAAACGGTTCTTGAATCAATTATAATTTATGAAGTATTTACGATGAAAGCATTATTCTCAAATCGTCTTACACAATGATAAAATTGTATTTATACCACAATTGAAAAGTAATTTAATAAAACAAATGACAGATGAACTGATTAATTATAAAGATGAATGTATGTCCATATGCTCATATATATACACATTCGGACTAAAATTCGCAACTTGTTATTATCTCATCGTAGCATATTGTTAATTTTTCTAATATATGCCTTCAACCCCGAGAGGTATAAATGTGCATTTCATTCTGAAAGACTAATGGATCAGCAGGTGATCAAGACCGTTTTAAAAATTCCTATTTGCCAATGAAGTTTAAATGATCTGCGGCCTCAGAAATACACATGTATTTTTCCATCATAAAAGTAAACCTTTCACCCCGAGAAATATATAATCTGTTTCTCTCTAAATTTACAGAAACATTATGTGATAAATTTTTGAAAATTCCTTATATCTCAATCGATTAATGATACTAGTAGTTCTGTAAACTTCTACATATATCACAATCTGTACCTCAATACATCCGTCCCTCACACTTAACGGATTATACAACGATCAATTAATGATTGAACGTCGCTCACGCATAACGGATTATACAACCGACCTTTTAATAACCGTCGCTCACGCATCACTGGTTCTATCAATGACTCAATACACACCCGTTTTATCGGACAAACGGATAATTCCCTGAGACACGGAAAATCTCCGGAGAACCGCAAAATATTCTGTAAAACGGAAAATTTACGATGAACCTCTATTTATTATCCGTTCCGCGCAGATTGTCCAAAAAACACCGATTTTTTTACAAAAATCACGGTGATTTTCCAAATAGGTCTGCCAGTGATGGAACAATTTCTTTACAATCAATCACTGAATCAGGGGTTCATTAAGGGATGAAAGTAAGTTTGACATTTGTTTTACTATTTAAAAATTTCAAAGTATTAGTTTAAGTTGCAGTATAAAAACAATTTTAGGTCAATGTCATAAAAATATAAACTTTTTTGTACTCGTTACAAAAGTGGGTAAGGAGTCAGTAGAACCTTGCCCTTCCACAGTTTCTCAGCCTATTACAAAAAAGTTTATATTTTTCTGACATTGACCTTATATTGTATATATATTTGACTGTTTTGGTGACTAAACAAATACAATAAATATTTTACTATGGACGAGACTTACACTTCAGCATGTATATGTGGAGACTCCTCCATTGACTTGGCCTGATGAAATGTACATTTGCTAGGCAGATCTGGACGCTGCCACTTCCTGAAAGGACTGTCTGAGACGTTCAAGTTTTCAATTTTTACGATATTAGCCATCTTTATGCTTCTGAAAGTAAATGTATCTTGTAAAATCATCAAGTCACTGCCAGAACATTTTGATCTGTTGTTTGGCTTTGACACTGCAAACACTTGTTCAATTTTTATTGTAACATGATTATTAATACTGTCAAGTTTTGAGCAGAGTATTTCATCGAAATATATTTTTTATTAACATTCCTTTAAATATGTGAAACAGTTTATTGGCTCCTCGTCATGCGTGTTGATAAGGTTGAAAATAACTTTATACTAGTGCTTGCAATGTCATATTTATGTCTGTGCATATTCCATGCATCAATTGAAAAGTTTAGGAAGAATTTCCATGAGTGTAAAATACTAGAAGTATAATTGAGTTAGGTACCATCTATACATGTATTTATGATAATAGTTAAAATACCTACAGTCCATATCAGTATGGTACAGGCCATCAAAACACCTCATTTTGACTACTTTTCCTGTTTTTCTGATTTTAAACTCTTAAAAGGCCTTTAAAGTTGGTTGGATTTTCCTGCACATTTTTTAATTTTTGAGAAATTTGAAGTTTCTGAGTATGAAGTTTGGTACATTTTGTGTATATCTGTGTGATTGATGGGTTTTTTTCTATAGTCATAGCATTTTGCATTTGATTAGAAAGAAATAGTTGTGTGCCAATGATGAAAAACTTGTGGTTTTATTTTTTTGGTACTAATAAATGATGTTTGCTCTTGCCTTCTGTGTGTTGGCTATAAAAAGAGACTGATTCAAGTATGCTATTAGGTTTTATAGTATATGGCTCACTGAGCACAGGACGAATCCATTTTCGGATTGATAGATTTTAAAATTTTACCTGTACCTGTAAAAAAGGTTGTCTACAAGCAGAAGGAATGAAAAGTTCATATTCAACCCTCGAAGCCTGGATTTTTAGATAAAATGCCATTATATTTATTCATGATAGGATTAGGTCCTTCAAATTAATCTTGTAGGAATAATTTAACTAGCAGTAACAGATCTAAAAATATGTTAAATATCAAACAAGCTTGTTATCAGATGACCAGTATGGATTTTGTCAAGTAATGAAGTGTGAAGTTGAAGCTCATTAAAAAGCATCAAAGGAATTAAATAAAATGAGATGTCAAAACAGTTTGTATCAGTTGAAACAGAACATAGGGTTGCCTGAACTAAATGAGTATAAATGTTGGCCAAAATCTTAATATTATTTGTCTTAGTTATACGTCTTTCAGAATTGTCAAGTCTTTCAAAGTGGTGGGGTTGAACTGGTCAAGGATCCAGGTTATCTGTGATAGTCAAGTTTAGCATATTTATACCCCGTTATGGCATTATTGCAAAGATTCAAAAGTCCTCTATACTAAACCACTAATGCCATTTTATATTTTTTATATGCTGTACATTTTTTTAACAAGCTGGGCTCAAGGTGTGCTTTATAAGTAGATTTTATACAAATTATTACACATTAAAAAGGGGGAAAAAAAAGTCCCTGTATACTGGGGGTTTAAACACTAGAAAACTAGGGTACCCTGAAAACAGATATACCCTAGTCCACATAATTACGACGTCTTGAAAGGCTTTTATAGTATTTTGCTTTGACGTTGATACATGTACATGTACCCTCATAGGCGGATCCAGGGGGGGGGGGGGGGGGGGGGGGGGGGGGCTGGAGGGCCCGCCCCCCCTTTTGTGGGAAAAAATTGGTTGATTATATAGGGAATCATTGAAGCATGACTGGAGCGGCCCCCCCCCCCCCTAGGTCAGTCAGCGGGTCCCCCTTAGGAAAAGTTCTGAATCCGCCACTGATCCAACTTTTCGTGACCTGAGCCCAACCTGTTTTATACGCACATATTTTATTTATTGAACATATTTCATTAGTCATCATAAATAAAGTTTAACTACCTGTTTTTGAGATTGTCTGATGTTGAAAAGTTATCCTGTTTAACTTAGTAACGTTGAAAGCAACGGACAAATTGTTTATAGTACAGATCTATCGGACAAATTTGGGAGGTGTGTCAAAAGGTAAAACTGGTAATGACCTTGACCTTATTTTTGCATTTTAGCAATATATTTGATACATATTGGGGAAAAAAGGTAATATATATAATAGTCAGAGGGAAAAATAATGCTTTAAGTACAACACTTGGCTTCTAAGGAATGTTTGAAGAAACAACTCAATCTCTACACCCCCGTTAACATGGAATATTCCGAACGGAATATTCCCACCTGTGTAAAGCATTTTTGTGACTCGTTGATCTGAATGAATAAAGAGCTTGAAAGATGCTGAATGATGAAGATGTTGCTATTGAGTTTGTGTTTGTTTCTTGTTCAAGGTAAAACTCGATAACATTGTATTATTTACGGTAATGCAAAACTCATCTAATATTAAAGATAATCAATATATTGAACTGTTATTTTTTTGATTAAGAAAAATGCAAAAATTATGGCTTTATTTATATCTATTATTTTTTATTTTTTATCTTCAATCTTTGTCGTGATGACAGGGTAATATCTCTTGTAAATTATCCTCTCTTGTAAAATGATTATCACCATATGAGACCACATTAGTCCAAATAATTATGACATCTTGAAAGGCTATTATACTTTTTTTCTGTGATGAATTACATCGCTGTAAGGTGTCAAAGAAAAAAGTATAATAGCCTTTCAAGACCTCATAATTATTTGGACTAGGGACCACATACATGTATGCAAATTGAGCATTTTTTAATGTATATAAAAACATCTTTATAAAGTATGTATATGTTCTGGACGGTATGCATACTTTTTCAAAATACTCATATGGTCTGACTGATATAAGGAAGTTGGTCAAGTTTATTAGATACAAATGCATATAACAGATGAACATAACTTAACTCTCAAATTAATATAAAAATGTTCAATGGTAATTGAAATAAAAACTTTATATGTTTACTATTTCAAAAATTCACACTAATTAAATCTGTTAATCTCTTGTATTTAGCATGTCGATCAGTTTTACATTAATTGCATTAGTATAGGTATACAGTCCAGACTGTACGCGTACTGTCCAAATACTCATATGGTCCGGAACATATACACATAAACGTTAAAATGTGAAAGAACTCTGAACTGTACCCAATGGCACTTGTTTCTATCCATGGGAATGTTGACTATCCATATATGACACTAATTGTTGTATTAATTGTCTTTACCCGTTTGGTGGTTTGATGATGAGCATAATTGTTTTATAGCTTGGAATTAGTAAAACAATGATATTCAAATTATAAAACAAGAATTTTCACAGATGCTTCTAAATATATTATATCTCGGATACATCATGGTATAGAAATATAGAGTAAATGGCTGTGTTACATGTATAATGTGTCCTTTTAGTTTTTTTGTTATGTAGAATACATGCATGTGAATTCAGGTCGAACTTCACTGTGGTTTTTTTTCTGACCATGCAAGACCCTCGTGGTAATTCAAGTTTTGTGATGTGAAAGACAAAGTCACAAGTTCAAGTTGGGTCTTGGTTTACATGTACACAATGTAGTTGTAAAATCTAAATGGTTGATGATTGTTTTAAAATTTTTGGTACATGTAAATATTTGCCTGATTTTTATTTCAGTCTTGTTAAATATATTTTAATAAAGTTTGTCCAGATATAGATATACATTTATAAGATATTATTTCTAATTTAATCAATTAGTGAAAACTAATATCGATTTAGTTAAAAGTTTCAATAATTCACCAATAACAATAATATCTGATAACCAGAATTTCATTTACAAAGATAAATGATAACCTACAGTAAAAAATAATTAACTGTTTTTTATATGATTTTGTCTTGTTTAGAAAACACAGTTCTCCCCAAATTGCACAAACAATAGGCTTGATTTTACTTAATTTAGTTCTTATTTGATGGACAGTATTTTGACAACAACAAAACAGATGTCCCAGTTGCATGTCACCTGATTATAATAATTAATGAGTAAACAAATTTGATCTGCAGGTGCAACATGTAATGTAGAGTTACAATGTAACAATAAATAAAACAAATGCACTGTTGGCTACATGTATAATCAGAGATGTTTTGGGATAAGAAAGCATACACTGAGTCTATTGACACACTTTTCTACCCTAAAACAATTGTAATATCTCCTACAGCTCAATTTGAAGTTTGATGGATAATTACTTAATCTCCAGTGGAAAATAATTTATGCATGTATTTAGGACAAAAAACAACAATTAATGGATTATGCAATAATTATATATAAGTAGGTAGGAATTACAAGGTAATGTAATATACCATAAACGTAATGTTGGGAGTTATTGACCTAGATGTAATTATAACTGTCAAGGACTTTGTGGCTAAAACAAGCATTTGTCATGTTTGATGACATGAACTGATCTATAAGTGTATGGATCTCTATGAAATTGTACATGTACCTCAAGGTTCCATACATTGTACCTAAAAAGGAAAGTTTGATTGATTTTAGGTGTAATCATGGTTATTGCCTAAACCATTGAGGAGTAAGGGGACAAAAACAATACCCTTCTTATATTTTGTTTATTCTTGACCAATTTCAATGGGGTTTGATTCAGTCTTGATTTCTATGGGATCTTTTTAAAATATGCTGAATCTTACCATGTATTTAGATTTGGGATCTCATTTAAAAATTGGTCCACATTGATGTGCAATGGGTTCAATCTAACTTTCTAAATTCAGATGGTATCAAGCTTGAATATTGTGTCCATACTTGCCCTAGCTGTTCATGGATTGACCTCAGTGAAGAGCATGTATTTGTATTGATATCAACATATTATCATGATTATAAAAAGAAATGACGAGGAATGCATACTTTATCAGAGAAGAAAATCAATGGAGAATATAACAATGTATTATAAAGACTGTAAGAGGTCCCAGAGGAATTCTTTTACAGCTTTAATTTCCTGCCTGCAATTCAACAGCAATCATGATAATCTATAGGAATACAAATAATCTATGTACTGCATTTTCAGTCATGTAATTTTTCATTGATTTCATAGAAATTCTTTGGATTTTCATCCTATTATCATGTTGATGTCACAGTCATGTATTTTGCTAAAAAAAGTCTTTCAGGCAAATTTTATTTTTCTCTACTCTGGGTACATGTATATGTTACATTTAAAACATATACAATATCACATTGTACCGGTATGTAAATTGCATTTGCACCAGAGAGTTGTTTCAAGGAAAATAGTCTGATATAAACAGTTTAATGCACTAAGGTTTAACATTTAAAAAATAAATAAATAAAGGCTCTGCAAAGTAAAACAATGCAAAATTTAAAGCAACAAATTAGCCATTAATTTTTGTTCCCTTTTTTTTTTTTCTTTTTTTTTTTCAAAGTTTTATATATTGTAAAAAATCATCTTAAATTTCAATATGCTTGCCCTAAAGACATTGCTTTTTTTGAACTTCCCATACAGGTATATTTTTTCCACTGAAAATAGACTATTTGTATTCATCTATTACTGCATATTGACTTTTTTTAGTTCTTTAAAACTTGACCAATTTTTGTTTACAACAGTGGTAATGTCATGAATGTGATTAATGAGTAAACACATTTTATTTGCAGGTGCAACATGTGACCTTATCAATTCAGAAAATGTAAACCAAGCTGCCCTAGTAGGTAAAAATGTTACACTGTCATGTGCTATGAAAAAAAATGGTGTGGACATATTACACAACAATCATCAACCTAAAAAATATAATGTAACTTGGAAACACACCCCTGTACGCTCTCAGAAATCCATAAATATTCTAGAAGTAGAGATAGACACTCGATCCCATCCTCAACTGGTTTATAAAGCTGATGGAAACAAGTATTACACATCGGCTAAGGATGCATCACTGATAGTGCTAGATATTGAGCTCACTGATGCTGGACTGTATACCTGTTTGGTGCAAGGGGATTCACTGTTGAAAAATTCAACTGCAGATTTGTTTGTGTTATGTAAGTTTTAAATTTGTATAAGAATAATATATTCTAGAAAAAATATAAGAATTGCAAAAGGGCAAAGGAGTTGGTAAGACAAATAAAAACAGATAATAACACCATTTTGAAAAGAAATAGACCTAAAAAGAAAACTACCCACACAAACATAAAATAAAGATTGACCAATATGAAATTGAAGAACATGTACAAATGACCTAACAAACAGTGTTATATATATCATGTTACATGAAATTTAATAGGAGTTAATCATGTTAATGAAGAAAAAACAGAATAAGAAAAAGTAGGGAAAGGCAGTTGTCAGGTATAGTCACTCTGCTGGTTTATATATTTTATGCATTTAAAATATTGCTTTCAGTAAGCTTTGTTATACCCCAGAGTTTAAAAATTAGGGGTATACCGATTTACCTTGGTCCCTCCCATGAATATTTTTTGTCGCATCTATCTCAGTAACTATATTACAAGTATTTCTGAAATTTGGTTTCAGGGTTAAGTTATTTATACCGTATGATACATTTTCAGATTCATCAATCAACAACTTCCTGTTTAATGAATACTAAGATTATTTTTCACATGACATCCAAGTTGAAATTTTTTACATTTTTCTCTTGAACTACATGTACATGTACGTACATTACAAGGATTTTTTTAATTTAGTTTCATTGTTTATATAGCTATACTGTGTGATGTGTTTTCAGATTCATCACTCAACAACTTCCTGTTTAACCACAAGTATTTGGGCGGGGTATCATCACTTGTTTTTAACTTAAATTACTGTGATTATTTTTAAACAGTGCCACCACAGTGCCACAACCTTATACCATCCTTCACTTACCAAAATGGAGATGTCAACCAGCAAACATTGTTTGATTGTTCTGTACATTACCGTGGTAACCAGCCTCCTATAATACTTTGGAAACATGACAAACAGGAACTGAATACTGGCACAGATTACCATAACAACACTTTTGCCATGGCAACCTTATCATTTAAGCCAGATAAAAAGTATGATGGGTATAGATTCCTGTGTTTGGTGGAGTATCCAAGTGCTAAGTTTCTAACAGCATGTCAAACTAAGCCACCATTACAGATTTATTGTAAGTTGAACATACATGGGAATTATAATTATACCACTGCTCCAAAATAGGCAGTTAGTGTGGGTCTGTCCAAATTTTCGTCAATTTTTTTACAAAAATTACAAATCAGAGCTCCTAGAAATCTTCATATAAGCATACTACAATGTATACTGTGTTAAGCTTTTTCATATTAATCACTTATCATTTTCCTATTTACCAAATACTTATTTGTGTATATATATATTCTTACACATGATGCAAGTAATGCCATTTAATGGCCATATATGGAATTATTAGCATCATTTTTCTCAGGGACTTCCTGATATTTTTAATCAAATTTCATCTGAGTATGATAATATATAATTGTTTGGTCATCACACAACTTTTTATTTTTGGGAAACATACTTATAGTGGGACATATCTTCTTCTTCTTCCGAATACGGGAGTAGACTCGTAGGTAGGAGTGTAAAACTTCCCAGAACTTGTGTGCTATGTACATATGGACTTAATTTAAAATTAATATGACAAAGAAAAATAGTTAACAATAACATAGATACATTATGTACAGTGGCTTTGTAGTTTAATAAGTTGCTGTGGATCCTTCAAATGTTATAGTGGATATGCCACTTTTGAAGGATTCCAGTGTCAGACATACCTATTGCTTTAGGTAGTGAGTTCCAGTCCGAAATAGTGCGAGGATAAAATGAAAATTTATAGAAATATTTATTTGTTGATATTTGCCTAAGGGAGTAGGTCCAGTAAGACCCCTTTTTGGCCCCAAAATATAGCAGTTTTACAAAATTGTTAAAATGTTAACTTTTAGTTATTCATTGGACAGTAGAATGCTTCTGCTACATAAATATGTGCTGTTTTTGACAATGCCATGCATATATATATCGGGTACTAGCACCATAAAGTCATGCTAAATTACTGAAATCTTCACAATTCTAGCATTTTAGTTAAATTTTGGACGGTTTTCGTGTAAAACGAAAGTGGCCGCATTCGTGTTCATCCTTAATATTAAAATTTAAGTTGTATGTTATGATAATACATAACATATATAAAGGTTGAGGATGAACACGGATGCGGCCACTTTCGTTTTTGACAAAAACCATCTGAAAATTGACATTTTTCGGCATATTTGGTAGATTTTTCACATTTGAGCTTGAATCGGATCGTTTTTAAAGACTAAATCAGTGAAAATCTTTCACATAAACTAATTGATTCAAATGAAATAGACACTTAAGTGTTTAAAAAGTAGTCAAAATCTTTCGTCAGATGAACCTGAAATTTGAGGCCAAAATTGGTCCTTACCGGACCTACTCCTTTATGTTTCCCCTGAGTACATCTATCAGATATTGTTAAATTGTCCTTAAGAACTTCAACTAACCCCCAATTTATTTTATATAGCATAGTTAATCTAGCTTTTTTCCTTCTTATTAGCTCACCTGGCCTAAAAGGCCATGTGAGCTTTTCTCATCACTTGGCGTCCGTCGTCGTCTGTCGTCGTTAACAATTTTTCAAACATCTTCTCCTCTGAAACTACTGAATGGATTTGAATGAAACTTAGCATGATTGTTCCTTAGATTATCCTGCACAAAGTGTGTGCTTCGATTTTTGATCCGTCAAAAAACATGGCCGCCGTTACTTAAAATAGAACATAGGGGTCAAATGCAGTTTTTGGCTTATATCTCAAAAACGAAAGCATTTAGAGCAAATCTGACGTGGGGTATAAATGTTCATCAGGTCAAGATCTATCAGCCCTGAAATTTTCAGATGAATCAAACAAACCATTGTTGGGTTGCTGCCACTTAATTGGTAATTTTAAGGAAATTTTGCAGTTTTTGGTCATTATCTTGAATATTATTATAGATAAAGATAAACTGTAAACAGCAAAAATGATCAGCAAAGTAAGATCTACAAATAAGTTAATATGACCAAAATTGTCAATTGACCCCTTAAGGGGTTATTGTCCTTTAATGACAATTTTTCACAATTTGTTCATCACATTTGCTACCTTTAAAAAATCTTCTCCTCTGAAACTACTGAATAGATTTGGATGAAACTTAGCATGATTGTTCCTTAGATTATCCTGCACAAAGTGTGTGCTTCGATTTTTGATCCGTCAAAAAACATGGCCGCTGTTACTTAAAATAGAACATAGGGGTCAAATGCAGTTTTTGGCTTATATCTCAAAAACGAAAGCATTTAGAGCAAATCTGACATGGGGTAAAAATGTTCATTAGTTCAAGATCTATCAGCCCTGAAATTTTCAGATGAATCAAACAAACCATTGTTGGGTTGCTGCCTCTTAATTGGTAATTTTAAGGAAATTTTGAAGTTTTTGGTCATTATCTTGAATATTATTATAGATAAAGATAAACTGTAAACAGCAAAAATGATCAGCAAAGTAAGATCTACAAATAAGTTAATATGACCAAAATTGTCAATTGACCCTTAAGGGGTTATTGTCCTTTAATGACAATTTTTCACAATTTGTTCATCATATTTGCTAACTTTAAAAAATCTTCTCCTCTAAAACTACTAAACCAAATTCAACCAAACTTCAACTGAATGATCAGTAGGGTGTATAAAATAAAGTTTGTGCTTTATTTTTTATTTCGTCAAAAAACATGGCCGTCATGGCTAAAAATAGAACACAGGGTAAAATGCAGTTTTTGGCTTATATCTCAAAAACTCCAGCATTTAGAGCAAATAAGACAAGAAGTTAAAGTATTTATTAGGTCAAGGTCTACCTGTCCTGAAATTTTCAGCCGAATTTGGTAACTGGTTTTTCAGGTATAATGCCCCTGAATTAATGATTTTAAAGAAATTTTGCAGTTTTTGGTTATTATCTTGAATATTATTGTAAGGCATTGGAAGTACTTGTTATGATATTATAAATTCAGAAAAAGGAAATATTATTCTTTTAAACATAACGGTTGTGTTCTTACGCATAGTAACTTGGCTCGCACGAGCAAGTAAAACATTTTTTTTAATCAAAGATATGGCATTAATTTACTATTTTTATGTATGGATTTCACAGGCCAAAGTTTCATTTTGTTGTTTACCAAATATAAAAGGGGGAAGCATTTCATTAGCTAAAACATAGTTTTACAAGTTAGGTGTGTACATATGTTGGTACTAGGGTGATAATTATCAAGTTTATCAAATTTTTAATGTGTAAAACACTGGAAGTGAAATGAATTTTTCATTTGTTTACATTTTTGTTGTACAAGTGTTACGGCAGGGAATGTATGTAATTACTCATGGCTTACCTTCTACATGCTATATATCATGTAATTCCCGTATTAAGGATCATTTCTTGTAACCAAATATTCATATTTAAACGTCTAATATGCCTGATATACATAGGAAAATACTTCAATCGAATTGTTTATTTACGGAGACTTTGTCGTCTGCCATTTTGTGGGGACCGAAACATGTGTTTTGATATCTTTAAATACCAATTCGTCCCCTGGACATTTGATCTAATATTGTATTTTTAATACCACAGATAAGATTTTTAATAAGTATACCCTGCCGGACACAAATATATTGTAAATATTTAGATGGTTGAAATGAACTATGTTGTATGTTATTTACGTATTATGTAATTACGCAGATCGTCTGCTAAATCAATGCGCGCGCAGTGGTGTCCGATTGTTTATTTCAAGCTTCTTTGTCGATATTTCAGATGCTATAGCTTTGTTTTGATATTTTATGTATAAGGACAATGTTCGGACAACTTAAGATGATATGTATATCATGTTTTTCATTATCTGAAATTTTTATAGTTCCGGCTTCCCGGAAAGGACAAGTTTCCATTGGATTAGTATGTCACGTGACAATTACAATTTAGTATATAAACGCGCGAGCACTCAGCAATGGCAGATAGCCCAAAGTTTTGCTGGCGGCAAGTTCAAACCTTGAAAAACAAATAAAGCAACAATAACCTTTAGGTGAGAATAAGGATAACATAATGAAGTTTAATGATATTTAATTAGCCGTCTTTTGTACAGTAAGCTATCTCCCACCACGTCGGACACCACAAATATGTATTTAAGGATTTATGATTCAGTACACTTGAACGCAACTGTTTATTTATATAGTTTTACGATGTTATAATGTTACATACTTTTAACAGTGAACAAATAAAAACTGTTAACATTGGAAAGATAACTTTATTTTATTGAACTTGGACACATACAAAAAGCACAAGAATTTACACTGATGAAAACAATAGATGTTGGAGGACGCTCGTTCAAACATAAAAACTATGGAAAGCCGTTAGGAACAAAATTAGCTCAGTAACACTTGAATACAAGGGATTGCTCAATACATACATATTAAACATTCCGAAGACCATACCTGACAAGTAATTTGGGAAGTTTAATACAAATGTAGAGTTGCTACATGAGTCGCACACTGTATTTAAGTGTTATTAAAGTAAACTACCGAGTATAGGACAGGATGCTCTCGGGTGGCTTACAATTTGGTGTCAGAAGTGGGATGCTAAAATTCTAATTAGCATCCAGGATACGAACCTTGGAATAACCTGTCAACTTAAAAACGTGGTTTAAGCCCGACGTGGTGGATTTACTGTACAAAAATTTATTATAACTATAAAATATGAAACAACAAATAAAATAAAAAGTCTTTATTTAGAATATGGCTGATGCTGGTAGGAACTCCCCAGACCCTGAAATAAATTTCCGTATGGAAAGGGATTTAAATTTAGATGACTTAGGACAAGGGGATCAAATACACACTGATGACAATGACGACTTTGATAGGGAATCAATTTTACAAGGTCATGGTGATGAAGTAGATCAGAGACATAAAGGACGGGATGAATATCAGAGACATGATTTTGACGATAGGAATGGTAGGGGTAATCATAATATGCAACCAATTGGCCCACCAAAGGTAACACTTAAACCTGAGCCCTTCTCTGGTAAGGATTGTTGGGAGGAATACTTGTCGCATTTTGAGGACTGCGCTGAATTGGGACAATGGGGAAACCGTACAAAACTGTTGTTTTTGGCAGCTAGCTTAAGGGGCCAAGCAAGGACATACTACATGAGCTTGTCTGCTGGCGACAGGCGCACATATCAAATGCTAACACAAAAGTTAGATCAGAGGTTTGGGAGTTCAAAACACAAAAATCGTTGGCTCTCAAAGTTAGAGATGCGCAGGCGCATGGCAGGGGAAAGCATAGCTGAGGTGGGGGATGATATAAGGCAACTAGCGCAAAAGGCGTACTATGACCTGGACCTAGCAGCGCAGGAGTCTCTTGCATTAAACCAGTTATTCAAGGTAATAACTGTGGAGATGAAATGTCGTTGTATTGACAAGGAATGCCACACAATAGCAGACGCTGTTGATGTAATAGAGAGGTATGAATCAATATTGGGGGATCAAGACAAAAAGAAGTCAACAATGATCAGAGCTGTGGAATCCAAGGACACTGAAGGACACATGAGTGAAAAGGATTACCATAGCAATTTGCAGGAATTACAAGATAGGATAGCAAAGCTGGAACAAGGACATGGAAGTCGGGAATAAAAGAGGGGCAAATACTGGCAGATGCTACGGATGTAACTCCCCAGACCATTTTATGAGGAACTGTCCACACAAAAACAACCAAAGAGCTAGAGGGAATTTCCAGGGCAACCAAAGACAAAATACCTCTTTTAATCACAACCAGGGAAACGACAGAACGCTGGCTCAATAGGTCGTGAGCTAGTGACAGAAGATAAAAGGCCTGATATGAAGGGAGAAAAACATGTCCGGACAGGACATTTAGGGGAAACAGATGATAATTGGGATAACGGGTTTTATACAAATGGATTAATTTTTGGGTTTCCTGTCAACTTTTTAATTGACAGTGGCTCAACAGCGTCAATATTATCTATTGATGTTTACGAAAAATTGCCTTCAAATGTTTGGTGTTCTTTAGTACCAAACAAGTCCGAAATATTTGACGTTAATGGCAATAAGGTTTTTACCATTGGATCGATCATTTTAGAACTAATGCTTGGTCAAGAAATTTTCAGTCAAAATTTTATGATATGCAATATCAATCAGGATGGAATACTTGGACAGGATTTCTTACTAAAGGAAGTTAGTAAAGTAAATTATCAGCGCATGGTCTTGCACACGATCCACAACCAGGAAATACAATGTTGGATTGGAGGGAAGGCAAATATGATTTGCAGAGTAGAAATTAAGGACAACATGACAATTCCTCCAATGACGAGTACTATGATGCCTGTAGAAATACCGGGAGTCAATCATTTAACAGAATACGGATTAATAGAGGGCACGACAGGAACAGCCAAGTCTACATTAACCATACCTGGGATTATAAATACACAAGACCAAGTACACTTTGTTAATGTTGTCAACTATGGTGACGACGAAGTTAAACTGTATAAAAAGGAAACAATAGGAACATGTGAATCATATACTGAGCATGATTTGAAACCAGAGCAGATTAGAACACTACAGAAAGATTGCTTTACAGCTAGTGAAGAAATACCAGAACATCTTACTGACTTATTAAAAAGGAGTTCAACTTATATAAATGAGGACCAAAGACAACAACTCTCCAGACTCCTTTCACAGTACCAAAATGTATTTTCAAGGACAGATGATGACATAGGGAGGACAGACCTTGTAACACATAGAATAAATACAGGAAATGCAGTACCCTTTAGGCAGAGATCTAGACGTATGCCACTTGGAAAGCAAGAGATGGAAAAATCAGAAGTCAATCGGATGTTGGACAAAGGAATCATCGAACCATCTTCTAGTCCTTGGGCATCAAATTAGTCCTTGTAATGAAGAAAAATGGCAGCCCTAGGTGCTGTGTTGATTACAGAATTTTGAATGACGTCACGAAAAAAGATTCCTACCCGATTCCGAGAGTAGACGAGTGCCTCGACTCGCTCGCTGGGGGAAAATTCTTCGGATCAATGGACTTAAATTCAGGATTTTGGCAAATCGGCATGGCTCATGAAGACAAGGAAAAGACCGCATTTCTGACAAGTTTAGGGTTATACCAGTTCACTGTCATGCCCTTTGGACTTGCAAATTCACCATCTTCTTTTGAGCGTCTGATGGAAAATGTTCTCAGAGGGCTACAGTGGAAAGAACTATTACTCTACATGGACGACATCATATCAATAAGTTCGACATTTGAAGAGGGTCTTGGGAGGCTGGAAAGAATCTTTATACGTCTACAAAATGCACATCTTAAATTGAAACCTGCCAAATGCATTTTCTTTCAAAAACAAGTTAGGTTCCTTGGGCATATCGTGTCCGAGGAGGGAATTTCCACTGATCTAGAGAAAACAAAAGCAATAGATGACTGGCCTGTCCCTAAATCTGCAAAACAGGTGCGCAGCTTTTTAGGACTTTGCTCTTACTATAGGCGATTTGTTAAGGGATTTGCAGCAATTGCAAGACCAATGCACAAAATTTGTGAAAAGAATAGCCGTTTTGCTTGGAATGATGAGTGTCAAAAGGCATTTCAACAGTTGAAAAGCGCTTTAACAAGTACACCTGTACTTGCCTACCCACTGCCAAATTTGCCATTCATACTTGACACAGATGCAAGTGATAAGGCTGTCGGAGCAGTGTTGTCACAAATTCAAGATGGTCTTGAACGAGTTATAGCATACATGAGCAAATCTATGAACATACATGAACAGGCATACTGTGTAACCCGAAAAGAGCTACTTGCTGTAATTATAGCACTAAAGACATTTCATCATTATCTATATGGCCAGGAAGTTTTGCTGCGCACAGATAACGCAGCTGTATCATGGATGAAAAATCTAAAGAAACCCACTGGTCAAACAGCCAGATGGCTCGAAGAACTGGGAACTTACAATTTGACAGTAACACACAGAGCTGGAAGGAAACACTCAAATGCCGATGCTCTGTCCAGAAGACCTTGTAAATCATGCGAGAGACAAGAATCTGGAAACCACGCAAGCGACGATGAAACAGACGAAATCCAACTTGAAGAAACTGATTTTGTTAACCAGGAGTTACACGAAAATGAAGAACCAACACCAAGAATAGAAATAGTACGAGTATGTACAAGAAGTCAGACAGGAAATCAGTATAGTGCTACACCAAGTGGTTACTGCATTGATGGATGGGACCCAGATAGTATCAGACAATGCCAATTGGAAGACCTAGACATGTCACTCATTGTGACATATCTTCAAGAAAAGAAAAATAAACCTGACTGGGACCAAGTATCAAAAGGAACATCATTCCAGAAAACAATATGGCGACAATGGGATAGGCTAACAATAAACAATGGCATGCTTTATAGAAAATTTTATTGTTCTGATAAAGACGATGTAGACAACTTCAAATTGCAGCTCCTGGTACCAAAATCACACCAAAAGACAGTCTTCAAGTATTTTCATGACGTTCCATCTGCAGGTCATTTAGGACCAGATAAAATGCTAAGTAGGATCCAGCAACTCTTTTACTGGCCAGCTATGAAAAGCTCCATCACAAGGTACTGCAAGGAATGTGACCAGTGTGCTGCTAGGAAATCACTGAAGCGGAACAAGGCTCCGTTAGGTCAATACTTGGTTGGCGAGCCTATGGAACGTGTTGCGATTGATATTCTTGGTCCACTTCCATTAACAAAACGTCAAAACCGCTATGTTCTGGTCCTTTGCGACTGCTTTTCTAAATGGACTGAAGCATATGCTATTCCGGACCAGGAATCCCTGACCATTGCCCGTACCATCGTGAATGAATTTATTTGTAGGTTTGGTTCACCATTACAGCTCCACTCTGATCAAGGAAGGTCTTTCGAAGCAAAGCTGTTTCAAGATCTGTGTGATCTACTTAAAATTGACAAAACTAGAAGTACAAGTCAACACCCCCAGTCCAACGGAAGCGTAGAAAGATTTAACAGAACACTCCTAAGCATGCTAACATTTTATTGTCAAAATGATCAGAGAAACTGGGATGAGATTTTGCCACAGGTTATGATGGCATACAGATCATCAGTTCACGCCAGTACAGGACAGACCCCTAACATGATGATGTTTGGCAGAAACATATTTCTTCCTATGGAAGCTGTTATTCCACGTCCTGATGGACCAAACGAATCCACATCCCCTGAAACAGATAAATATGTAAATGAATTACAGGACGCAATGTCAAAGTCACATGTACTTGCTAGGAAACATCTGAAGCAGAATTCTGAGTATCAAAAACGTCACTATGACTTGAAAGCAGTAAAGCGCGAATTACAAGTAGGTCAAGCTGTATGGCTTTATGATGCATCGAAGAAAAAGGGAATTTGTCATAAGTTGACATCAAAATGGAAAGGACCATATGTTGTTACAAGGAAAATTGACGACATCACTTACCTTGTGAGAAGGTCAAAGAAACAGCCAGGGAAGGTCTACCACATTGATAGACTACTGCCCTATCAAGGACGGAATCCGCCCACTTGGTTCTCCAGTAGGAAGGTTTGAGATGCCTTTCAACGTTGTTTGAATAGCCGAAATTAGTTGTACAAGTTGTTACGTTTTTAATTGTTTTGATGAGTTACTATGTTTAAGAGTAACTGTTTGACTTTTCTCAGACTGGAGAAAGTCATGATGGAATTCCTAGAGTTGGATCCACTCTGGAAGAATATGTAAGGGAGACAAATGGCCATTGTTTCTCAGGACATATTATTGGCTGTAAGGGAAGGATGAATCTTCCTGCCAGGGGAATGGCAGATTAAACTACTGCCAAGCGTTTTTTTTTGTATGCGCAAGCTGCGCGGCGGAAAGCAATTAACGACAACTTACTGTCTTGAGGAGGCTTGAGATTTTTGAAATAGGGAGACCAAGGGGGTGGATATCATATTTTTAGACTGAAACTTAGCTTGATCCATTTACTACCAGCATATGCCATATGGGGGGGAGGATTTTAAACACACAAACAAATATAGTCACACTACAGGACACTACATGATATTATGTATTGTATTAATATATGTTGTATGGTGGAGGGATTTATAATTGGTGATTCAATTTCAGAATGAGACCATCATCCCAAATTGAGGCAAAGTGTTGGCTGTGTCCCATGACGTTTAGGACAAGGAGACAACTGAAAAATCATCTGGCAGCTGCCCCACACAAAAGGCTTTCGGTCATTTGTGTTTGGTGTCCTGAAGAGAAGTCCTACAGGAGGATGGTTGACCTTAAGGAGCATGTCATGGCTCACCACCGCAGTAAAATAGAACTGATGCCTTATAGCTTCCTGAGCGAAAACAATGGGTTTTGGATGGCAAACTACCCAGAGACATATGCTAAGGTAATCCTACCATCAAATGAGAATTCACAGGAAGCAATGAAAGCCAGGATTGAGGTTCTGGAATTTTTAAACAGGGTGGACAACACCAACAGAAAGAAAGAGGAATGGACTCTAGGGTGGAAGTGTCCGAAGGAGATGGTAAAAGGTACACAAGAAGAAGAGGTTGAGTCGGAGAAACCCAATGGATCTTACTCACCAACACGCCCCACTATTTATGAAGGGCTGGCCCTCCAGCAACTAACTTTGGGACTTGGAGACTCTACAGCCATTTTTAAATTTTACCTTGGAGTTTCTATAAGATTTTATATGATCCATTTGAATGACTCCGTTCTTAGAGACCAAAAAATGCTTGACGCTCTGATTAGAAGGATGACAGCACTAGTTAACACAAAGTACGCAGGCTCACATACCTTCTCTGTCTCGATAGACGGTAAACTAAAATCTATAGTGACTCCTGTAGTGGCTAGGAAATTATCAATAAAGGAGGAGTATATAACGGATATAAAAACATCAGGCGAATTATTCCCAGGAAAACAGAAAAAAGCCGCCACAAATCAACTATCACCACTGAAAACACCATCAACATCTGATATCATTTTGGAAGACGACAGCGACAATGAAGAACCAGAGATTTTAGAGGAACCAACAAGCCAGAAGAAGGGTAGAAAGACGACCGAGAAAGAAGAAGAGAGATATGTAGAGAAAAGAAAGAAAAAGACTAACCACCAGGAACAGAAGGCAAAGAAAATAAAGAAAGGAAAGGATTACAAGAAACAGGATGAGGAAATGACATTAACAGAGGAAGGACAAAAGAGAACGGAAAATCAGGAACAGGAGGAGATCAAACGGAAAGAGGAAGAACATAAGAAGCGGGAAACACAGAAACAGGAGGAGGAAGTCAGACTAAAGGAAGCAGAACAAAAGAGAAAGGAAAAACAGGAACAGGAGGAGATCAAACGGAAGGAGGAAGAACATAAGAAGCAGGAAACACGGAAACAGGAGGAGGAAGTCAGATTAAAGGAAGCAGAACAAAAGAGAAAGGAAAAACAGGAACAGGAGATCAAACGGAAGGAGGAAGAACATAAGAAGCAGGAAACACGGAAACAGGAGGAGGAAGTCAGACTAAAGGAAGCAGAACAAAAGAGAAAGGAAAAACAGGAACAGGAGGAGATCAGACAGAAGGAGGAAGAACGTAAGAAGCAGGAAAAACAGAAACAGGAGGAGGAAGTCAGACTAAAGGAGGCAGAACAAAAGAGAAGGGAAAAACACAAACAGGATGAGGAAATTAGAATGAAAGAGGAAGAACTAAGGAGACAGGAGGAGACAGAAACCAAGAGATTAGCAGAAGAAACCAGGTCAAATGAAGCAGAACTAATGAGACTACAGGAAGGAGATAACCTGCAAAGTGAACAGTTTTACACTGCCAGTGAAAGAGCAGACAAACTTTTAAGGAGAGGTGGGATGCCACTTTTCCCAGCTGGGAGGAGGGAATGGGAAAAAGAAGAAATCGTAACTTTGATTACCATACCAGCTGAAGTGAAATGGCCCCCGAAGAACTGGAAAAACATGACCCCTGAACAAAGATATTTCAATTGGGAGTATGCTAGCATTGCATTGGAGTTAAACACCGGGAAACAGCTTCAATTTTCAAAGGAGGAGCTTCTATTAAAGTATCACTTTTTGGCACTTCCAGGCACGAAAACCCCACAATCAACAGAGGGCAATACAATGACAGTTAAGTCTAGATACTATCTGTACCAAGCAATTGCCAATATCATTAAGAGTAAAACAGACGATCCCACCACCTTACAATTGCTTGATATGATTGAAGCATCATCATCAAAGAGAGACACATCAACAGACATTATCTTGAACAAAATTGATGCAGTGGGTGTACAACTTAGACTTGGTGAAGACCAATAAAGAGAAAGACAATTTATGAACAATTCTTTTAAATAACATAGTTATACTGGTTTTTTTAATTCAGGAGAATTAATATATATATTGAAGTTGGGGGAAGTGTAAGGCATTGGAAGTACTTGTTATGATATTATAAATTCAGAAAAAGGAAATATTATTCTTTTAAACATAACGGTTGTGTTCTTACGCATAGTAACTTGGCTCGCACGAGCAAGTAAAACATTTTTTTTAATCAAAGATATGGCATTAATTTACTATTTTTATGTATGGATTTCACAGGCCAAAGTTTCATTTTGTTGTTTACCAAATATAAAAGGGGGAAGCATTTCATTAGCTAAAACATAGTTTTACAAGTTAGGTGTGTACATATGTTGGTACTAGGGTGATAATTATCAAGTTTATCAAATTTTTAATGTGTAAAACACTGGAAGTGAAATGAATTTTTCATTTGTTTACATTTTTGTTGTACAAGTGTTACGGCAGGGAATGTATGTAATTACTCATGGCTTACCTTCTACATGCTATATATCATGTAATTCCCGTATTAAGGATCATTTCTTGTAACCAAATATTCATATTTAAACGTCTAATATGCCTGATATACATAGGAAAATACTTCAATCGAATTGTTTATTTACGGAGACTTTGTCGTCTGCCATTTTGTGGGGACCGAAACATGTGTTTTGATATCTTTAAATACCAATTCGTCCCCTGGACATTTGATCTAATATTGTATTTTTAATACCACAGATAAGATTTTTAATAAGTATACCCTGCCGGACACAAATATATTGTAAATATTTAGATGGTTGAAATGAACTATGTTGTATGTTATTTACGTATTATGTAATTACGCAGATCGTCTGCTAAATCAATGCGCGCGCAGTGGTGTCCGATTGTTTATTTCAAGCTTCTTTGTCGATATTTCAGATGCTATAGCTTTGTTTTGATATTTTATGTATAAGGACAATGTTCGGACAACTTAAGATGATATGTATATCATGTTTTTCATTATCTGAAATTTTTATAGTTCCGGCTTCCCGGAAAGGACAAGTTTCCATTGGATTAGTATGTCACGTGACAATTACAATTTAGTATATAAACGCGCGAGCACTCAGCAATGGCAGATAGCCCAAAGTTTTGCTGGCGGCAAGTTCAAACCTTGAAAAACAATAAAGCAACAATAACCTTTAGGTGAGAATAAGGATAACATAATGAAGTTTAATGATATTTAATTAGCCGTCTTTTGTACAGTAAGCTATCTCCCACCACGTCGGACACCACAAATATGTATTTAAGGATTTATGATTCAGTACACTTGAATGCAACTGTTTATTTATATAGTTTTACGATGTTATAATGTTACATACTTTTAACAGTGAACAAATAAAAACTGTTAACATTGGAAAGATAACTTTATTTTATTGAACTTGGACACATACAAAAAGCACAAGAATTTACACTGATGAAAACAATAGATGTTGGAGGACGCTCGTTCAAACATAAAAACTATGGAAAGCCGTTAGGAACAAAATTAGCTCAGTAACACTTGAATACAAGGGATTGCTCAATACATACATATTAAACATTCCGAAGACCATACCTGACAAGTAATTTGGGAAGTTTAATACAAATGTAGAGTTGCTACATGAGTCGCACACTGTATTTAAGTGTTATTAAAGTAAACTACCGAGTATAGGACAGGATGCTCTCGGGTGGCTTACATTATTATAGATACAGATAAACTGTTAGTAGCAAAAATGTTAAGCAAAGTAAGATCTACAAATAAGTCAATTTGACCAAAATTGTCAATTGACCCCTTAAGGAGTTATTGCCCTTTAAAGACTTTTTTCACAATTTGTTCATCATGTTGACTTACTTTAAAAAATCTTCTCCTTTGAAACTGCTGTATCAATTTCCGCCAAACTTATGCTAAATGAGTTTCAGAGTATCTAGTATAAATTTTATATTTCATTTCATTGTATGTCAGAAACATAGCTCCTATGGCTAAAATAGAACATAGGAGAAAATGATTTTTTTTTGCTTTTGAAGAAAATAGGACGATTCAAAGAACATTTAAATAAATTGAAAAGCCAAAATAATCATTGATGAAAGATTTAACAAAAAAAATTAAGGTGAGCGATTCAGGCTCTTGAGAGCCTCTTGTTTCTAAACTTTCCCATTCCAAAGATTTAATTAAGTTGGAAACTGTCTTTATAATCATTGAAGACAAACCTTGTTGCCTTACGCTGTACCTGCTCAACCTGAGTGATGTGTTGCTTTTTGTATGGATCCCAGACAGGGGAAGAGTATTTGACGACTGGACAGACAAGTGATGTGTACGTGATTATGGAGTATCATTAGTCAGCTGACAGTTAAACTTATGTGTATTGCCTACTATTGAGTTCACTTGGTTATATTTTATGTCATTTTTAATGTATCTACTTTGATAGCCCCTAATTATATAATCTTTTGTAATCTGCTAAAAGAAATAAAAAAAATTAACAAATATTTATTTTATCATGTTTATTCAATTTTAGATCCTGTACATTTAAACAAAATGATAATAAAATATGTTTATAATTCTGGAAAGACCATAAACCTGGACTGTCAAGCAAGTGGAAATCCCCATCCTAAATATAGATGGACATTTAAACCCAAGGGAGATAACTCAGCAGAAACTATTTTGGCTACAGAACCAAGATACACAATAACTGATGCAGACAAGAGAAATGAAGGAACATACAACTGTACAGTGACAAACAATATTAATGGAACCTTGTTTATTGATACTCAGACAAAATATATCAAAATAAATGGTAAGATATTCTGTTATTAATAATAGGCATTTGTGGTATCTCATGCATATACATGTAGCTGTAGTGTAATTTTGATGGTATAGTTTTAAATAATATCTACAGAATACTTATTATTGATGGTTTTTTATCATTATTTATAAAAATATATGTCATGCACAGTAACCAGAGTTCCGAGCAATATGGTAGCAGCTGAATAGGGCCACTTAGATTTTTGGCTACTGAACGTGAAGCAAGCCTAGCTGCTATCTAGGTCTAATTATGCTAGCTACATGTCCAGTAGTCAAAAATCTACATAGCCCTATTTAGCTGCTACCATATTGAATGTAACCCTGGTTACTGTGTGAAATGTTCTACATCTAGTGGTTTCAGCTGTTACATATTTACTTTATAACAAATATTTTATTTCAATATAAATTGCATGAATCTGTTTTATTTTTGTAGATGAAAATAGTTCTGATGGAGAATACAGATTTGTTATTATACAGTCAAGTCAGGAAGACAACACTACCCCAAATCCAACAACTTCAGCTGGTGGTTAGTTCTATCTTATATACTCTAGGCCAACTCACCTATCAGTAGATTTATATAACAACAACATTTTTACTGCAAATGTGTCTAGCTTGAACTTTTAGAATACAGTACATTCAGAAATTATTGCGTGCTATTATTATTACGATTTTTTCATTTTGGACTGATTTGTCATTTTTAATTTTTTGTAATATTGAGAATAATTCTGTTTTATTCATTACAAAAATGCAAGTTCAAATTATTGCAATTATAACACTGTCTCAATTTTAGTAATAATAATAACATTGCAATAATTTCTGAATTATCAGTACATTGAAGTAATGTTTACTTTTTCTTGTATTTTTATAAGTAAATTTCTATGATTTTACTTTTCTTTTAAAGTTTGAATTATCCCCCCTTAATCTTCTCTACTAATTCTATTAATTGTTTTACAATTACTTAAATCGTTAAGTTTAAGGAGGTTGTGCAAGACCAATTGAATAAGTATTACCCCTGACTGATTTCAGGTTAAGAGGGTGAAATACAAAACATTTTCATCTAAGAAAATATTATTTTAGATTTATAGTACATTTATATACAAATTTATTTACCTAAATGATGAACCCTAGTACTTCAGTCAGTGTTTATTATACTCACAAGATCCAAAAACAGTACATGAAGGATGGCATACATTTTACATACGTTAAAATTAATATTAAACACCAAAGAAATCTGAATCATATCTTTTTTCTGCTATCACTATAGCAATTAGCTTTGGAACATTTACGTGTTCATTATACAAAAAAAAGATGTCCTGGTAGTATGAACGCCAATGAGTCAACATGTACACACCAACAGAAACAAAAGTATGTATAAAGTTATGGTGCTGTCAATTATAATTTGATGAATTTCTTATTTGTGTTTTTTTAGTATCACCATATGCCATTGGTGCAGTTATATGTGCAGTATTGGCTGTGATTTTAATCCTGGTGTTTGTTATCCTGGGAATGAAGTTCAGAGTAAGTGTATCAGTGTTCTAGCTACAAAGTTTGAAAACAGGGCGCAGCGCCCGACCTTTTTGATTGACGCCCAAGCCAGTTTCTCTGGCACCCTATCTTTTTTATCCCGAAATTTCCTTTTCTCATCATTCTTTTCCTTTGAAATACTGTCAAATTCGTAATTCTTTTTTCAATGACATTTACGCATAAAATTGCCCTTTTTCTGACTAGCACCGCGCCCTTTTTTAAATCCTGGCTAGAACAATGTATATTGTACAGTTTTGTGATCAAGATTGACATTTGTCTATTTCTACATAAACTTGTCTTTTTGATACACCTAGTAAAAGAGTCAAGTGTAGGCTTTTGTCAATACTTGGTGTCCATTATCTATTATTAGTCTTCTATCTAAATCTGTTTCAAAAATCTTTTCATCTGAAAACTTCTTCTTCATCATTCTTTCTGTCAGAGCTCTTCTGTGAGGTTTTATTTATCCTAAAACCAAAATAGTGGCTATTGCTTAAAATGGGACAGGTGAGTAAAAAAGATAAATGATGAGAACAAAACTAAAGAATAAACAAAACATACCCCGCCAAAATTAAAGAATGAAACTCAGGTGCTATGGAAGAGTAATTAGTTTCTGCTTCACAATTGACACTGATTTTATTGTAAGTGACTATTGATTTCTTTGAGGAAATGAAAAAAATGTGGTTCCATTTATAGATTTAGGTCTCGACCCTAGCTGCCTTCAACTTGACCTTTACTGTTACTAAAATCTAAAAATTGGACATAGATTTGTACTTTAAAAATTTGAAAAGCATGGGAAAGACTTAATTGCTACAAAACAATGGTTATATATTCCTTCAAACATGACTATACTACTTGTGTATAACTTTTATGATAATTAACTGTTTAAACTTTTTGTGTATCTTACAACACATTTAAACAATATATGTAGTTGTTTTGTGTTGTCATATATATATTTAATGACAGTACTAACAGTTGTATGATCTTCTCTAGGATCAATGCTTTCTGATGCAGATGAGGGACAAACGAACTCATACAAGATTGACCCGAGATCATGACGAGAACATGGATGACCAGGAAATAGAATTATTAGATGAAAGCGTCCAGTCCAGTGTTCGTACTGATGAGGTGAGATATATATTTTAACAGGATTTATAAAACTCTGAAATCATTTATTTTCGTTGGTACCAACTTTCCTGGATCTGAGAAAACTTGCCTTTTCATGGATATTGAGTTATGTTGTTGTGGCAAAGTCTGAATACTGTGGATTCATTGATATTCGTTGGATACCGATTTTCATAGATTTCGTGGGTACAGGAGAACCAGGAATTTAAATGTTCAACGAATTACAAATTTTCTAAAGGAATGACTGTAGACTTTGCTCAAACCACGAAAATTGGTACCCACGAAAATAAATGAATCCACAGTATATTCTATTAGAATTTTGCAATTCGTTGAACATTTAAATTTGTGATTTCCCTGTACTAATGAAATCCACGAATAAATTAGTATCTAACGAATAGTAATGAATCCACATTATTACAGATGGAAATAAGGATGGATCAACACGCAAACTAGTAATCACAGGGCTCAATTAGTGTATATATAAATCTTTAGAATTTTTTGTGACTTAAATAACATACAATACAATCTTTTAATTTTAGTCCTCATTTTACATTCAAGTTATGGAAGTCCTACTGTGAATGTGTACTCATTTTAGATGAGTCATTAAGTCCTAAACCCCTGAATGTTAAATTGGATTAACCATTTTCAAATCAGGTCTTAGCTGTATCATAATTCTTATTTCCATTACAAAGAAATTGAAATTTGAAATCTTAATGTTTGTTTTACCACACTTTCTTTCCAGTAAGACACTTGAAAGATGAGTTCAAACTTTTTTTCTCTTGATGTTGATTTTTCCACAGCTTTGGACTGGCCATAGCCAAAAAATGACCAGTTCAAAATTATGTCATATGAATAAAATGGAAATAGAAATTATTTTACATTTTGTTTTAGCCACAGTATGGTAGATTGAAGCTATACTGGGAAATTCCCAGGAAAGACATTCGTTTAGTAGAAGAGATAGCTGCAGGGAGTTTTGTAGAAGTATGGAAAGGTAAAATGAAGAAATATCCTAACAGCAGTGAGATTCAGAAAGTAGCAATAAAGAAACTAATAGGTAAAATATGATATAAATGAAGCCTTACATGAACATGTACTAGTATATAAGTATATATAAGAAGTGGTATGAGTGCCAATGAGACCACCCATGTCAAGATAAGTAAGTAAACCATTATAGGTCAAAGTATGGCCTTCAACACGGAGCCTTGGCTCATACCGAACAGCAAGCTATAAAAAGAGCCCTTAAATGACTAGTTTGAAAACCAAAAACAGGAAAACTAATGGTCTAATCTTTATAAAAGACCAGAAACAAGAACCACATCAACAACCGACAACCACTAAACAACAGGTTCTTGACTTAAGACAGGTGCAAACAAAGGCAGCGGGTTTAGTGTTTGGTAAATAGTGGGGTTAAATTTCAAGCAATGTTTCCATTGGTTTTATATAAAGGCTTAATATATATAATACTTTATCATATTTTGCTGTACTGTTATATGGTCATTTTTCGGAATTCCCAGGTAATTGAATGACCCGGAGGGTATTTAAAAAATCTCGGGTAAGGGGTGAATTTCGTGGGTGTGACCCCGTAGGATACAGTCACTTAACAGATATAGAACTGGTCTTTCCCTAGAAAGAATGAAGATGTCTAAAATTGATATTTTTTTGGATTCACTGAACATGGAAATTGTGATAGTGCAAGAAGGGAATGTTGTTCTCCATATTGAAAAATTTTTGGTCGTATATTGGTATGACGTTGGCGTCGTCGTTGTCGTCCGAAGACATTTAGTTTTCGCACTATAACTTTAGTATAAGTAAATAGAAATCTATTAAATTTAAACACAAGGTCTTTGACCATAAAAGGAAGCTTGGGATGGATTTTGGGAGTTTTGGTTCCAACAGTTTAGAAATTAGGGGCCATAAAAAGTCCCAAATAAGCATTTTTCTCGGTTTTTGCACAATAACTTTAGTATAAGTAAATAGAAATCTATGAAATTTTAACACAAGGCTAATGACCACAAAAGGATAGTTGGGATTGATTTTTGGTATTTTGGTCCCAACAATTTAGGAATAAGGGGCCAAAAGGGTCCAAAATTAAACTTAGTTTGATTTTAACAAAAATTGAATTCTTGGGGTTCTTTGATATGCTGAATCTAAACATGTACTTAGATTTTTGATTATGGGCCCAGTTTTCAAGTTGGTCCAAATTGGGGCCCAAATTAAACTTTGTTTAATTTCAGCTAAAATGTAATATATGGGGTTCTTCAATATGCTGAATCTAACAATGTATTTAGATTTTTATATTTGGGCCCAGTCATCAAATTGGTCCACATTGAGGTCTAAAAGGTCTAAAATTGAACATTATTTGATTTCATCAAAAATTGAATTCTTGGGGTTCTATGAAATGCTGAATCTAACCATGTATTTAGATTTTGGATATTGGACCATAATAGGTAAATGTCCAATTTAAAATTTTTAAGTTTAAGTTCTTAGACCACATTCATTCTGTGTCAGAAACCTATGTTGTGTCAACTGTTTAATCACAATTCAAATTCAGAGCTGTATCAAGCTTAAATGTTGTGTCCATACTTGCCCCAACTGTTCAGGGTTCGACATCTGTGGTCGTATAAAGCTTCACCCTGCGGAGCATCTGGTTTAAAATATTAAGTACATGTATTGATTCCTTCACAGAAAATGCTACAGAACAAGAAAGGAAATTTTTCCTGGGTGAGATGGAAGTTCAGAAAATGTTACAACCTCATCCTAATGTTATCCTTCTGATTGGTTGTTATACATTCCATGGTAAGTTCTCTACCAATAGAAATACAGAAAATGTTACATCCTCATTCTAATGTTATCCTTCTGATTGGTTGTTATACATTCCATGGTAAGTTCTCCACCAATAGAAATACAGAAAATGTTACATCCTCATCCTAATGTTATCCTTCTGATTGGTTGTTATACATTCCATGGTAAGTTCTCCACCAATAGAAATACAGAAAATGTTACATCCTCATCCTAATGTTATCCTTCTGATTGGTTGTTATACATTCCATGGTAAGTTCTCCACCAATAGAAATACAGAAAATGTTACATCCTCATCCTAATGTTATCCTTCTGATTGGATGTTATACATTCCATGGTAAGTTCTCCACCAATAGAAATACAAAAAATGTTACATCCTCATCCTAATGTTATCCTTCTGATTGGTTGTTATACCTTCCATGGTAAGTTCTCCACCAATCTATATTATATATACAGAAAATGTTATAACCTCATCTTATTCTTTCCATTGTAAAATTCTTAATTTGTTCACAAAATTAACTCTTTTTTTTAGATAATTGCTTCTAAATCTGTTGATGTTTTTAAAAGCAACTTTCAATAAAGGTTTTCATACATGGTCAACAAGAAACTTGTTAAATTAGGATTCATTTATTTTTTTGTGGATACCAATTACTATGGATGTAGGAAAATTGTATTTTCATGGATACTTAATTTCATGGTTTTAACACATTTTGAATCTTTGTATTCAGCTGAACACTTAAATATGAGGTTCAACCTTGACCAAAATAATCCACTAAAATAGTATCCCACAAATGATATGAAGTCACAGTATCATTATACATCTGAAGTCATTCAAAGCATCTTTAAGACTGATATCCTGATCTGCCTTTCTTACCTGCTATATTATATTACAGAGCCATGGTTGTTAATGTTAGAGTATGCACAAGAGGGTACTCTATACGAGTATCTACAATACAGCCGTCCAGGAGCACAAACAGTGCAGATCTCATCTAATTCAGTACATCATAAAAACATTAACTCACATCGACTGCTAGCCATAGCTGCACAGGTAGTTAATGGATTGATGCATCTACAAAAGTTTAAGGTATTTAGTAATCTAGATTTCTTATAATTAGTGAATTGGAGGGGGACTAGATTATTAGGGGGATGGAGGCGAGTGTAACGAATTATGAATTACCATGTCCTTCATTTTGTCTGTTTGTCCGTGTCATGTGCCTTGTAAAATAGACTCCCCCTTAACAACTGGACTGATATTAATGAAATCATAACCCTGTCCTGAGGATGCACATAAACAAAAATAATCTGAGGATGCACATAAATTAAAATAATCCCAGTCAGACATTATAAAGGGGGATATAATTGAATTTATTTACTTCAATTATGCACCATGTGGTGGTAGTATCCTATGAAAGCAACCATTCCTAAGTAGCTAGACACATTTTGATTTAACACAGTTGTAAAACAACCTGAGGATATGCTAAAAAATGAATATAATTCTGGTTCATAATGTTAAAGGGGAGATAATTAGCTTACTTTAATATTGGTATATGTGATAATTGTGGTAAAAGGCAGAACATCCTTTTGTGAGTTCACAAACAGTTCTAGATTAAATCTATTGTTATTTAAAATAACTGAGGATTAGGAGTGATAGATTCTCTAGTTAAAACTTTAATTCTCTTTGAGAGAAAATGTAAATAACTTATCTTCATATTTACAGAACGTAGAATTTGTAGTAGTCTGATTGTGTAGAAGTTAAGTACAGTAGATAAAAAAGTTTATGAACGTGTTGAATAAAGTCTTTATTAAAGTTCCTATGGTAAATTCTAACTCATAAACCAGGGCATATTTTGTATAAATTAAGGACATGTTTGATAATTAATCTTTGCATTGACAGCTGCTCCATACGGAAGCTGATTTACAAATTTATTTTATCAACATCTGGGGTATATTTGTGATTTATGTGAAGTTGTGAGAATCTATCTATATTTTGGCTAAGTTTAACTAATTTGAAACTAAGAAAATCAATCATTTGACTGCTAAATCCTCAACAAAGAAAGTGTTAATTGTGAGTTTTGAACTTGGAAGTGTTTAAATGAATAATTTGTGAAAGAAGGATTTCAACATGTCCTGTCCATCAAATACCTAGTTTCTAGAACCATAAACAAAATCAACAACAAAAAATTACATTACAGTGTTACATACTAGATGTTTACTTAGTATGAAAAGGGGTTCATTAGGGAAAATGTGTCAATTCATCATTAAAAAAACCTACATGTATGCAGTAATAAAGAAATAATGATGGCACCAAACTGAATAAGAATGTTAAGTTGATTATTTAAAGACTATTAACATAAGTTTAGACATTCTGACTGACTGTGGACTCACATGTCAGGTAACTCATGTATAGTAAGAGATATTTACCCTACCTTCACACCCTATCTAAATCATACATGTCAACCTCTGACAATGGGAAATCATGTCATGACATGACATGACATGTCAAAAAGCGTGTGAAAACGCGTGACGTAGATGCGGACTTGTTAATATGAATGTGGTAATGTTCATAATTTCATACAAATTTGTGAATATAAAAAAACAATATATATTCTACTGTGAACTTTTATTGTATTAAACAGTGGTCTGTTACATGTATGTTGCTTTTAAAGCACCACCACTATGCACATATTCAAAACAACTGCCAGTTTCAAGTTTAGTTACATTTATTTGATAACAGCACACAATACAAGTATAACATAGTCAAGTTCTGATCAGAATTCAGAGTCAATATCTTTATAATTGAAAAGGCTCTCCCACAGTAGGAATTGATATTTGACTGAATTAGCTTAATCAAGATTTGAAAGAATGTCATAATGATTTTTTTTTTGGCAATGTAAAATGTCATCTATTATCTCTGCCATTGCTCCATTGCTATTGCCTGGTTAAAACTGGTTAGTTCATCAGAAGAAAGCTGGTACTATGAGAGCTGATCCAACAGTTCTGTGATATTTTTATCCCCATGGCCTGTAGAAATCTGTTGCCATGTTGGCTAGATTTGAAACTGAAATTGAAAAAGAAAAATGTTTTATAAATTTGATTTCCATTAGATAAACATGTTAAAATGCTTATTCAAATAGCTACATTGTATTTCTCCTCTCACATGTATTGTTTTTTTATCATTGCAACATAGAACGCACAAATTATGCGTTACTTGTCACTCGATCATTTAAACTCGAACTCCAAAATATAATTTATAAATCTTGAATCTTGCCGTACACATCGTTTTGGCACTTTAGACGACGGTACAGGCCCTGAAAGTGACCTCTTTCTGTGCACATTTCCCCTATGAAGTGAATTTGAAAGAAAGTCACAAAATCGTTAAAACTAATCACAAACTACTTACCTTTTACAGTTTGTCCATATAGAAAAATAAACAATACGACAGCCAAACAATTACTTCGAATTTTTCGGTATTTATCGCCGAATAAGGAAAAAACCCGAGAAAAGCGATATCACTAACGACCAAAAAATGAAAAGAACGAAAAAGCGTGTAATTGCGTGTAAAGTGGTGAAAAGCGTGTACACGCCATGTGAAAAAATCCTCGCGTGTAAACCGTTGAAAAAGCGTGTATTACACGCGAATATCATGTCACTTGACATGTATGATCTAAATGCTATCAGAGTTCATTATATATTCGCTTAAATTATTTTTTTTAACCTAGATTTGTATATTCTGAAAGGGTTTATGAGATTCAAACATATGTTAACTTCTGTTATCTCTAATTTACATTACAGTTGATATACTATCGTCTGAAGACCAGTAATATATTGGTAGGACGTGGAGGGATCTGTAAACTAACAGGATTTGGATTCCCACATGAAATCACAGAGCGAAATCAGTATGAAAATGTAAGTCACTATCTTTAGTCCTAGCACATTCAGGTTTGATGCTTTAGTTTCAAATTGATACAATGGAACCATTTTTATGCCCCACCTACGATAGTAGAGGGGCATTATGTTTTCTGGTCTGTGGCTTCGTTCGTTCGTTCGTTCGTTCGTTCGTTCGTCCGTCCGTCCGTCCGTTCGTTCGTTCGTCCCGCTTCAGGTTAAAGTTTTTGGTCAAGGTAGTTTTTGATGAAGTTGAAGTCCAATCAACTTGAAACTTAGTATATATGTTCCTTATTATATGATCTTTCTAATTTTAATGTCAAATTAGAGTTCTGACCCCAATTTCACGGTCCACTGAACATAGAAAATGATAGTGCAAGTGGGGCATCCGTGTACTGGGGACACATTCTTGTTTCTGTTGAAAATTCTTTTATAGAACGATTAATAGTACGTTACAAAATGGCAACCAATTGCTCTGCTACCTTACATTGATATGATATTAGAAGTCTCATTCTCTCTCTAATTCTAAATGCATTTAAACAGACCTGACCAGTATGTTCTATTTTTTTCTAGGATACTTTACCTGTGGAGTGCATGTCACCAGAATCATTGAAGGAACAAATATATAATTATAGAACAGATATCTGGTCATATGGGGTGTTATTGTGGGAAATCATTCATTTTGGTAAGTTACCACAAAAGTTTTTTGATGTTTGAAAGAAAAATTCATATAATTTTATCAAACCCTTATAAATGGTGCCTCTTCATTAAATATACGATTTATTAGCTTCAATTGTTCATTTAGCCAGGAGATTGTTTTCAAAGCAGAATCATATTTGACTATTAGTATTGTTTTGCTCCTTGTGCTTTTAATGTTCAAAATAGTGTATAGTGAACCTTGTATTTTAATTATATCTCTATTGTAAAAGTGTGAATTTTCACTACTAACAATAAAATCAAAATTGTCTTAGTCTTTTTTGTCATTGGAATGCCATCTCATTGATGTATTCCCCAGATCTCCGATTATTTATAATATAATTTATCGTTGTTATATTTTAGGTTTATCCCCATATTTGAATCTTGAAAGAGAAGAGATAGAAGATGATATTTTGTCAGGGAAACGCTTAGAACGACCACCACACTGTAGTGAAGACTTGTAAGTATTCCAATATAAAGGTTAACATATTGATGCTTGGTGTACATCATAGGGTGGGCAAGATTTTTATCACATAAGTCAGAGATGGTTATATTCTGTTCTCTGTCATTTTGTCACATGCCTTTGTTATTTTGCCACATATTGACAGTAGTAGAAGAGGAGGCCTCTGTGCCCTAGTGATCTAAATAGTTACTACTGTAATCACTAGCTAGTCAACACTACTGTAATCACTAGCTAGTCAACACTGAGCTTGTGAGATCGAACCTCTCTTATGTAGGTGCACTCAACTTTAATCTTAATTGACTAGGATTGTCAGTTTTCCTATTGTATGTAAGTGGTTTTCTCTGGGCACTCCAGCTTCCTACACCAATAAAAACTGGCTGCCTGGAAATAGTCCAAAACACTAAAAATAAATAAATATTGACAGTAAGATTTTTATCACATAAGTCAGAGATGATAATATTCTGTTCTCTGTCATTTTGTCACATGCCTTTGTTATTTTGCCACATATTGACAGTAGTAGAAGAGGAGGCCTCTGTGCCCTAGTGATCTAAATAGTTACTACTGTAATCACTAGCTAGTCAACACTACTGTAATCACTAGCTAGTCAACACTGAGCTTGTGAGATCGAACCTCTCTTATGTAGGTGCACTCAACTTTAATCTTAATTGACTAGGATTGTCAGTTTTCCTATTGTATGTAAGTGGTTTTATCTGGGCACTCCAGCTTCCTACACCAATAAAAACTGGCCGCCTGGAAATAGTCCAAAACACTAAAAATAAATAAATATTGTCAGTAATTAATTTTGATAATTTTCAGTATATCATGAATTGAAGCAGCTTTCATATTGAAAAGTTGTCTGAATTGAAAAATGTAGGGATTGTCATATCTTCGTTCATAACAATCTGTCAACAATAGTAAAACAAAAAATACAGTTGTCTCCCTTGTCAACTATCTTGAAATTGATTTGCACTTGATAATTTTGGTCCATATATTGATTTAGGTGATCTGGTTTACAATTTTATATTACAGGTACCAGTTAATGTTAGAATGTTGGCAAGAAGATCCAATGAAGAGAAAAGAATATCCTGCTATTTTACAAGTTTTGTCCAACATGGCAGCTGATCATTCATTACATATACTTCTAGACAGTTTACCTGACACATAAAAATTTACACAAGCTGTGTAGTACCTGTTTCATTTGTATACCTGACACATGAAAATTTACACATCTGAGTAGTATATGTTTTATTTATAATATGTTACTATATATAAATGACAAATCATTTAGTCTAAGCACCAAAATTTGTGAAAAGTTACCAAAGAGACTTTTAGTTTCTTCATATTGTACATGTTGTTGTATTCTAGTCACATATACTTGATTTTTGATCAAATTCAGGTATGCAGTCAGTGATATTGTTTGCCTCAAATGACCTCAAAAATAAGGCTTTTTCCCTATAGAAAATTCTCGATTCCTTTCAGGTTGAAAATTTCTCCCATTTCAAAATATTACACACAAAAAAACCTGTTTAAAAAAAATTCTCAAATTTCCCTTATTTGCCCAAAATAAAAGGGTAGAGGTAGTTTTGAAAAAGACAACAATATCACTGGCAGTGTATGACTTCTTAATTAACACGTCTTCCTGATAACAATCAAATTTACAGACATATGATTACTTAATATTACTTACAAGTCCTTAAATTCCTCAAGGTACAGTACAGCTAATGGGATAGTTTGTACTGGAGTTGTGTGTTTTAAATATCAAATGTAAAAGATTTTTCAGTTGGGACTTCAATGAATAATTTTTATTCCATAGTGAAACATAATGATGAAAATTTACCTGAAAAGTAACAGTGTGCAATGATTAACAATTTGAGCCTCTTAATTTATACAGGAGTTATCTCCCATCTGGTAATGTCATTGACTTATGAAAGCAAAATGTCAAATAATATTTATATGAAACCTTCAAGTGTCCAACACACATATTGTTGGTGTTAGTTAGTGAAAATTTTAGTCTATCATGCACATATCATTTTATTTGTTATAGAATGTCTAGTTAGCTCACCTGGCCCGAAGGGCCAAGTGAGCTTTTCTCATCACTTGGCGTCCGGCGTCCGTCGTCCGGCGTCGTCCGTCGTCCGTCGTCGTTAACTTTTACAAAAATCTTCTCCTCTGAAACTACTGGGCCAAATTTAACCAAACTTGGCCACAATCATCATTGGGGTATCTAGTTTAAAAAATGTGTTCGGTTACCCGGCCAACCAACCAAGATGGCCGCCATGGCTAAAAATAGAACATAGGGGTCAAATGCAGTTTTTGGCTTATAACTCGGAAACCGAAGCATTTAGAGCAAATCTGACATGGGGTTAAATTGTTTATTAAGTCAAGATCTATCTGCTCTAAAATTTTCAGATGAATCGGACAACCGGTTGTTGGGTTGCTGCCCCTGAATTGGCAATTTTAAGGAAATTTTGCCGTTATATGGTTATTATCTTGAATATTATTATAGATAGAGATAAACTGTAAACAGCAATAATGTTCAGCAAAGTAAGATCTACAAATAAGTCAACATGACCGAAATGGTCAGTTGACCCATATAGGAGTTATTGCCCTTTATAGTCAATTTTTAACCATTTTTCGTAAATCTTAGTAATCTTTGACAAAAATTTTCTCCTCTGAAACCACTGGGCCAAACTTATCCAAACTTGGCCACAATTATTTTTGGGGTATCTAGTTTAAAAAATGTGTCCAGGGACCCGGCCAACCAACCAAGATGGCCGTGATGGCTAAAAATAGAACATAGGGGTAAAATGCAGTTTTTGGCTTATAACTTAAAAACCAAAGCATTAAGAGCAAATCTGTCTATTAGAAAATTGTTTATCAGGTCAAGATCTATCTGCCCTGAAATTTTCAGATAAATCGGACAACCCGTTGTTGGGTTCCTGCCCCTGAATTGGTAATTTTAAGGAAATTTTACTGTTTTTGGTTATTATCTTGAAAATTATTAAAGATAGAAATAAACTGTAAACAGCAATAATGTTCAGCAAAGTAAGATTTACAAATAAGTCAACATGACCGAAATGGTCAGTTGACCCATATAGGAGTTATTGCCCTTTATAGTCAATTTTTAACCATTTTTCGTAAATCTTAGTAATCTTTTACAAAAATCTTCTCCTCTGAAACTACTGGGCCAAATTAATCCAAACTTATCCACAATCATCTTTTGGGTATCTAGTTTAAAAAATGTGTCCGATGACCCGGCCATCCAACCAAGATGGCTGCCATGGCTAAAAATAGAAGATAGGGGTAAAATGCAGTTTTTGGCTTATAACTCAAAAACCAAAGCCTTTAGAGCAAATCTGACAGGGTAATAAATTGTTTATCAGGTCAAGATCTATCTGCCCTGAAATTTTCAGATAAATCGGACAACCCGTTGTTGGGTTCCTGCCCCTGAATTGGTAATTTTAAGGAAATTTTACTGTTTTTGGTTATTATCTTGAAAATTATTATAGATAGAAATAAACTGTAAACAGCAATAATGTTCAGCAAAGTAAGATTTACAAATAAGTCAACATGACCGAAATGGTCAATTGACCCCCTAAGGAGTTATTGTCCTTTATAGTCAATTTTCAACAATTTTTATAAAATTTGTAAATTTTTACTAACATTTTCCACTGAAACTACTGGGCTAACTTCATTATAGATAGAGATAATTGTAAGCTGCAAGGATGTTCAGTAAAGTAAGATGTACAAACACATCACCATCACCAAAATACAATTTTGTCATGAATCCATCTGCTTCCTTTGTTTAATAGTCACATAGACCAAGGTGAGCGACACAGGCTCTTTAGAGCCTCTAGTTTTATTATACGACCGCAAAAATAAAAAAAAAATTGGTCGTATATTGGTATTACGTCGTCGTCTTCCGAAGACGGATTGTTTTAGGATAAAACTAAAGGAAGCTTGGGATTGATTTTGGGGGTTTGTTCCCAAAGGCTTAGGAGTTAGGGGCCCAAAGGGGCCTAAAACAGCATTTATCTAGTTTCAGGACAAAAACTTGTGTATTAGTATTTTAATTGTTCTGAAATTGTATCACAATGTTTAATACCATAAGTAGAAGTTTGGGATTTATTTTAAGGGGTTATTGGGCAAACAGTCTAGGAATAAAGGGCCAAAAAGGGGCCAAAAACAAGCATTTTTATAGTTTCAAGACAATAACTTGTGTGTAACTGTATGGATCTCTCTGACATTGTACCACAAATTTCCATATAACACAGGGAAGGCTGGGATTCAGTTTGGGGTTAATTTTCCCGAATATGTAGGAACAAGGGGCCAAAAAAAAGCATTTTTCTAGTTTACAGACAATAACTTGTATTTAAGTGTATGGATCTGTTGGGAGGGTTAGTATTGACTTTGGGGGGTTATGGCTCAAAATGTTTTGGTATTGGGGGGCAAAAAAGGCGAAAAACTAGGTATTTTTGGTCAATGAACAATTAAGACAATTTAAAAGCAGTGTAAGGGAGCAGGGCTTCCAAAAGGGTCATATATTCTAGACATTTGATTAAAGTCCGATAAAAGTCCGGCTAGGCAAAGCATGAACGGTCATATACATTTTAGTTTTCAAGGCTTTTTCGGTCATTTTAACATAAGTCACGATCTTTTTGACCCAATCTTTTGCCTTTAACATCTACACATTTCCGGTCATAATAGTGACATGATGATTAATTACTATCAAAACAACCCCTACTTCAATACTTTCTTATTTTAATCAAGGCTAATTAGTTGTTGGACAGGTGATATCTACCTGTTCAGTTGACAGGTAAACTATGTTCAGTACCGGACATCGTATAAATTGATCGGTCTATTCACAATTATTTTCTTACATTTCAGCGGTTTGTAGCTCATTGATTTAGTCCAAAAGATTAAAATTATAAGAAATTAGTTTATCTACATGATCTGATAAAAAAATTTAAAAGGTTTAAATGAAAAATCATCAGAACTACGTCGAATGAACTAGAACACATGTGCGCATGTGCAAAGGTGGGAAATTTAATTATGCATCCTTTATTTCTTCAAAATGCTAAAATTATCATTGATACCTGTATCTTAACGTTCATTTCAAGCATTTTGTTGAAGAAATAACGTGGATAGAGCTTCTTCACTCAGTCATTCTTTGCAAACGTACACGGAATTTACGTATCCGTTTACGGTCCATGTTTTACCATTGTCAAGTCAACATCCGGTTTTTGAAAAACGTGATTTAAAAACGAAAATGAAGTTTTTGACATGTCATTTTGCATAAATAAAGAGTCTGTGGCAGATATGAGCACGCTGATGTGCACACTTTGAATGATGCACTGCCAATTTAACAGTTTACATCCAAAACAAAGTAAAGTTTAAAATCGTTTTTTAATCTAATGTCATTATCATTGGAATGGCCATCTGATTACCATAATTGCCTTTTGTGACTTAGTCTTAAGGGATTAAAATCGGGATCAGATATAAAATGTCCGGCTGGCTCAAATGTTTTTTGGAAGCCCTGTAAGGGAGGTAATTCTAAAACATTTAACATACATTGTACAATATTGAGTATTTTGGATTTACCTCCCTTACACTACTTTTATAGTATGTATAAAGAAATGTCAGGTTTTGGACTAATTGCAAAAAAAGGGGGGTGTTAGTTGTTTTCTCAAATTTTTTTTCTTCAAATTTCTCAAATTCCAAATTTTTGAAAAGTTAAAAGAAGAAATCTTTAATTGCACAATATTGCGCAATATATTTGTTAGATCTTGACATTTGTTTTGTGTCAGAAACTTTGAAAAATTTGATCACAATCCAAATTCAGAGCTGAATCAAGTTTGAATATTGTGTCCATACTTGCCCCAACTGTTCAGGGTTCGACTTCTGCGGTTGTATAAAGCTGCCCCCTGCGGAGCACCTGGTTCAACATGTTCTAAAATAATTGTTATCTGTTGTGATATTGAAATTGACTGTTTTTTGTATTTTACATTTTTCTTTTTTTTAAATTTGTACTTTTTTGTAAAATCTTTACATGTTAATTAAGTGTCTTTGTAGACTTAGTAATTTTGCTGTTTGATATCAACTCCAGAATTTTTTTTAGGGCTTGTACACAATTTTTTCAACAGAGAAATGGTGTACAGCAAGTAATTAAAGTATTTCTTCAGACATGGGTAAGAGGGTCTGAAGAAAATACTCAATGAATAATGTGTCCTTTTATAGTTAACATTTTCTCATGTACCCTTTGTTTTGTTGATTGGGTTGTAGATAACATATTTTTACCTTTTATATTGTTATTTTTATCTTTTTTATTATTTATACTTTTTGATTATCTTGTCAATGGCCAGTATGAGCCTACCTATGCTATCACTCCATGTATGATTTACATCTTCTTTAAACTTTATCAAAGATCTTCTCTGAAACTGCTGAATCATTTGATTTATCTTCATGGGGTATATAATTTAAGTTTGATAATTTCATTACCCTGGATCAGCTAAAATGATCACCATTGCTGTTAAAAAAAAACATATTGATAGTACATTTCAAGTTACTTTCTAACAATATTAAAACAACAATTATAGTACGAGTTCTGACAAATGTATTGAATATCAAGATTGACCAGTTCTCTATTTGTTCAAAAATAATCAGACAACTCCATTTTAGAGTTTTTGCCCTTAAATTACTTTTTATCAATTACAGCATTAATGTATATAAACTTTAAAACTGTAATACTGGTAAACAGAAAGAAGTTTAAGCATAAAAATTATCAGCAATACAATATATACAAAAGTGTAAAAGACTTTTAACTGACCTGTTATATATTACATTATTAGTTACTGTCGTTAAAAGATGATTTGTTTTTTGCCAAATTGTAGCATGTTTGTCTATTATCTTACATCAATGATAATTTTTCTTTATGTCTTATATTATAAGCGATAGGTCCTTTTTCCCTGTAAAGATTGAGTCTTTTGTTTTCTTTTTAACAACAACCTTTTTATGAATGGAAATATAGAATATAATTACTGGTATACATTTCCAATATAATCATGGCAGCTTTTACGTTATACACATTATATCATTCTAACAATGAACAGGTCAGAGATTTGTCTACACCCCTATCATATCTTCTTTTTATGGCTCTTAAATATATATAATTGTAGAAATCAATTTGATTGACTGATTCGATCTACAAAACAATAATTCTTATACAGGTAAAAACGATGATAAACATATATTTTTGATGTATAATATGAAATTAAACAGACCTAGGAAAATCCAATAACACAAGTTCACTTACTCTATTTATATCTATATTTATGTTTACATCGCTTATATGGTATTCAGATGACTTCAGAGGTCAACATGATAGGATTTAGATTTTTAATAGTTTGGATAAATGTTTTACATTGTTATACTCAAATATGAGAATTTGAGTTATATCGGTGAACATGAATTTGACAGCTAGTATCCCTTTAAATGCCGAATAATTCAATAATATTTTAAATGTCCTATGGTAATTTAAATAATAGCAGACAAATATTTAAATGATATTTTTTTCTTGTATTTTAGTTAAGTTATAATTCCAGCCATAACTCTTTTTATTTTGTTCCTAATGATTTGTTTGTTGATATGTTGTTACTATAGCTACATGCACAATTCCATTTTATATAAATTTTATATATCCTTTAATGTTTATGTTGTGAATATGTTGTTAAGTTTATGTTGTAATCTCAAAATAAAAGCTTTTTGTGAAAAATCTTTTTTTTTTTATTGCCTGACGAAAAAAAGATCTACCGGTAATGCGAAAAATGTGAAATATATATGAACTGATTCACCAACGATTAGAAATGACAGAATATAAAATATTCACAGTAAAACAGGATTTTTTAAAGACAAGACTGTAATTGGTTGAGACAACATACATATTGAACAATAATCTAGTACAAAATACACCGCCTAAAACTTATGTAAAACAACATAAAAATAATTATCCTGGTTAGATATGTTTGAATTATATATTTAGTTATTTGTGAAATAAGTTAAGTTGATGCAGAATCTTTTGGTCTCCTACCGATATTACAATATTTGAATGCATACAAACATAAACACGATTAAATAACAAACTAACCAGTATATGTGACCCTCACATTCATTATTTTTATACATCTACATAGTTTTCAAGAACAATATGATTATTAGAGCTCATTAATGGAGGTGAAATTATTAACATTAATTTTCAACTGATGAGGAAATAATTGTTTACATTTTTTAGCTCACCTGGTTCAAAGGGCAAATTGAGCTTTTTTCATTACTTGGTGTCCAGCATCCGGCATCTGTCATTTGTCGTCTGTAAACTTTTACAAAAATCTTCTCCTCTGAAACTACTAGGCCAAAGGAGTAGGTCCGGTAAGGACCGATTTCGGCCTCAAATTTCAGGTTCATCTGAGGAAAGATTTTGACCACTTTTTTAACACTGAAATGTCTATTTCATTTGAATCAATTAGTTTATGTGAACGATTTTAACTGATTTAATCATTAAAAACGATCCGATTCAAGCTAAACTATGAAAAATATACCAAATATGCCGAAAAAATTATACTTTCAGATTTTTTTTTTGTCAAAAATTAAAGTGGCCGCATCCTTGTTCATTCTCAACCTTTATATATGTTATGTATTATCATAAAATACAACTTACATTTCAATATAAAGGATGAACACGAATGCGGCCACTTTTGTTTTACACGAAAACCGTCTAAAATTTACCTAAAATGCCATAATTGTGATGATTTCAGTAATTTAGCATGACTTGATGGTGCTAGTACCGGATATATGTGCATTGTATTGTCAAAAACAACCCATTTTTATGAAGTAGAAGCATTCTACTGTCCAATAAATAACTAAAAATTTACATTTCAACAATTTTGTAAAACTGCTATTTTTTAGGGCCAAAAACGGTCTTACTGGACCTTCTCCTTTGACCAAACTTGGCCACAATCATTACTAGGATATCTAGTTTAAACAAATTTGTCCAATGACCCCACTCGCCAACCAAGATGGACATGGCTAAAATAGAACACAGGGTTAAAATATAGTTTCTGGAAAAATATCTTTAAAACAAAGCATTAAGAGCAAATCTGACAGGAATAAAAATGTTCATCAGGTCAATTTCTATTTGTCCTTGAATTTTCAGATGAATCAGACAACCCTTTGTTGGGTTGCTGCCCCTAAATTGGAAATTGAAAGGAAATTTTGAAGTTTTTGGTTATAATCTTGAATATTATTATGTATAGAGATAACTGTAAACAGCAATAATGTTCAGCAAAGTAAGATTTACAAATAATTTGCCATGACAAAAATTGCCAGTTGACCCCTTAAAGAGCTAGTGCCCTTTATAGTCAATTTTTAACAATTTTTCATAAATTTTTGCAATCTTTTACAAAAATCTTCTCTGAGACTAATGAGAAAAATTTAACAAAACTTGGCCACAAACATCATTAGGGTATCTTGTTTATAAAATGTGTTAGATGACCCCACCTGTTAACCAAGATGGGCAACATGGCTAAAAAATAGTACATAGGGTTAAATGCAGTTTTTGGCTCATATCTCTGAACCCAAGCTTTTAAAGCAAATTTTGACAGGGTTAAATTGTTCATTTAGTCAATATCTATCTGCCCTATAATTATCAGACAAATCAGGCAACTGTTGTTGGGTAGTCCAAATAATTATGACGTCTGGCAAGACTATTTTAATTTTTTTCTGGGATGCCTTCCTACGACGAAGGCGTCCCAGAAAAAAATTAAAAATAGCCTTGCCAGACGTCATAATTATTTGGACTAGTTGTTGGGTTGCTACCCTGGAATTGTTAATTTTATGAAAATTTTGCAGTTTTCGGTTATTTTATCTTCAATATTATTATAGATGGAGATATACTGTAAACAGCAATAATGTACAGCAAAGTAAGACCTACAAATAAGTCAACATGACCAAAATGGTCAATTGACCCCTTAAGGAGTTATTGCCCTTTATAGTCAATTTTTATTTACAATTTTCGTAAATTTTTGTAAATTTTTACAAAGTATTTTCCTCTGAAACTACTGCCAAGTTCATTATAGATAGAGATAATAGTAAGCAACAGAAATATTCAGTTAAGTAAGATCTACAAAGCATCACATAACCGAAACACAATTTTGTTATGAATCAATCTGTGTCCTTCGTTTAATATGCACATAGACCAAGGTGAGCGACACAGGCTCTTTAGAGCCTCTAGTTTAAAAAATGTACTGTCATAATTTTACAACAAATGTAGGAAATACTTGAACTTTGACAGTTGTTTGAATCAAACAAAAAAAAAAAAAAAAACCTGAAGCACATGACAAAGAACAATTTAAATCAGGAGATAGTACCTATAAAACGGATTTGTTAGATGAGGGACAAAAATAGATACCAATAATGATAATTTTTATGTATAAGTCAAGTATTGAGTACAGTCATTCATGTATAAACAATTAACAATGAAAAAATAAAGCTTTAATTTCCTATCTGAAGAGCTTATTATGGTTGTACCATTCATCTGTATGCCCGCCTATGATAGAAGGGGGCTATATTTTCTGTTCAGTTAGTCTGTCCCTGTGAACGTCACAGAAGGGGCCTATATTTTCTGTTCAGTTAGTCTGTCCCTGTAAACGTCACATCAGGGGCCTATATTTTCTGTTCAGTTAGTCTGTCCCTGTAAACGTCACATCAGGGGCCTATATTTTCTGTTCAGTTAGTCTGTCCCTGTAAACGTTACAGAAGGGTCCTATATTTTCTGTTCAGTTAGCCTGTCCCTGTAAACGTCACAGAAGGGGGCCTATATTTTCTGTTCAGTTAGTCTGTCCCTGTAAACGTCACAGAAGGGGCCTATATTTTCTGTTCAGTTAGTCTGTCCCTGTAAACGTCACAGATAAACAAGTAGAGTAATGTAAAAAAGAAAGATTTTGCTTAATTTATAAAAAAAGAAGCAAAAAGCACATGTTTTCTTCATACACCATAAACTTGCGTTATCTTTTTTTTTTCTTTTCATTTTTTACATTTTGGAAATTTCGTTTACTTGACTTTATAGTAACCACTTTTTAGCTCACCTGACCTGTAAGGATACCAATAATACACATGTTTGCTTATCTTAAGAATTTTTGTTAACTTATAGCAAAAGTCCATTACTAAACTTTGGTGAATTGTTAAATTCAGACGTAATCTCAGATCAGCTCACTTTCGATATTCATAAATTTTAAGGTATGGGATTTAATCATAAAAAATGCGTAAATTTTCAAGTTTTCAGACTGTAACTCAAAACTGCTTTGAACAATTTTCATGAGACCTTGGTTAGTAGTTTAAATGTATTGACATACGTTTTCTTTCGATTTTTAAAAGTTTCAAATTTACGTTTTGAAGTATTGAAACTTTATAAAAAAAAGTGGGATTTTCTAGTAGTGTGGACAATAACTCAAAAACGCTTTTAAATATAGCAGTTATCATGAAACTTTGGAGATTTGTTTAAATCTATAAATTCCTTATATGACATTGCAAAGTTATCGAACTTTATTAGATGAAAATAGTCAAATTCTCATTTTGTCCAGTTTGCGATGTGCGTATCATGCGCAAATGGCGCAACTCTATTTAAACGACCGCAATAATTTTTTTTTCATGTACAAGAATTATGGACATTTCAAGGCGAGATAACTCGTGTTAATTTTCTATTCACGGTCGTATATTTGTATCACGGCGTCGTTGTCAGCGTCGTCCGAAGCGAAAGTTTCCGGATAATAACTTTAGTATAAGTCAATAGAAATCAATCAAATTTTAACACAAGGTTTATAACCACAAAAGGAAGGTCGCGATTGATTTTGGGGTTTAATATGGTCCTAACAGTTTAGGAATTAGGGTCAAAAAGAGGCTTAAAAAAGGCATGTTTCTAGTTTCCAGACAAATTTAACTTGAAAACGAGTGCAGGGACCCCTCTTTTTTAAAATGCTATTTGGTTTTATTACGTAAGAAGATAAAGTGTGCCAATTTTATGGTGGTTTTTTTTACATTTGTAAACATTTGATAAATATGAGTTATTTGAAGAAAACAAATTGCACAAATTTAAAGGACGATTACATAAAACAGAATTTACAAATAATTTAACAAACAAAAAAAACAGCTTGTGTTTATCGTTTAAAACAAAAATTTATATGTTTCTGTCGAAAGGAATTAAAAAAAAATACGTCAACAAATCCGAATTTTGAGCAAATACATAAAATACATGAAACCAAAATTTATATATTTTTTTAGAGATGTATACATGTATATATGCGAGTGTGGGTGGGTTTGTTTAGTTGTTTGTTTTTTGGGGGTGGTTTTTTTTGGGGGGGGGGGTCACATCATCGTTTTCTATTTTTTTATAACTATTTCACTTTATACTTTATTATTGATCTTTTTTATATTCGTCCTAAACATGCATCAAATATTTGCCACTGGACTTTAATTAAACAACCAACAATCAATCAATATTTTGATTATATTTCATCGCCTCTACCTTCTTTTATCTATACTTTTTGGCCTCCCTTCCAGGCTTACTTTTTTGCACAGAATTCTTATCTCTGTAAAACACCTTCATATCCTTATATATGGTGACCTATTCATTTCCTTGTACATGTACGTACATATGGTACCGTAATTGAAACAAGAAAAATAAACAAATGATAACTGTATGCTTGGGCTGTATAAGTTCCAGATTCTGTTTTAAAGTAGATCTTATGGAAATAAAATAGCATTTATAAATGATAATTTATTAGAAATTTAAATATCAATTCATTTTTCCTGGACCTGGTGAAAAGGGGGAGGGGTAAAACAAATTGTTAATTTTCCATGAAAATAAGAGGGGAAAGAAATATGACATGCCGTTTAAAAAAATCAAATCTTATATGGTATTAAAAAAATAGTTTAATTTGTTTGCTGAATAAATTCTCAAACCGAGTTTTGAAATTGAAGAAGAAGACATTTTATTTGTGAGTACTGTATTTTGGAATGAAGAGATACCCAAATATAAATGCATATGCCATCGTTATCGACTTCAAACATATATGTGTACCTATTTAAAAAAAACCATCAGAAGTTTCACCTGGTAATCGTAATTATAAACCAATAAAAAATCGTACTATTCGAATCAACATGTAAATGTATTTTACATAAAAGCCTTTGAAAACAGACATTACACACAGGTGTCAATATTTACACACCCACCGATAATTTGTCATAAATCACACATGTGGACGCTGATATTAATTACATAACGGCCAGTTTAAGAAGTCAAATCAAGCTGGGATTAATTTCCGCTCTGGATAAGAAGATTCAATAGCAATAAAATTATGTTAGATTTTATTTTGGTGACCTGAACTGGGGGGGGGGGGGGGCACATGCCCCCTGTGCCCCCCCCCCCCCCCCCCCGGTAAATCCGCCACTGAGCTGCAGTGTAAGGGAGGTAATCCAATTACACTTTAAGTACAATTTTTGATTACCTCCCTTACACCGCTTTTAAATAATGTATTGAAAAATGATGATTGTCTTGAAATGATTAGCTGTCAGTTTATTTTTAGCATTTATTATTAATGAATATTAATTGTAGCCATAACTATGTATGTCATTCTATATTTTAAAACTTTTATGATGTATTTAAATGGGTAGTTATGGTTGCAAACTTCATTAGAAATTTGAATTGAGATACTAACCATATCTTGAGGGAAATTTGTTTTGGGGAATGTGGGAAAGGGGAGGTGAAAAAAAATGGAGGGGGACAATTTTTCTCATTTCAGTTTTCAGAAATGAAAAGAACATTTCTTTAAATAGTTTTTTTGGTGGGTTGATATTCAACAGCATAGTGTAATGAACAAAATCAAAATTCCGGAGTGTATTTTTGATTTTTTTTGTGGGGGGAGGCGTTCAATTCGCAACAGCATAGTGTATTTCACAAAAGCAAATTAAATGAATATAAATTCAAATCATATAAACAATTTGAAGTTCTTTGATTACATTTATTCTATGTCAGAAACCTGTTGTGTGTAAAAGAAATAGTTACAATCCACATTCAGACCTGTACCAAGCGTGAATATTGTGTACGATGGTAAAAAGACACACAGTAAAAGTAAGGTACATAAGAACATTTCATTCAAGCAGTAAGACAACTATGTTTTGTTTAGGAATAATTCGGGGGGATGGGGATTCCATTTCGATTCAAATAAAAAAAAAAAAACGACAAGTATACAGTAATTGAAATATCATAGTAAGGCCATTGTTTATACACCACAAGGTTTGACCTGATCAGAGCCATGAAATATACTATATCATACATAGATATTGATGTTTCTGATCTGATTTGATTTATGAAGGTCTGAATTATGTCGACCCTTTTTTAACACTAACATTGATTTAAATTTATCAGAAAAAAGACAAAATAGTTTTTTAGTTGTATACGTTTAATACGATTATGATGGGGAATAAAGCAGATGTTACACGTCCCTGTTCCATGATTAACAAATAAACAATATATCAATGAAATGTACGTGTATGTGTTCCGATAACCTGAATCATGTTATTTGTTTAAGGCGATTGATATTTATAGTGCTTCAGGTTATTGTGTTTACAGGTCAGGAGGAGCTAATAAATCTTCATACTTTAACTTGTTCTCGACGTTTATACAATGTGAATCTATGTATTGCAAATTTCCCAAATATATTTAGAAAATTCACAACTTGAAGTGTCTTCCATGTATGAAAAAGCATATTGACGCAATACTGGTGAGAATTTGTACTATTCTGGTATCGTTATTTTTGGAGCATGACTCTTTTCAGAGTTTAAGTGTATCTTATCTAATGTACAAATTTGTATCTATATATATATATATATATAAGTACGTCTGAGAAAGTGACAACTCTACAACAGATTTATAATTATCTATCGGATCACCAGCAGTGATGGTGATACATGGCTGTGTACATTATGTATATACAACTCGTCTAAACATCAACCCAACAATGTTAGATTTGTAAATTTGCTTTCGCAAATTTTTGGTTCTTCCCTCGCCGGGATTCGAATCCATGGTACTGAGATATCGTGACACCAAATCGCCTGCACTGTAACCGGTGCGCTAGACCACACGACCACCTGGGCTTGCTTTCTGTATCTTACATTAATTTGTAGGATCCTTCTCTATAGATAATTTAGCTGATCTGTAAAAATGACATTTTCATGCCTTATATATCATGTACTGTAGTACGACGCTAGATTAAAACTGACGTGGAAAGGTAACACCCGGCCACCGAAAGCTTAATTTTTATGGAGCCCAGGTTGTCGTGAGGAAGCCGATTAGCCGAATAAACCACAATATAATTATATAATATATTACATATATATATCCGAGCACCGACCTCACGGTTCACGTCCTTCCCTTGTCGAGTTTGACCTCACGCACGGTAATAGTTGATTGGTGTTGATCAATCTGTAGTTTCATGTATAACGTTTTGTAGACTGTCAAAAGTGCTAGGGTGTTGTCTCTACGTTGTCGGAATGATTTTGTTTTATCTTCCATATGATATTTTCTGAACTTTATCACGGATGCACTCCTAGCATGGTTATCAAATGGCAAACTATTTTATCTACTGTGCGGGTCATCCCAATATTGCCTATGTGTTGATCCGATTCGGCTGCACTGTTACTGATATACTCTCACAGAACTTTTCATTGTTACCCAACAAGTAATGTTGCTCATTATATATATGGTATATAGGAGCCATTTACTTTAAAAACCAGCATTTGTTGAAACCGAGGGGGTGATTCAATGTATGTTTTTCTGCATTTCTTAACTTCTATCCTGAATGAGAGGATCCCACCGTTCCTCTCTACATTAGGAAGAAATAAATCCAATGCACGACTTAAACTGTATTATATACTGAGAGATCTTTCATTTGGCTATCATGACCAGAGTTGCGGACTCCAACGTTGTCTTAACAAACTAATTTCCTCTGTATAAGATGGAAATTACAAAAAAAAAAACTTTAAAAATTAAAGCAAGTTATTGATTTTTAGCACAGGCAAAACAGTTTTTTTAAAACATATTTTTTTAATAACAAAAAATCATTATGGGAAGATAAAAATCGTAAATATGCCGCAGATGATCTCTTAACATCTATAGCTGACCGTACGGCCTCTAACAATGAGCAAAGTCATGATACCGCACAATTAGCTAAAAAGGGCCCCTTTTTCAGTTAAAGATAGATTTAATAACTTCCAAGAGGTACCACTGAAAACCTGTTTTTTTAGTCTAATTAAACCTGTTTTGACATAAGGTTGTGAACTATGGTTATCAGATTATATAATAAATTTAAATCAGTAATTTTGACAATCTACTAATGATCACTAATTGATAAATTACAACACAAGATGTTGAAATCTATCCTTGGGGTCAAAACACAGTCATCACATATGAAACTAAGTGCCCCGGATTCCGTCTCTGGAATCATTTCTTCTGGACTGGATTCTTTAAAACAATGTTATAAGCCCACTAATATAAACTAATTAACAGGTCTATTTATATTTATAAATATGTTTTACGTATTGACTGACGGAAAGTCCTTAAAGGGCTTATATTTTAAAAATATGTATGTATGTATAATAAAAAGTGTGAGTTTGAAAATTATATTAACTCGATCTTTGTATTTTTGAAATTGATATTGACTCGATGCTTCTATTGTTAGTAACATGGAGTCAATTTCATTTCTAAAAATCATGAATAACGGCGAGTCCAAATGTTAAAATAGTGAAAATTACAAAATATATAATAGAAAAATATGACCAAAAAATAAATTAATGAGAAATAAGAAAATAATCTATTAGTTAATAGTTTATATAAATATTATATGTTTTTTTTTTATTACAGACAATTTCGTTTTCTGTGCTTTTTTATTACGCATGCAGCAATAGTGCTATAGTGATACATTCTGGTTTCGTGACTGTTTACGACAATCAGGATTGTTGTATTTGATAATGATGTCACCAGATTGATTCATAAATGGGTCATTCGTTTACCTGTTTAAACAATTACCTGTGTAGATCACGTGACCAAATAAGCGACATTTTGAACCAAATAGTGTTTACCTGTGGCACGAAATAGGAAATAAGTTGAGATTGAAAATTACTGAATTTAATGTGATCGAAAAGTTTATTAGAAATGATAAATGTGTTAACTACCGTCGTTCTTTCGTCAATATTTTGCTCAGGTTAGTTTTTCAAATACATTTTTCAAATTCCTGAAACAGCGTGACGATACCAAAAGTGTCCAAATTAAGAACAAAACAGAAGAGATCTCTCTCACCCAAAAGTCCTATCTGTATCTGTCTGTATCTGTATGTTACACAGTGCAGGATCCGATCGCGGATATATGCGCACTGGAAGGAGAGCGGGTTGGTTAGTCCAACCGTTGGAGGGCAGCCGTGAAACCCTCAACTGTCTTTTGACATGCAGTTACCTCGTCCAGATGGTTCCACTCAACTATTGTTTTTGGAAAAAAAGAGTTTTTACGAATGTCTGTTTTGCAGTCTATTAATTTATACGATCTGCTATTTCTGGTTTCTTGTCTTTCCACTATGTTTAAATATTGGAAGTCACTAAAGTTTTTTGCTTTCACTTGGCGTTTATTTCTTGTCTTATGTAGATAATCTGTTGGATCAATAGCCGGCACCAATCCCTCAACCACTTTGTAGAACATAGTCAGCCTCTGATGTTTCCTTCGCTCTTGGAGAGGTGGCAGTTTTAGCTTAGAAAGCATATTTGTGACGCATCCGGTGTCTCTGGATTTATAGTCGTGCAGAATGAAACGTGCTCCTCTTTTCTGTATGCTTTCTATTTTTTCTATTTCCCTGATGGTGAATGGGTCCCAGATGACAGCACCGTATTCTAGTACGGATCTAACCATGGCTAAGTAGGCAAGTTTTTTGCACTCTTGGGGGCACTGGCGTAAGTTTCTTCTCAGGAACCCCAGTGTACAGCTTGCCTTGCTTGTTGTTTTCCCTATGTGGCTGGTCCATTTTAGGTCATCAGATATGTTAAGACCTAGGTAAGGATTAGTTTGTACCTGTTCTAGTATGTGGTTGTCTAGTTGGTAGAAGTGTGTTGATTTTTGTTTGAAGCTCATTATATAGCATTTTTTTGCGTTGAATTTCATTCCCCAATTTAGTGCCCATACTTCCAGAGCTTTTAGATCTTCTTGGAGAGTTTGGTGGTCTTTTGTGTTTTTGATCTCTCGATAGAGTAGGCAGTCATCTGCAAATAAACGAACTTGAGATTTTACGCTTTCCGGGAGGTCGTTGATGTGGCATAGGAAAAGCAGCGGTCCTAGTACTGTGCCTTGTGGTACGCCAGAGTCTACGTGGGCATATTCTGAGTGCTCACCTTCTACGACAACCCGCATTGATCGTTTTTTGCAGAAATGCTGCTAACCATTTGTTCAGATTTCCATCTATTCCGAAGCTGTTTAGTTTTGCCAGAAGTTTGTTATGCGGCACAGTATCAAAAGCCTTTGAAAAGTCGAGTATAGCCATATCAAGTTGAATGCCACTGTCGAAGCTCTTTAGTAGGTCTTCTGTTGTGACTAAGAGCTGTGTTGTACAAGAGTAACCTGATCTGAATCCATGATTTAAATTTGTCAGTATTTTGTGCTTTTCCAGATGTTTAAGGATGTGTTTACAGATGATGTGTTCCAAAAGCTTACATGATACACAGGTCAGTGAGACTGGTCTGTAATTTTCAGCTGCGTGGACGTCCCCCTTCTTAAATACTGGAGCTATGTTTGCACTTAACCAATCTTCAGGGAGAGTGCCTGTGTCAATTGATTTTTGAAAGATGGCGGATATACTTGGTGCGAGTTCTTCTGCACATGTTTTAAGGACAGTGTTTGGTATTCCGTCTGGTCCCATTGCTTTGGATGGATTTACGTTTTTCAATAATTTATGTACTCCTTCTGATGTTATGTCCAATTTTGAAATATTTGAAGTTGATCTTTTCTTTAGTGGTGGTATTTGTGAGTTCGGATCTAATTTAGTGAATACTGATTTGAATTGGTTGTTTAGAATTTCTGCCTTTTCTTTGCTGTCGTTTGTAAGGCCTCCATTTGACTTTAGTGGTGCTACTCCTATATTATCTTGTTTCTTTGCTTTCATGTAGTTCCAGAATGGTTTAGAACTATTCTTTTCAAAACCTGCATTGATGATGTCATTAATATAGTTCCATTCTGCTTTTCTAAATTGGCGTTTGCAGTCTTTTTGGAATTGTTTATATTCTTTGTAACTTCCAGTTTTTCTAGCATGTTTGTGCAATCTAGCTTTCCGTTTTAGCATTTTGCGCAGTTTTCTGTTTAACCATGGGACAGAGTGCTTTTTCTTTATCATTTTAGATGGTACGTTGGTGTCAATTGTTGCTTGTACCCCGTTCTTGAAGGTTTGCCAGATTTTATCTATTGGCATATCATGTATATGATTATAGATGTCCTTTGTTATCATATTTATGTCTGTTTTAATCTGATCCCAGTTTGCTTTCCCAAACATGTATCTTTTCTGTGGGCGTTGTTTGCAATAGTATGGTTTTATCAATGAGTCTGTAATGACGATATCATGGTCTGAAATTCCTGGTGCATTGCCAGTTGATTTAATAAGGGACGGGTTGTTTGTGAATACCAGATCTAACAGATTTCCCTCTCTTGTTGGTTTGTCGTGTATTTGAACGAGACCGTGTTCAATAGATAGGTCCATAAGTGCTTGTTGTACTTCTTTGTCTGGTGCTCCTGTTTTTATCTCCATATTTATCCAGTCGATATCTGGGCAGTTGAAATCTCCAGCAATAATGATATGTTTTGGTTTTCCTGTAGTTAACTTTTCTAGTGATAGTTTTAGATTTGTTATGTCTTTCATGTTTCTGTGAGGCATGTAATATGATGCGATGAAAAGGTCTTTGCTGTTTTTCAATTTAATTTTAGACCATTCAATTTCACAGTCTGTGACGGGTTCAATGAATTCAGTTGATATGAGATCTTCGTGTATTCCTAAGAATACTCCGCCCCAAGAGTGCCTCTATCATTTCTGTAGATTTTAAAGTTCTCTGGGAAGACTTCAGCTGATTTAATTGCATCTTTCTTCATTGGTTTACCTGGTTTAATTCCTTTTAGCCAGGATTCAGTTCCACATATGATGTCTGGTTTTATGTATTGTATGGAAGCTGATAGTTCGGCTTTCTTTTCAATGATACTACGGCAGTTTACCGTCATAATACGTAGGTTACCTTTTGGTGGTAAATTAAGTACATTTGAATTGTTTATAACCTAAATCTGTGATCAGTATATCTATATAAAATATATATGTTTCTGTTTGGAGCAATGAAATATTCATGTAATTAGTCCCCTATTATGAGGGTGGTAAAGGGGGGTTGCTTGCACGAAAAAAACGTGAAATAAGACATAATTTCACGTTGAACGTGAAATAATTTCTGTAATGAACGTTGCATGAAAAATAAATACTTTTATGTGAACCTTTTATGACTGAATCACTGTCTTCTTGTATATACATGATATATTAACTCTTTGTTTTACTTGATTTTCCCGATTTAGTATACACATTAATGTTATAATTGGTTTTCAGCGTTTTAAAGAAGTATTTCTTGAAGATCCCTGCCAAGTGTTTGAATAGGGCTCTTCACGGTTAGTTCGGCCATATTGGATAGGGGGCAGATTTTTTGGAAGGAGGTGGAAATGGTATGAAAGTGTGGGAAATCCTATGTGTGTTTCCAAGCAACAGCTCTGTTTTAATGATGTTTTCCCGTATTTTTCACACCATTTTTACCTCTATTATGAAAATCTGCCCCTATCCAATATGGCCGAACTAACCGTGAAGAGCCCTATTTGATTTGAAAAATACCGAGCACGCAAAATAAGACTTTGAAAATCAGGATGCACGTAAAATTAAATAAGCAGAACACGTTGAACGAGGCACCCGTCTTGCACGACTGAACGTCAAATAAAAAAGTAAAAACACGTTGAACTGAAATGAAAAACGGCGACCACGTTGCACGAAAATAACCCTTTACCACCCTCTATCAGGTTGGGAACAATGTATTTTATTTCGTTTGAAATAGGGTTTTTCCCGTTTGCTATTTGTAGTTAATATTTACAGATGGGAACTAGTATAACTAGTTTGGATACTGGTTTTGTAACAGTATGTACTATTTATAAGTTTGATGTTAGGTGCAGGAGGCACGAGGAAAGTTTTGGTGGTTTTTATGGGTGGGGTTTAAAGGTACTATATAAAGTTTGGGATTTAAATGTATTAGTATCGAAGGTGCTCGCAGTTACGTCGGATTGAAGTTGGTCACATAGGTATATGTGCAGTTGCTGCTATGTTTATTGTACGTACAGGCGTTGGAGGCATTAGCCGGGGGAAAAGAAACGATGCGAAAGAGGAACAATGTTATATGTCATGTGTTTATATAATGTTTCGATTGAAGAAATATGTACAATTCAGTAAAATAAAATATTGTATCGCATGAGAAAATAAGATGTTACTCCGAGCAACTAATCCTATATCTGTGTTTGTCTTGTTTATAGCCTATTGAATTAGAAATTAAATGCTTTAAATTCGGACGAGCAGGGCGAGGGAGAATTTAAAACCCTCTATATGGTGATTATACCTGTATAGAGGGATAATCCTTCTATAGAGGGGTAAAATTATACCTCTATAGAGGGATATTTTTGTTTAGACTGGATTTAAATCAAAATAGGGCAGAATGGCATTCTCTACTTATTATGGCAGTAACCTGGAACAGTTGATGCACCAATTGATGTACTTAATTTAATATGCACATGCCCAGTTTGATGCTTATCTGACTGTATATAAAATCTATTGTTCACCATGATTGAAAGCTGTGATGATCAGGTAAATTCTACTCACTTATGCCTCACTGAACAGAATTTCTATTGTTAGATTTAACATGAAATTTAAAGGTCAACTATTCCTTTTGTTGTTGATCAGGCGTTCAGATAGGTTTACAATAGATTGCAAGTTTTGTCACTTTAGCAAAAAAATGGTTATCCCAATTTTTAGTAAAGTGCATATGTTGATGCATATAATGCTAGAGATTATAGCCAATGTAAGTAGAAAATGCCATTCTGCCCTAATTTGCTTTAAATCCAGTGCAAACAAAAATACCCCTCTACAGGGATAATTTTATCCCTCTAAAGAAGGATTATCCCTCTATAGAGGGATAATCACCATACAGGGTTTTTTTTCCCAACCTGTCTATTATGTAACAACTAGTCACGAATTAATATGCCATTATAAATATATATATAAATGTTTTATATGGATGTATTAAGTAATTAAAGGCATATTTTCTCATTTTTTGGGGGTAATTCATCTCGAGTACACAATTTGTTCTTCAAATAGATTCTAATTAACTGTCTATTATCAGTTACTTTGTCTGTCTTTTTTTCTTTGTTTGGTTATATTCAGTTTCATGAGAAAACCGATGTTTATTTATCCAATAATCAGCTATAAAAGGTTGAATTTGGAATAGGAAATATTAAGAAAACCAGAAAAAAATGTTTCCTGCATGGGTTGGTCTCACAAAACTAATGAATTTCAGGTTTTGTAAAACAAAAACAGTTGTATAAGTATTTTCTTTAGAACAATAAGGGGAGATAATTCAAACCTTGAAAAGAAAATAAAAGGTCTGCATGTCCAGTTGCAAATATTTCATGTATAATTTAGATAAAAGAGGAGGTTGGGGGGGGGGGGGGGGGGATTTAGTAAGTGTTAAATAAATGTTGGATATTGTTTTTATGTTTCTACTTTTACCACTAAGTGACCACCATCACTTAGGTTGACTATCTTGTCATTGTTTGGTGTGCGCTTGCTACTGCATACTTCACAAGTCCAAAATGATTTATACAGAAATGAAAAATGTGTGCAGTACTCACCATATATGCATGTACATTGTGCAAATAAAAACATGGGACTTGAAATTTAATGTGTATGTAGTAGTCTCAAAAATGAGTCGGGACTTTCTGCAGCATTTACCTAAGGCAGATGATGGAAGTTTTTAACGACCTCAACTGGCTATACAATCTCTTATGGTCATTGATTAGTAGGACTTTTCCTGTTGCAGGTCTTGCAAGATGGTATTTGAAAAGAGTGGACATTTCAATATGCCTTGATATACATCTGTCTGGTGGAATCAATTTGGTCGCCAGCATCAATCTTTACCCTCATTGGAAACTTTGTAAAAGAGGTTTACATGTAGTCAAGCGGTCTTTTCTTCTCTCCTCTTCTGTTGGTCATTGTAGTTTTTGTAGCATATACGTTACATAATGTTTCATGCATATTATTAACTACCCTTGAGGTAGAGAAATTTTAAGAACTCAAAGTACTGCCTGTGCATTAAAAATATACATGCCATAACATGTTTAACCCCTCCGCATTATTTAAGTACAATGTATGTGCCTGTCCCAAGTCAGGAGCCTGTAATTCAGTGGTTGTCGTTTGTTTATGTGTTACATATTTGTTTTTCATTTATTTTTTTATATAAATAAGGCTGTTAGTTTTCTCGTTTGAATTGTTTTACATTGTCTTATCATGCTTATCAGGGCTTTTATAGCTGACTATGCGGTATGGTCTTTGCTCATTGTTGAAGGCCGTACAGTGACCTATAGTTGTAAATGATTATGTCTGTGTCATTTTGGTCTCTTGTAGACAGTTGTCTCATTGGCAATCATACCACATCTTCTTTTTTTTATACATGATGACATTAATGTACTTAATTAGATCATACCATTGATTTATATTTTTCAGTTTTTGCTGCAAGACCAGAAATAGTAGATGATATTTTACCAGAGGTTAAAAAACAAGGTCAAACAGCATACCTGAATTGTTCTGTCATAAATTTACAGTCTCCTGCACAGGTACAAATATATATATATAATCTCCTAGCAAGAGGACAAAACTTATCACAAAATAAAAATGGGGTTTCTGTTTAGATGCTGATCTTTGTTTTGGTCAGTTGGTAGACAAATAACTTAAAAAAGGAAGCTTTTACAAGGTTACAACAACAGTGAAAACTGTCTGTCCTTTTGTCATGTTTGTAGTGCTTGTTTAAAATGACAAAAATATAAAGGAAGGACATTCTGATGTACATGTAGGTTTGGTATAATAATTATTGTAATACATGTATTTTTTTAGTTCTTTACTATATACAGGTTGTATTTATCTCAATGTTCAAGACATTGACCTGTAATCGTCTTTGTCCTTTGGTCATTCATGAATACTAATTATCTTATTTGCAATCATTTTATGTAACCACATTTCCTTATTCAATATAAAAATGAGGAGATGTGGTATGATTGCAAATTTAAACGAGACAGCCTTTAACAATGAGAAAAATACATACTGTATGAATGAATGTAAAAGGCCCCACTATTAGAAATATGAAACAATTGAATTGAGAAAGCTAACTTTAGCCGAATTTATAAAGAAAAAATTTATGAAGAACAGAAATATCATGACATGAACCAACCACTGAACAACAGCTAGGCTCTTGACAAGCATACATTGTAACCAGCCTAATCTGACACCTGCATATTCAAACAACCTGCTTTAACGGACACATGCGATCAGCCTAATCTGACACCTGAGTATTTAAACAACCTGCTTTAACGGACAAATGCAATCAGCCTAATCTGACACCTGAGTATTCAAACAACCTGCTTTAACAGACACATGTAACCAGCCTAATCTGACACCTGAGTATTCAAACAACCTGCTTTAACTGACACATGTAACCAGCCTAATCTGACACCTGAGTATTCAAACAACCTGCTTTAACAGACACATGTAACCAGCCTAATCTGACACCTGAGTATTCAAACAACCTGCTTTAACGGACACATGCGATCAGCCTATTATAAGGGCCTAAATATTATTGTTGGAGAGATTGATCATTTAATTTAAAACTACTTAATAATTTTGATATTGACATTAAAATGCATTTTAATTGATTTTACCTTATGTTTTAAAAGTATTGCTTTATGTTTTAACAGTTACAATGGATTAAAAAGACCACACCAACTGGTGACCCTTTACACATTTCCTCAGATGAAACTGTTCGTATTAACGATTTTGTTGAAGGAAGAAGGAAATATGATGTGGTGAAATACGGAAATACCAATCGTTTAATGTACCAACTGATTGTCCGATCATTAACAGAGACAGATGCAGGGAATTATACATGTCAGATCTACCTTCCGAATCAGAATTACAAAGAGTGGCCACAAAAGTTGGGTGTTTTAACTGTGCAAAGTAAGCTATTACAAGTGTTCAAGGTTTATCATGACATTGTTTGACATAATTTAACACATGTAGTGATACATTATGACATACACACATACACTTTGTAGACTAATCAATTGTAATTTTTTTCCTTGTTTTCAAAATTCCAATAGGGAACATACTTTTTATAATTGTATAAATAAACCAATTTTTCAGACGTTTCGGCCATTGGCCTTCTTCAGTTCTTTATTTTTCCTCTCAACTACATGGCTGTAATTTTTTTGTCAGTTATGTTATACATGTACCGGTAATGTATGAAGATTTGGTGCAGGTATGATTGGCAATGAGACAACTGTATAATAGAGTCCAATTGAAGTAAATTCAATGTTTTTATAATAGAAAAATAATAGAAAATTGTCTAGGGAGAATGTTGAATATATTTTCCAGTTGCTCCTACTATAAAAGCTGATAGTGCTGCCAGTATAACTGTACAGGAAAATCAAAATATCACGCTGACATGTGAAGCTAATGGTAATCCTGCACCGAATATTACATGGAAAAGAGGAGATGGATTCCCCCTCCCTAATGGTGGATTCCAGCAAAGGGTAAGGCAAAATAAAAACATGATTGCTTCTCAAGCCAACTGCTTTTACTTTGATCCATTTGTATGTCCGTCTGTCCATTCATACCTCCCAAAATTAGTTTCTGTTTGCCTCAACCAAATGTTATGAAACTTATACACAATGTTCATTACCACATAACACAGGTCAAGTTTGAATTTTGGGGCATCACCTTTACCATTCTAGAGTTATGTCCCTTTACAAATGGAAAATTGCTGGATTTTTTTGTTTCTGTTCTCTTACTCTTGTATTATATGAAACTTATACACAATGCTCATTACTACAAAGCACAGATCAAGTTTGAATTTTGGTGGCGTCACGTTAACTATTCTAGAGTTATGCCCCTTTACAAATGGAAAAAATGCTGAATTTTCATTTCTGTTCTCCAAATGTAACTTGCTTCACCCAAATGTTATGAAACTTGTACACAATGCGTTACCACAAATAAAGATAGAGTTTGAATATTAGTGGCGTCACTTTTACAGTTCAAGAGTTATGCCCCTTTTCAAAAGGAGAAATTGCTCAATTTTTGTTTCTGTTCTCTTACTTTAGTTTCTTTAGTTTGCCTCAACCAAATACAATGTATTGTGAAACTTATACACAATGCTTATTACCACAAAACACAAATCAAGTATGAATTTTGGTAGCATCATTTTGTAGGTAAAGATTGCATGAAATGCAATCAAAACTGTATGATATTGACTTGATGTTAAATCTTCCAACTCTGAAGGCTTATCACTACCTTTTTGATAGACAAAATTTAATGCATGGATCATAAAATTCTATATATCCTATCTGAACTTTTCCAGAAATTTATCAATTTAATATATGCTCAGATGTTCTAGTCATAAAATAATGTTATACTTGTCAAGAGAATAACATAACTTTTGCAATCTGTTCTGAAAATATGAATGATGTCATTGTTAAAGTCATCTTATAGAAATGGACTTATCTTCCTTTGTCCAAAATTAAAGTTGAATTAGCTACAAAAAACAATGCTTTATACATATTTAATTTTACTTCCCACTGATAAATTATAAGCGAAAGCCCCAATGGGTGACTAAATAATTTATTTAGGGGGGAGGATTTAAAATGAATAACTTGGCCTTGTAAAAACTTTGCACAAAACGGTATGATAATGAGTATTCTGCAACACAAAGAGCAGGATATACCAATGTGTACAACATTGCAAATAAATTTTTGTAAGAAACGAATGAAAATAGATGACCAATCTAGAAACTGTTAATGAATGCATCAAACTAACATTATAAATGTATTACAGGGTGGTGTTTACAAGGTTTACCAAATCAATGCCACAGATCGTGGACAGTTTATTTGTATTGCTGATAACAATGTTAAACCACCAGCATCTTATACAGTACAGCTTGAAGTCAGGTTTGCTCCCTACTGTACGGCTGTTCAGGATACCGTAGGTCAAGCACAAAATCGGAGGTTTCATGCAAAGTTGGAGTGCTTAGTAGCAGGTAAGCTTTTAGAAGTTAATCTACTGTAACTCTTCATTTGACTAATTTTAATAGTAGGGAAAATTATTTATTTTAAGTTTTCTTTTGAGAGACCAGAAACCCGAAGTTGACAATTATCTCCCTTATTTCAGTCAAAAATATAAAGAAACATTAATTTATTGAATCAGTATGAAGAAACCTATGCTTGGACACCAAAAGTAAACCGAAAGTAACTTCTCATCAATAATTTATAAAATTGATGACAAAAGACCTTGTTTTCTGAACAATTGTTTTTTTATTCCACAGCGACAATTTAATTACAACCATTAAAGGAAGGTTGGGATTGACTTTGTGGGTCCCAACAGTTTAGGTATTACATGTAGGGGCCAAAAAGGGGCACAAATAAGCATTTTTCTTGATTTTCGCACAATAACTTTAGTATAAATAAATAGAAATCTATGAAATTTCAACAAAAGGATTATGACCACAAAAGGAAGGTTGTGATTGATTTTGGGAGTTTTGGTCCCAAAAGTTTAGGAATTAGGGGCAAAAAGGGTCAAACTTTGTTTGATTTTGTCAAAAATTGAATTATCATGGTTCTTTAATATGCTGAATCTAACTATGGATTTAGATTCTTAATTTTTGGTCCCGTTTTCAAATGGGTATACATTAAGGTCCAAAGGGTCCAAAATTAAACTTAGTTTGATTTGAACAAAAAATGAATTCTTGGGGTTCCTTGATATGCTGAATCTAAACATGTTCTTAGATTTTTTATTATGGGCCCAGTTTTCAAGTTGGTCTAGATCGGGGTTTTTGGATATTTGACCATAATAGGTAATTGTCCAACTTAAATTTTTTGATTTCTTAGACCACATTCATTCTGTGTCAACTATTTAATCACAATCCAAATTCTGAGCTGTATCAAGCTTGAATTTTGTGTACATACTAGCCTCAACTGTTCAGGGTTCAACCTCTACGGTCGTATCAAGCTGTGCCCTGTGGAGCATCTGGTTGATTTTTAATTGAATTTCTACATACTGTGATCAGGTATTTGAAGGATAATATGTAATAATGATTAATGTATGTGTATTTTGTTATACTCAGCTAATCCTAGATCAGAAGTTATATGGTATAAGGAAAACAAAGCAACACAAGAAAAAGAACAAATTCAGGACAATGACAAATACAAATTAGAACAACAAGATGATCAGAGATTGAAAGCTGATGAAAAATGGTACACTCTTGAAATAAAAAATGTACAAGGAAATGATTATGGAGATTATTATTGTACAGGGAAAAATGAACACGGAGAAAATCAAGCTAAATTTCAACTTTTTGGTATGTATATTATATGTATCATAAGCTGTCATGTTGTCATAGTTCTGCTCTAGGTCATTACCTAGGAAATATTGAGTGTGTGTGCTGTGTGCATCATAGATATTTGTTATGCATAATATTAAATATGAAAATAGTGTAGAGGACAAAAGTCAATTTGTTTTCGTGATGTTTGTCAATGAGTTGTTGTTGTTGTCACCATTTACATACAGGGTAAGGGTAACATGACTATCTATGTTGTTGTTGTCACCATGTACATACAGGGTAAGGGTAACATGACTATCTATGTTGTTGTTGTCACCATTTACATGCAGGGTAAGGGTAAGGGTAACATGACTATCTATGTTGTTGTTGTCACCATTTACATACAGGGTAAGGGTAACATGACTATCTATGTTGTTGTTGTCACCATGTACATACAGGGTAAGGGTAACATGACTATCTATGTTGTTGTTGTCACCATGTACATACAGGGTAAGGGTAACATGACTATCTATGTTGTTGTTGTCACCATTTACATACAGGGTAAGAGTAACATGACTATCTATGTTGTTGTTGTCACCTTTTATATACAGGGTAAGGGTAAGGGTAACATGACTATCTATGTTGTTGTTGTCACCATGTACATACAGGGTAAGGGTAACATGACTATCTATGTTGTTGTTGTCACCATTTACATGCAGGGTAAGGGTAAGGGTAACATGACTATCTATGTTGTTGTTGTCACCATTTACATACAGGGTAAGGGTAACATGACTATCTATGTTGTTGTTGTCACCATTTACATGCAGGGTAAGGGTAAGGGTAACATGACTATCTATGTTGTTGTTGTCACCATTTACATACAGGGTAAGGGTAACATGACTATCTATGTTGTTGTTGTCACCATGTACATACAGGGTAAGGGTAACATGACTATCTATGTTGTTGTTGTCACCATGTACATACAGGGTAAGGGTAACATGACTATCTATGTTGTTGTTGTCACCATTTACATACAGGGTAAGAGTAACATGACTATCTATGTTGTTGTTGTCACCATTTACATGCAGGGTAAGGGTAAGGGTAAGGGTAACATGACTATCTATGTTGTTGTTGTCACCATGTACATACAGGGTAAGGGTAACATGACTATCTATGTTGTTGTTGTCACCATTTACATGCAGGGTAAGGGTAAGGGTAACATGACTATCTATGTTGTTGTTGTCACCATTTACATACAGGGTAAGGGTAACATGACTATCTATGTTGTTGTTGTCACCATTTACATACAGGGTAAGGGTAACATGACTATCTATGTTGTTGTTGTCACCTTTTATATACAGGGTAAGGGTAACATGACTATCTATGTTGTTGTTGCCACCATTTACATACAGGGTAAGGGTAACATGACTATGTTGTTGTTGTCACCATGTACATACAGGGTAAGGGTAACATGACTATCTATGTTGTTGTTGTCACCATGTACATACATGGTGAGGGTAATATGACTTTCTATGTTGTTGTTGTCACCATTTACATACAGGGTAAGGGTAATATGACTATCTATGTTATGTTTCCAAAGGCTGTTTGAAATCTGTCTTTTTTTTTACAATCGTTAGAAGTCTTCATATTTTTTGTGTAAGAAACTTATAACTAGCCCATCATGATGACAAATTGTATCTCTATTGATCTATTCATTTAATTTGAATTAACTTTGTATAAAGAGGAGCACACATCTTGCAAATTTTGATGTGTCACATTTATTTATTTGATAATAAAATTATTTTGATACAGCTTTGAACTTGTTTTTAAATTTACATTATAGAAACTATGGAATGTCAAGGACAGAACTGTCCATCTGTTGGAGCAGGGAAGGCACCATCAACTTACCAAGTTTCCATGGTTACATTTATGATTGGACTCATCATTAGCTTCAGTATCAATAAGTGCTTACAAAGATGAAATTTTGTTGGAGACATACTTCATTAAACATTCTATGTAAAATGAAAAAAAAACCCAAGTGTGATAATTACCCAATGTTAAAAAGCAATTAAATTTTCTTGTAAATAATAACATTGAAGTATATTTACACATGTATATATTCATCAAGTTTGTGCCATATATTATTTGTGTTGTTATCTAAGAACCAGTACTATTTTTGACAACATAATCAATAAAGCCCAAAATTTATGAAAGATATTTGTAAAACGCCTCTGGTAAAATTTGACTCTTTCTTTCAGACTTCATAAACACCATAAAATAAGTATTTTTGGGGGGTTTTCTCACTATGTAAAGTAATGCCCATTTGCACTTGCTGCAGCAGTTTCCATTTCTTTAAAATAGGAGTTTTTAATTGGCTGCCATGTTAAAATACAAACTGGCAGATGTTTATTATTTGACTAACCAAATTAGCACATCATAAGTACAAGCTGATGGAAGATTTGAATGAATTAAACCAAACTTCTAAGTCATTTGGTCTATGGTTGAGAATTGTCTCATTGGCAATCATACCACATCTTCTTATTTTCATATTAAACAAATGAAAACAATATTTGTTAGTCTACCAGTCTATAAAACAAGATTTATGAAAAAATGTTTACACATTACTCTCTAAAATGGTTACCAAGGGAAATAACTTTAAATTACAACAATGATGAAAGGTATCTATTATCATGATAATGGATGTTTGTCCACTAGAAATTAAAACTCGCATTAATACAAAAAAGTGGGAAAATATAGGTCTTTGTTCTTATTTAAGATATAAATGCATTTGATACACAAACTGTTGAAAACAGAAGCTCCATGTTGCTCCTAAGAAACTTATTAAAATCAATGAAATTTTTTCCTAAAAAGATGGAAGAAATAACAAAAATTAAGGGCATACTATTGTGATGCAATGGTTCTAAAAAAATCTGAGATGTTTAACATATTGTCAATGAATTTTTTTTATCCTTAAATATTTAAAAAAAAAAACTGCATTATATGTATGAAAATGTTTTATGTTCATAATTTAATGAATTACATTTGTACTACATTTTATTGATTAATTTGTTATCATATACATTTTTATACTTTTCATGTAATATTTTTGTATATTTGTATACTATGTAATATATGTACAGATTTACTGTAATCATTTTATATTTATTATTATGTATTTGTAATTATTGTGAAGACACAAACTTCTGAAATAATTTTTTGAATCTCTAAGCTCTACTTGTTCTATCAGTCTTACATATATATATATATTTGAATTTTGAAATTAATGTATTTGTGTCTTTTTCATGTGTTACTTTTTATCAATTTACTTAACGCATAATATACAGTTTTCCAATTGAGATTTGTTTATTAAAAGACCCTTTATCCTGTATCTCTACATGTTTTAATGAAATATTACCTGACATGATTTGAAATATCCTTTATTTTGAGGGAAATAATATTCAAAAGAAAGACTAAATACTTCATATATAGTTGATAAAAAGTTTGCTCACCCTGTATCTTGTTATATGATAATTGTGTTTATTTCAAGTTACCCTTATTGAGTATCAATTCCACTAGGTCAGTTATGTATAAAGTGTAGGTTAGATGTTGTTGTAATATATATAGTCGACTCTGGTAATGTTGAATCACTTGGGAGTAGACAATCATTGTACTATATACAGTCAACTCTCGTAATATTGAATCACTTTGAACCAAAGAAACAAATTTGAATCAAGCAAAAATTAGATTTATAAAGTAGTAAATATGTATACTTATTACTTTTTGGTCCAAACACTCTGTTCGAGTTACCAGAATTTTTTCTTAAATGTGTTTGTAATACACTTGATTGACTATATCCCTTATCTGTTTTTGTTTTTAACTGATCATTTCTAACAACTCATGTTCTTGTGCAACTTGCGTCATATACTTGATGAGCAGGTCGGCATTTGTTTTGTGCCACCTTTTTACCTTTCTGAATGCTATAATGTTTCTGGTACTATTCAAGAGGGAAAAATCCTATTTGAGCAATATTTACTTAGGTGAGATTAGGTAAAAATTTAAAAATTAAGAAATTTAAATTGATACTTTAAGCTGGTAGAGTATCAATTAAGGATAAAGATAAGCTAAAAATATTGATAGGTCATGGACCTCCTTTTCGAGATATTTGAGATTTAAAATATGTCGGGAAAAGGCTGACTCGGACTTTTACCTTATATTTGCATAGGTATTATTTGGGTCTCAAAATAAAAGAAAGAAAATCAAGAATCTTCTAAAATTTTGTCAAACAACCTTTCATGATCTATTAATCTTATATGAAAAAATAAATGGGTGTTATGGGGGAAAATATTTTACATTGAATTGTATGGAAAAACACCAAGGGGGTCCGAACATTTAACACCAATTCCAAAACCTCACCTAAGTACATCCTTAAAGAGAAAGTGAGGTTTTGAAAATGATTTCATTAGGTAGAATATTTGTAAATATTATTGATTTTTGGAGTTTCCAACATAAATAGGGACTTTGCATGATTTCTTTTCAGAAAAAAAGTGAGAATTACATACATGTTAAAACTCACAACATCTATGAAAATGTGTTTGTTGTTACAAAAAAAACTTAAACATAAACTTGTGATCAAGATTTTCACATTTAAATTTTCTTTGTTAATCAATTAGAAGATGGGAAATTAAATTTCTCATAACTTTTGATTTTAAAGTGTATTCAAGAAGTCTAGCAGATACCCAGATTCATGAATATTTATTTAGAAGCAATTTATTGATACGTGACAGAGAGTATTTCTGCTTTCTTTAATTTTGTTTTTGTTTACTTCATTCAATGTTATACTCTTTCACAATTATACTCAAGGAGTGAAAGAACTGCATATGGTTTGAACCTGAATACAAGGGATACATAATTTATAATGAACAATTTTATGGTCAGAATTTAGGATTTTACATGAATTTTATGATTTGGATTGTATTTCATATTCCTTAAACAAAAGGAGATGTCGTATAATAAATCATTTTGGCATTGTCTGACAAAAAGAAATAGACGGCAGATAGCTAGAATCTTACTTTTAGATTTAATTATTTTAACAATTCTTAACTGTCAATCAATGACACAATGAATATTAGAATAGTGAAAATACATTTACTTTTGACATCTTTTTTTCACACACTATGAATACCTGCTAACCTTATAACTAAATGAATTCAAGAAGCACTGTTGATGGCATTTAATAATACATGTCTTTGTGTTATTTTAAGCAGTTTCTTCTAATTAGAGATATTTTTTGTTGTTTTTACTTGTTCTAATTTTAGTATTTTTGTAATCAATTGGAATAAGTTGAAATAGAGTTGTATTGTACAAACCAGGTTTACAATTAGGTATTGTAGATATAATCTTTTGTGCTATTGATGATTAAGGATGACATTACAAATCTGACAGTAACCTATTGTTGCCTTAAATTATATCTATGCATTTTGCACATCTGAATCTAAAGGAAAATGTTATTTATTTAAAAAAAAATTTCAGTCTATTTAAAAAAAAAAGTTGTGATTGCTTTGTTTCAGGAAACTTACCTTTCGATAAATTTGAACCATTATTAATCTCAATCTTATTAAGGATGCTTTGTTTAAAAAGTATCTCAGATTTTTCTAAAGAATCCTCGTTTCAGACTTTGAACCTAAATACCTTTGTGTTTTGATTATCAGTAAGAATATTTTTCATATTAACCTTCACCCCTATTTGACATAGCCAGGACTGTCAATAAAGGAGAAAAAAAAACTACATATCTTGCAACATCCATAATGGTATAAAACTATGAATTTGTAATTTCTAAAAATACAGGTTGATTATTTAAATAAACTGAAAGCATGAACTTTCTGAAATTAAAATACTAAACGTTTTAGGTTTTACTTTTCTATAGATATTTTAAGTAAAGCAGGTTCATTTGAACGTCTACTTTATTCTAGAATACTCATTTTCTGAGATTTAGTTATATCAGTCAATTCTCAATTAGATTATTTAGAATTTATGAATGAGATTGTTTCAATTTATATAAAATTGGTTAATACTATGAAATAAAATTTGTATAATTTGAATTGTTTTGTTTATCACTTCAAAATGGATACTTTGATAAAAAAAATAATTGAATGCAAAAGGGATGAAAAGGAAATAAGTATATATAAGCGAACGTACAGGTAAAATTGACATGTTCACCTACATACACTCTAAGAAGACCATTTGATAAACAAGGATCTCTAGTAAATAGGTCCTAGGCCAGAATAAATATCCACTTTGATAGATAAAAACGACCATCAACTTATAGCTAGCTTGTATTGCATCTGCTACCAGGCAAGATTATTGTACAGTATGTATAATTTCTCTTCCCCAGGCCTGCTCCACTCAACACGAACACTTCTGCATTTCTATCCAAAGGAAACAATTGGAATGGCTCACTTCTTGTTATAAAAAGTAAATACACCAATACAACGAACTCTAATGATAATTCAAAATGGAAATTCTCTTATTAAATGGCAAAACCAAAAGCTCATACACATCAAACGAATGGAAAAAAAATTGTCATATTCCTGAGTTTGTACAGCCATTTGTTTATGTAGAAAATGGTGGATTAAACCTGGCTTTATAGCTAGCTATAAACCTCTCACTTGTATGACAGTCGCATGAAATTCCTTTATATTGACAACAATAAATGAAATAATACAAACACATTTTTTATACAGATTATACCGTTGGTTTTCTCGTTTGAATAGTTTTACACTAGTAATTTTTGGGGCATTTAGAGCTTGGTGTTAGATAAAAAGTTAAAACACAAAAACACTGGTCCTAGGCTCCGCGTTGAAACTGTACCTTGACCTATAATGGTTTTCTTTTATAAATTTTGACTCGGATGGAGAGTTGTCTCATTGGCACATGATCTGTAAAAAATGTCAACATTGTGTTACAATCTTAATCACTATAAAAACAAACAAATATGAAGACAAAAAATGACCATAGCACAACAATAATGGCGGGATGCATAAGTATCGACGGCACACAACTAAAAAAATATAACCAAAATCGACTAAATAGTAAAAGTTAAAAAAAGACAAATACAAATATAAGAACATGTTAAAAACCCCCATCACACTAGACCAAGAAGATCCAACTAAAATTATAAAAAAATAAGATCGCAGTGATTGCCGTATGGTCGGCTTGAATATACAATTTTTGTCTCGCTTGACGTAGTAAAAAATCGAGACATATGTATGCTGTTTCCGTCGTCGGCGGCGGCGGTAACAATGTTTTAGTTTGTGATTAGATCTAGTTTGTTGTGAACCACAAGTTGTAGGTAAACCATATTTGGTAGGCAGTTGTATTAACATTGGTGCACCTCATTTCCATGGAACTACTTTGACCCTGCCCCTTCAGGCATGGTCTATTGACTTTGAAGCTTTTGCTAATTTTACATGTATTAGTTTGTGATGAGTTCAGTTTATGGGAACGACTAATGGAAAGTCAACGATATTAGGTATGCAGTTGTATAAGTGCTAGCATATCTCATTTCCATGGAGATTATTTTGCTCCTCCCCTTAGTCGTGGTCTATTAACTTTGAAAATTTCGCTTAGTTAACATGAATTAGTTTGTGATTAGGTCCATTCTAGAGGAACTATAAGTGGTAGGCCAATGTTAATTGGTATTCAGCTGTTCAAGCATTAGTACATTTCATTTCCATGTAGAATATTTGGCCCTGGCCCTTCCCAGTCATGGTCTATCGACTTTGAAACTTTTGCTTAGTTTACATGTATTAGTTTGTGATTATATCAGTTTTAGATACAAGTATCTTGTCTTAGGGACAAATCCTACTTTGTAAAGGATCACTGATTCAAACAAAAAACTCTCTGAAACTGACATTATCAAGATGCTTGATTTCTTGATTGACAAAAATTTGTTACGTTCGGAGGACGTGTTTTTCAACAGACTGTCGGCATTCCAATGGGAACTAATTGTGCCCCTCATCTTGCCGACTTGTTTCTATAATATTATGAGGCTGACTTCATACAGGAACGTCTTAGGAAGAAAGATAAGAAGTTAGGAATATCCTTTAACTTTACTTTCTGCTATATGGATGATGTTCTATCACTAAATAATTCAAAATTTGGTTGAAGTCATCTACCCCATCGACCTAGAGATAAAGGATACAACAAATACAGTTAAGTCGGCCTCGTATCTTGACTTACATCTAGAAATTGACACTGAGGGTCGGTCGAAAACAAAACTTTACGACAAAAGAGATGATTTCAGCTTTCCAATTGTGAACTTTCCATTTCTAAGTAGCAACACCTACAGGTGTATATCTCCAATTGATACGATATTCCCGCGCTGGTATATACTATCATGATTTTCTTGATAGAGGGTTGCTGCTCACAAGGAAGATATTAAACAAAGAGTTCCAAATGGTGAAGTTGAAATTATCCCTTCGTAAATTTTACGGACGCCATCACGAGTTGGTTGACCGTTATGGAACAACCGTTTCACAAATGATATCGGATATGTTCCTTACGTCATAACTACAATCCCATTCCCCCAGAGATCACCCCCCACAGTTTTTGGTGGTGTTAGTGTTGCTTATTCTTTAGTTTTCTATGTTGTGTCATGTGTACTATTGTTTGTCTGTTTGTTTTCTTCATTTTTAGCCATGGCGTTGTCAGTTTATTTCGATTTATGAGTTTTACTGTCACTTTGGTATCTTTCGCCCCTCTTTTAAGATAAACTGCTTATATTTTAAGTCAATGTTATTTGGTATGCAAATTTATTGGCATTTGTAATTATCGTTTCCAAGGAGGTTATATAGCTCCAAACTCTCTTAAAGGCTCATTGACTTTGAAACTTTTACATAGTTTAGAAGTCAATATTTGTGTTAAAGGTTTGTTTAAAGGAAACGACTGATAATAAGTCAATGATATTTAGTATGCAGTTGTATTAGCATTAGCACATCTCATTTACATTGAGATTTTTCAGTCATACACCTCTGTCATGGTTCATTGAAAATTTGCCTAACTTATGTAATATGTTAAATTATACTATTCTAATGTCAAAATTTGCATAATCAAGATTACAAAAAATCGATACATATCTCTTTGATAACAGCTTATTCATATTTGTAACGTTCATACCACGACCTTGCTATGCTCCTAAGATCATGCCCCCCTTTCGCTACGACAGTAACATGTTCTAGTTACGGGCTTGTCACGCTGTTACCAAGGTTAGGGAAATTGATAATTTCAAAATTAAAGTCGTCTCGTTTGTCATAGATTCTGATACTCAGATAACTTTTTAGGTCAAATTCGAGGTACAAGTCTAAAAAGGAGGCGGAGGAACCCGTATCTGTTTTTTTCTTTAATTTCTAGTGCTGGAGGTTATATTAATGAAACCTTAAGCAACTTCACCTGCATATTGAATATACATTTCCCACATTATTCGGTGCAACTCTTACTCAGACTTAGTAAAACGTCACCAGTGTCTGATCAGGAAATTAATGAACCATGGGTATGTTAAAGAACGTTTCATCCTTTTTCTAAAAAAGTTCACCGGAAGGTACCAATACCTTGTTGATAAATATTCCGTGCCAACTTCAAATATAATACACGATGGTCTTGAAATATAGATTCTGCGTACTGACGTTGTTTATCATCTGAATAACGTGATTATAGTATTTTGTTATTTGTCTTTGTTAAAATTACTTTTCCTGTTTTGTCTTTTTTTGTTGATACCATTTGACGTGACTCTAGTGTGAAGTCGTCCATCTGTGTCAATATTGAGGAAAAGATCAAAGTATGACACAGTCCTTCTAGTATCATCTAGTATCAGTAGTACTTTTTGATTCACTGAGATATAAGATGTAAGGATTGACTGAAATAATGGTTATTCAGTGATTTGACATAATCAATATATCTGAAAGTAAAATTAAAGAACTTAGCAAGGTGCTTTTTCTTTTTGGCATTTAGATGTCTCTAAATAAGTTCTGCTTCATATACGAGTACAAACACAGGTCTTCCAATTGGGATGCACAATGAGAACCCATATGAATAACGATGGTCTGTGAAAATATCAACCCTCCAAACTCAACAAATATATTGTCGATCAAAAGGTCCAGCATTTTGATAATATCATATTCAGTATATGTTCTCATAGAATCAGTGTAGTTCTTCACAAAATCAGAATTCTTATAACCTAAAAAAAAGAAATTTATATCTATGATTCATGGTTTTATAGAAAAAAGCTGTTTCATGAGATGATAAATTCGATCTTTCAATTGAGCATGGTTATTAAACACATTTATTTTAAAACCAGTTGTTGGCATGACACGGGTTATGTTCTTCTCATATATTTTATGATGGTATTATACTAAACCACTAACGGGAGGGATTGTGCCTGATACTAGTATTCATATGATGAAGACATAATCTTTCAATCAGTTTAATTGAGGTCTGTAGCTGGCATGTCAGTAACTGCTAGTAGTCTGTTGTTATTTATGTATTATTGTCATTTTGTTTATTTTCTTTAGTTACCTCTTCTGACATCAGGCTCGGACTTCTCTTGAACTGAGTTTTACTGTGCGTATGGTTATGCGTTTATTTTGCTACATTGGCTAGAGGTATAGGGGAGGGTTGAGATCTAAAAAAACATGTTTTAACCCTGCCGCATTTTTTGCGCCTGTCCCAAGTCAGGAGCCTCTGGCCTTTGTTAGTCTTGTATGATTTTTAATTCAAGTTTCTTGTGTTTAATTCGGAGTTTAATATCACGTCCATTATCACTGAACTAGTATATATATATTTATTTAGGGGCCATCTGAAGGACGCATCCGGGTGCGGGAGTTTCTCGCTGCATTGAAGACACATTGGTGGCCTTCTGCTGTTGTCTGTTTTATGGTCGGGTTGTTGTCTTTTTGACACATTCTCCATTTCCATTCTCAATTTCATTAATAGTAGTGTAAAACGTACAAATATCAAAAGTGTTAATGTTGCTGTCAAATTGTAGAGATTGTGATCTCATTTAGCAGTAGATCTTTAGAATTTTGGAGAATCCACATATGAATGACACCACTGGTCGGATATAACTCATCACAATATTTTTGAAGTTTTGTATCCAGTATAATGACGATAGATTTTCTTCGTTTTCTTTGATGTTAATACCGAGAGAAAAAAGGACAAATTTGTGATTTTGTAAAATTTGATCCTTTGAAAATAATGTTTTGCTGTTAATTGCAAGGTCTATTGTGGGTCATTCAAAATAGTGGTTTTTACATATAATGATGGAGGCTTTGTCTGCTGGAAAAACGACATACTTGTCACGAAAATAGGATAAAGCATCCACAATCTTCGAAATCTTGAATGTGTTAGAAACCCTTGTACTAATAAGACATCTAATATATACAAAACAGAATTAGAATCAATAACGGAAGTATTTTGGGCCTCTTGAAATATTAAATAAAGTTTAGATAATGAATAAATAAAATTTAGATCGGATATGGCGAAATCCTCAATGTTTTTGAACATACGATAACAAACTATAAATTGTCAGGGTGTATACAGCAGGTGGTGTATAATTTTTGTGATTATGACTTCTATTTCGTCAAGAAGAAGTGAGAAAAAATGTGTCATTGCATCTATAGGAAATGGCTTTTCCCAACTATCTACTCCAAAAGTTTTCTCTTTGTAACCGATATAGTGTGCTCAATATGAAGTCATTTGTTGAATGATACATTTTCTCAATAATGCGGACCTTCTCTGAAACAATCGATTTGTCAGGCTGATTAAAATGTTTCTAGAAAAATTTGTTGTTATTACGATCATAAAAATCTAAAATACCTGAGAGCCTTATAGAACAGGGTCGAATATAAACAAAAATGTCTGAATTTTCATAGTACAATGAAGAATCAGAAGACTGCACATGTGTCGTTTGCATTACATCTTTTAAGATGATCATTGGAACAACTGATATAATTGGCGTTGGGAGACGTTTCATTTGGTATTGAATTATTTATTCTACTTGTATTCATGCTGTTAATAGAGTATCGGACTGGTAGAATCCTACAGGACAGCACAGCATATTTAGAATATTTATTTTCATTTTTCCGTATTTTACTGATAGATAAACTTATTCTTTATTATAGTTTATTGAAAGAATATACAGTCTAAGATTCACGTTTATCACTTACCAACTACTTTGACAAAACTTCGTACATGTGTTCGTTTCTGGACCTTTGGCAGATGCTTTTCAATGATGTAGAATCAAAATTTTGAAAATATATTTTTTTTCATATCCAGTATTTGTATAATTTTTATTTTATTTTACAGTAAACATTTACAGACAGTCTTGGATTACATTTTAATAACATGATAAATGTGTAAACCGTCTTAGATTGTTCTGAAACTTACACTAACGCTAAATCTTCAAGACAAAGAACTAGCATTTAATGATTTTTTTTAAAAGATTCTTTTAATTCAATATTATACTTTAACCTGATATCAGTAATCGCAGGCGAGACACAGGGTTCAGCGGAACCCCTTCTGAATTTCTTCTCTTATTTTAGTACAATAGCTTGTATATATATCTCAAAAGGAATGTTAGATGTTTTGGGAGTTATTAACCGTTTGGAATAGGGACCAACAAAGTTGTTCGTCCTACTATTTTGAGTCTTTTGTTGACGAAACGTGCAAATGGCATACTTACAATTATAAAACTGGTATCTTTGACAACTTTTCCCAGTTTTTTTAACGAAATTAAAGAGATTAAATAAACAGAAGAATAATGATGATGATGCATCTGATAATATGGTTACTGACATATCTTAATATTTTTAAAAATCCTAGTATACAACTAGGCGGAAAAAGGGGGGGGGGGGCGTGTCTAAATTAAAATCCAAAGAAATTTTTATTAATTTGTCAAAATGTAGTTATTGTCATACTTTTTGGAAAAAAATATAATAAAAAGAGTCAACGTGCTTTTTTGCACTCTTACGGAAAACCAAATTTTGTGTAACAAACAGAAAACTGCACCATAAAATATTAAGATACAATCATTGAAGTTAGCTCTTGTAATATGCAACATGAAAAAGTGAAATACAACACATTTCTATAAAAAAGTTAATTTGTCTTAGTTATCATCCCTTGTATCTGAGTTATCTAGTTAACCTTATGTGACAAAAATGAGAGAAAAAATATGAATTAGATAAAAATATTACTATTTTTGTTAAATACAGCAGTAAAGATGATAACACATATAATTTTCTACATTAATATGAAAATTCTTACAAATAAATTACATACAACTCTCGAAATCTGCACGTTTCATTAACGTTCTAGACCGATTGTTATCTGATTTTTCAAAATCCAAGATAGAGGAAGACACCCCCGATGCCTTAAACATGTCCCTGTGAGTTATCATTGATATGTTCATAATTATAAATTTACTGTAAACAAAATTTGGAATTTTAGAAATACTAAATAAAGGCAACAGTAGTATACCGCTGTTCAAACTCATAAATCCATGGACAAAAAACAAAATCGGGGTAAAAAACTAAAACTGAGGGAAACGCATTAAATATAAGAGGAGAACAACGACACAACACTACAATATAACACACACAGAAACGGACCAAGCATCAGACAAAATCCCACGAGAAAAACAAATATAACATCAAAACCAAATACATGAATTTGGGATAGACAAGTACCGTGACACGTCTTATCTCAATGTGAATTTACACTCAAAATTAAGAGAAAACAAACGACGCAACGTTAAAATGTAACACATACAGAAACGAACTATAATATAACAATGACCATATTCCTGACTTGGTACAGGACATTTTTAAAGAAAAAAATGGCGGGTTGAACCTGGTTTTGTGGCATGCCAAACCTCCCTTTTTATAGCCATATGAAATATAACATTAAAAGGACAACTTAACACCACAGGACTACAATAAGGCTTTTCTACCTCAGGAATAGAAGAGGGACGAAAGATACCAAAGGGACAGTCAAACTCATAAATCTAAAATAAACTGACAACGCCATGGCTAAAAATGAAAAAGACAAACAGACAAACAGTAGTACACATATGACACATAGAAAACTAAAGAATAAACAACACGAACCCCACCAAAAACTAGGGGTGATCTCAGGTGCTCCGGAAGGGTAAGCAGATCCTGCTCCACATGTGGCACCCGTCGTGTTGCTTATGTGATAACAAATCCGGTAAATAGTCTAATTCGGTAGGTCACATTCATGAAAGGGAAGGGGATTGTAGTTACGACGTAAGGAACATATCCGATATCATTTGTGAAAAGGTTATTCCATAATGGTCAACCAACTCGTGATGGCGGTCAACTCGTGATGACGTCCGTAAAATTTACGAAGGGATGATTTCAACTTCACCATTGGAACTCTTGGTTTAATAGCTTCCATGTGAGCAGCAACCCTCTATCAAGAAAATCATGATAGAAAATGCAAGCACGGGAATATCGTATCAATTGGGAGATATATAAACCGTATACAGGTGCTTCTGGAATGTTGCTACTTAGAAATGGAAAGTTCACAATTGGAAAGCTGAAAACATCTCTTTTGTCGTAAAGTTTTGTTTTCAGCCGATCCTCATTGTCAATTTCTAGATGTAAGTCAAGATATGAGGCCGACTTAACTGTATATGTAGTATCCTTTATCTCTAGTTCGAAGGGATAGATGCGTTCCACATAGTCACCAAATTTTGAATTATTTAGTGAAAGAACATCATCTATATAGCGGAAAGTAGAGTTAAAGGATATTGCTAACTTCTTGTCTTTCTTCATAAGAAGTTCCTGCATGAATAGATTACCTTAGCTGTATTTGGCAAAACTTTTAAGAATTTTAGTCCTCAATGCTCTTCAACTTCTTACTTTATTTGGCCTTTTAATAAATTTTTGATTCGAGCGTCACTGATGAGTCTTTTGTAGACGAAACGCGAGTCTAGCGTAAATATAAAATGTTAATCCTAGTATCTACGATGAGTTTATTTCCATGATCTTAAAGGTCTTGTCTTTGAAAGTTGTGCGGGTACTACAAAAATTAATAATTTTGTCAACGTACAGGATGCTACTTTCAATATTGGTTCTAGCTTCCAAATTAAAAAGACTAAACTAAACTATTTTTTTCATTATCAGCAATAACTGGTGTAAATGTTAGGATTCCACGTTCCACGATTCAACTCTGAGGGAAATTCAACGGAAAGTCCCTAATCAAATGGCAAAATCAAATGATCAAACATCAAACGAATGGATAACAAATGTCATATTGCTGACTTGGTACAGGCATTTTCAAATGTAGAAAATGGTGGATTGAACCTGGTTTTATAGCGCTTAACCTCTCACTTTTATTGCAATCGCATCAAATTTCATTATTTTTTAGGTATATAGAGGCGTTTTATTTGACCGTTAATGTTATTTCTACCACACAGTACGTGTGCTCGTGGACTTTTATAAGAGATGTTTATTAACCTATATAGTTGATACTTTTGGTAATGAATGTATCGTTAGGTGACGATGGTATCAGAACGACTACCGGATGTTCGCTGAAAATTGACTAAATGAAATTGAAAATTACAACATATTAATGTGTGAAAATTGAACACATAACATTAAATGGAGACATAAAGTTTTAAAACGAATAGCAATCTGATGATAAATTGCAATTATAGCAATGATTGATGTTAGTGAAATGTTACCAATGTTATTACTGAACCATATTAACAAAATGTCTCGTTTATGGCCATACATTTAATAATTATGAAAAATAAATTTTGTAGAAGAAGATTTTTATCACAGTTATGGCCATGACAGTTACATGAGAAAAGTATGCTCTTTTGAAACAGTTCATGCGTTAAGTTAGAGTATGGCAACAGAAAAAGATAGTATAACGAGTAAAAACAACCCTGTCGTGGTTAAATGTATGGAGTATCAAGGTGATTTATACCAATCTTCCATTAATCTTCCAATACTTTCGATACTTGCTAAACTTAAAAGTCCCTTGATGGTGCACTGGCGGATACCTTAGGTGATCGGATTCGAGAAGAAAAATTTGGTAGAAAGTTAAGTGCCGCTTTAATAGAGATACAAAAAAAACGAGACCAGAAAGCATACATGAATTGTTCCGTTATAGATTTTCAGATATATAGTTATTCTATTCATTATAATGGGGAGTATCAATCTAAATTTTTAACTAGACTCAACACTGATCAACATAACATTTTGTTTTCGACTGCATTATGGTAGAGACAATATATTTGGGTCAATTATTGCTAAATAACAATATTCCCGTTTTCCTAAACCAATTTCTCCATGTCTATACTAAAAATGTGACATGAATGACTAAACTGAAACTATTAGAATATTCTGTCAGTTGAAAATTAGTATGTTTCATTGTCCCCATTTCATATTGCTATAATCAATCAGCTTTTTCTCGAGAATGAGACACACCAGCAAGCTATCCCAAATGTCATTTTCGAAGGACGACCGCTGGAGGTTTTCTACGTACTACCCATACCAAAGGGCATTATGAAGGCATCATTCCATGAAAAAGGGTCTCGCGTTAATCAACAACTCCAAGACATCTTTTTTCCTCAATGGACGGTGAAAAAATATCATTTTCGATGTATTAGATTATTCTTGTATTGTTCCGCCTTGCCTTCTTTTATTTAACATTTCCATCATTCTTCCAACACCAAACGATATGGAAGTGGTTTGCTGTTCTTCTGTGGTAAAGCTTACACTAGAGGTTTTATGCATGTGAAACATGTAAAATATAATGTCTCCAAAGTAAGTTGGTTTAATGAAGATCCTTTTTAAACAAAGGCAAAAAATATGCTGTAAAAATAAAAAAAGTAATATCGGACTAAAAACTCATAAAAATACCAGACTTATAATTTGCATTTAATCTTGCATTTCGTCTACACAATAGTCATGTAGGGTAGACGTCATAATTTGGGTGTTCATGCACTAGCGGTTGTACTTTTGAAAATTATCATTGTTCATAAGTGGGTTGTATTAACCTAGAAACACATTACCAATAGGAAAATACCAAATGTTGTTTACCTGTTACATCATGTACATGGAACAGTATTTAAGCTGGGATCTTCATTTGTACTGAACAGTTGACCAAAGATGATAAATATCTTTTGTCGTTCTATCATCAATGCTGTATATAGGTAAGTATATTGTTATTTTCTAAATTTTTTAAATTATTAGAATAGTGGGATAATTTCAAAAGAGTCTTCATAAACTTAGAAGGAACATTCATGTATGAAAACAAAAAGAGAACGACAGCATTTTTTTTTATCATGCATTAAACCCTGAACTTAAATTACTAATCCAATATATAGGATGGAAAGGAACTATATTGTGTTTTCCTCTCAGGCTCAATGCTATTCAAACGCCTGCAAAATGTTTGTGGTCGTATAATTATATAACGTCGTCTTTGTCTGCGTCGTCGTCGTCTCCAGAAAGCATCAAGATTCTACACAATAACTTAAGTATAAGTGTCTTGATCTTTATGAAATTTAACTTATAGGTTGGGATTGAATTTAGGGATTATTGTTTTATTTGCTGAGGAATTAGGGGCCGCAACATGCATTTTTGTCGCAAAAGCGACACGAAGCGATCTGTGTCAGCGTCAGCGGTGTTAACATCTCGATTCAGTCTGTGATTAAAGGTATTCAGTCATCAATAACTTTGTCTATCCTTCATGGAATTTCATCAAATTTGGACAGAAGCTTGTCTATGGACAACATATATCATGTATAGAGTATAGAGTAAAATTTAGAAAATCCATTATTTTAATTTTCCGGTATTTTACTGATAAATGGACTTTGTTTTTATCACAGGTTAAAAAAATTTAAGAGTCTCGGATAAAAGTTTGTTATACACCAACGCTTTTTACAAACGTGCGTACATGTAGAATTCTCGGAAACGTTTGCAGATGCTTTTTATGATTAGGAGATATTGTTTGAAGCAAAATTCTGAAAAGATATATATTGTTTTCATTTTAAGTATTTATCTGATATGTGGACTTAGTTTTGTTCATAGTTAAAACTTTTACAGAAAATATGGGAATTAAATTTATTGATCATGATCAACTTGTAAACCGTCTTGGGTTGCTCTAAAACTTACCAGGTTTAATCAACCATTTTCTACATTAGAAAATGCCTGTGCAAAGTCAGGAATTTGACAGTTGTTTTTCCGTTCGTTTCATGTGAACTTATGATTTTGTCATTTGATTAGGGACTTTTTTTTAATTTTCCAAGGTGTTCTGTATTTTTGTAATTTTTCATTTGTCAAAGACTCTAAATCTTCAAGACACAAAATAGCATTTAAAGATTTTTTTTTAATTCTGTGTTTTATTTAAGAATGACTGTAATATTTTTCTGTCTTTGAGAAAAAAACATCAAACATGTTGTGCACACTGAATAACCGGCGTAGCATGTTATTTTAAAGTGTGTACAACATTTTTTTTTGTTATTTCGTTTCGAGCAGGCAAAAAATATGACAGTCATTTCTATAATTTCTAAATTCCATTTCAAACCGAAGTAAACAATAAAAAACGTTGATGACGTCAGGGTCAAATGACAAAAGTATGTCTTTGAGCTGATAAAAATAAAAAGAAGAAGAGTTATTTCCAAAATTAATTAATTTATAAATAGACCCAACATTTAAATCACCATTAAATTTGAACACTGAAATCAGTGATCGCAGACGAAGCACAGGGTTTAGCGGAATCCCTTACGAATTTGCGTTCTTGTTTTAAGACAATAGCTTATATATAGGAGTATGGATCTCCATAAAAATGTACTACAAAGTTCTATACCTCAAAAAGAAGGTTGGATGGCATTTTTCGGCCTATGGCCCAAACCGTTTAGAATAGTGAAAAATAAGTTCATTCGTCCCTCTGTTTTGTTTCTTTCGTGCGCCATAATCAGTCTTTTTTTTACGATGCGTGCATATGGCGTACTCAATTGTCTTTATTAAACACCGGGTATCTTTGACAACTTTTACCCGTTTTTTGAACGAAATTCAAAAGATGAAAAACAAAGAAAGCCTAACGATTATGTCTCCTTTAAAATGTTTAATTGCATATATGCATATGTTTTAAATTAGGAAAGACATTAAGGTGGATTTGCAGAGGGCGTGTGTCTTTATTCAAATCTCTTAAACATTTTAATATTTTGTCAAACTGTGGTTATTGAAATACTTTCAAAAAAATATAAATAAAACGTATGGGTTTCCCAGCTTTTTCATTTTTGTTTTTTTTGCAAAATTGTCAGATTTTGTATATATTATGGTGAACAATTATGAAGTTGAAATCTTCCCTTCATCACGAGTTGCTGACCGTTATGGATTAATCGTTTCATAGATAATATCAGATATGTTTCTAAGGATTTTCTTATCCCAGGCATAGATTACCTTAGCCGTATTTGGCACAACTTTTTGGAATTTTGGATCCTGAATGCTCTTCAACTTTGTGCTTGTTTGGCTTTATAAATATTTTGATATGAGCGTCACTGATGAGTCTTATGTAGACGAAACGCGCGTCTGGCGTAATAAATTATAATCCTGGTACCTTTGATAACTATTTTTTACGTCGTGACTACAATTCCCTCCCTATTCACGAATGTGACCTGCCGAATTAGACTATTTACCGGATTTGTAATAACATGAGCAACACAACGGATGCCACATGTGGAGTAGGATCTGCTTACCCTAAAGGAATACCTGAGATAACTCCCAGTTTTTGATGAGGTTCGTGCTGCTCATTCTTCAGTTTTCTATGTTGTTTCTTGTGTCTTTTTGTCCGTCTGTTTGTTTGTCTTTTTGTTTATTTGTCTTTTTCAATTTTAGCTATGACGTTGTCAGTTTGTTCTCGATTCGTGTGTTTGACTATTCCTATGGTATCTTTCGCCCCTCTTTTATGCGTGGAAAAATTTTGTGTAATAAAAAGAAAACTGCCCCAAAGAATTTTAAGCTTGTCTTTGAATATTTTTTGTGGTCACAAAAGGTATAATTTCGTCCATATTCATAATGCTACTTCATAAATTGGCTCTGGCTTCTAACTTTGTTATTAGGGACAGCAAACTCGCACATGTTGGGATTCATGGCATAAATGAGGAATATAGGAGCGTATTATTTTACCGTCAATTTTATCTCTACCACACAATACGTGTGCCCGTGAACTTTTACCAGAGATGTTTAGTAAAATAGCTGATATTTTTGTAATGGCTGTATCGTTAGGCGAAGATGGTATCGACTAAATGAATATGTAAATTACAATATATTAATGTGTGAAAATAAGATATATAACATGAAATGGAGATGTGAAGATTGTATCAGAAAGACAACCGGATGTATGTAATAGAATGAATATACAAATATGTAAATAACATCATTAACTTGTGGCAATCAGATGTATTAAATGGAGACATGAAATTTTAATAGAAAATTTAAGTCGCAATTGGTTTCGTATAGGTATGAGAAATAATAGGTACAGCCTTAAAATAGGGAGGTATATCGATTGAACTTATTTTGTTATGAAGGATATTGTCCAAGTTGAAAGCATCTATAGCATTCGTGTGCGAAAGAAAGTTTTAGAAAGAATCTATTTTTCCTTTTCAAAGGTTCCAATGCAAACCGTTTTGAAGGATCTGTGACTTGCGATATCCGCGATTATAACTGTAAACTTGTATTATCTATAGGGAGCTTTTACGGGTGGTTTCCAAGCATGAGTTGTATAGTGCATGAAGTTTTTAAAGGGGTTATGAATTGAGCTTCGTGCGAATGTGGTAAATATCTAAATGCTTTGTATAGATGGTAGCAGGTTATTGATAGAACCATCATGGAGAGTATGTGATGTACAAAGAGGAACGAAAGATAACAGAGGGATAGCCAAACTCAGAAAACAAACTGACAACTCCATGGCTAAAAATAAAACAAACAAACAATAGCACAGAAGACAAAACACACAAACCAAAGACTTCGCAACACGAAAAAAAAAAAAAACAACAAAAAAACCTGTGGGTGATCTCAGGTGCTCCGGAAGGGTAAGCAGATCCTGCTCCACATGTTACAATGGTGAAACCCATGACTGTGTATACGCCGAGCATCAGAGTTTAAACGGGCATCTCATTAACTACATGTATGACTAGATATAATATCTTTACCATCTGAATGTTCTTATCTATATTCTGGTTGACAGGGTTCCCGACAAAAATAAATCCGAGTTTGGTTAAGAAATGTACCTATCAAAGAATTTTGTTTTTAAAACCATTTGAACAACTCTATCAAATATGGGACCATATGGTCCATGTCTGCCTTGAATTAACATGCCCTCATTGATCCAGAGGCAGTTAAAAAATTCTGTCCATCCTTCTGGTCTGCCTGCATTTGAAAATTCTCTATTGTTACAGTATTAAATGAAATTGAGAATGGAAATTGGGAACATGTCTAAAAAACAACAACTCGACCATAAAGCAAATAACAGCTGAACTTCACCAAATTAGCGAGAAAATCCTGCCCTCGGAGGTGGTCCTTAGCTAGTCCCTAAAGAAAAATGTATACTAGTCTAGTAAAAATGGAAGTCATATTAAACTCCAAAACAATTATATCAACTTATATAAAAAACAAACAAAAATTACAAAGACAACGGCTCCTGACTTGGGACAGGCGCAAAAATGCGGCGGGATTAAACATGTTTTGTGAGATTTTTGATTTGTTCTAATTCTGAATTTCATGAAATACTTTGAACGTTAAGCAAGCAAAAACAAAAACCACAGTAATTATGGACTAGGAGAGTTAGGAAGGTTTGTTTTTCAATAAATAACACAGAATGTTAAAAAAATCATCTTCAACTTAATTTTACAAATGCATTATCTTTTTTATTATTAAACTCCGTCGTCTCACTTGTTCAACATTTGAATTACCATACCTAAAGACATACATAATACAAATTATAGTAGTTGTCTCTACTATTATTTAGTGGTATATCAAAATATATGGGTTTTTTTCAAAGACAAGTACCTGTGCTTGTTTTATTGTTCTCTGATAAATCCGGTTTTACAATAATTGAAAAAAGGATTGCTGTATTGGTAATTATATCAAAAGGCGGATCCATAAATGGTTATCATTTTAATAGTTATTATTAAATGGTTAGATTATTATTTGTGTACAGATCACATGACAAAATAAACGACATCTTCAAACAAATATAAAAAAAGAAAATGTGGTATGATTGCCAATGAATTCTCCACAAGAGACCAAAGTGACACAGACATTAACAATTATAGGTTACCGTACGGCCTTCAACAATGAGCAAAGCCCATACCGCATAGTCAGCTGTAAAAGGCTCCGAAATGAAAATGCAAAAGCATTCAAACGAGAAAACTAACGACATTATTTACATAAAAAAAAAATGAAGAGCGTTTACCTATGGCATTAAATAGGAAATTAACTGAGCTTTTGATTTCAGTCAAGGGATAAAACAAATCATTTTACTGAATTTAATGTTACCAAAAATGGATAAAAAAAATCAAATTTGTTCACTGCCGTCATTTTTGTCATTAATATTTTGCTCATATACTATTTTTAATTAGATATAATTTATCCCAAAAGTAATACAATACACTTTACAAATCTTTAATAGTATCCTCACTATTCATAAAAGTATAATTTCATGATCAATGAACATCCTATAAACAGTAGATTATCGTTTTCTTCTTGTGACCTTATTCAACAGTTATAGAAAAAACATCATTATGCTGATGTTTACTTTCCAGATATAGGTTGAACTTTGATAATAAAAAATGCAAACAAGAAAAATGTTTGAGGAGGCCTGTTTGAATCTCCAAAAACATAATGAACTTTAGGGTTTGTAAAATTGAAATAAACATAAGGGGAGATTATTCAAACCTTGAATAGAAAATTAAAATGTTTAAAAAAAAGAAATTTTACTTACATCTTCAAGTCAATATATATAATCATGACTTATTTAAGTATTGAATCTGATTGCAATCTAAGATGGATTGATTGTTTATTGCTAACTCTCAGCCAAGTTGCAAAAATGGCATGCAATATTTAGATATAAGTTAATATTGGTTCTAAAGTTGTTGGCGTTGTAGTTTTTTTTCGATTGTTACATTTTTGAACAGATGTTTGAACCAAAAAACTTCATCCTCAATGTGTATGTACAGCGAATTTAAACTTTATGTTTGTAAGTTGCGTAAGATATGATGCAAGGGCAAAACGAAGATAACACATTTTTTCAGTAGTAAATACTTCGGAACTGACATGACTTATAACAAACCTTTCTGAAATTGTCTGTTTATAAAGCTTAAACTATGAAGAAATTAAGGTTCTAACTCCATCAGGAAAAGGTGACCTATGATGAATTTGGCTATTTTTGGGGGTCTTTTTTTGTCATATAGCTCTTCAACTGTTTCGGTACTTAGACATCATTGGCTTTGAATGTTCTGCTTCGAGGGTTCCTGATGACGTAATATCAAGAAAAGCGCTTCGGCTGCAAAATTTTGTAACATTCTGTTTTCATTAATCTTTTTTCTGCTTCGAAGCGCTTTTCTGGAATTACCTTCATCAGATTCTCTCAACGCTTTCAAAGTTTGAATGCCGCAAATGAATATTAACTGACAAATTCAGATATGATAGTTTAAAGAGAATTAGCTTGTGTTTAATGGTGGATATATTTATTATCCATGCATATTATTGCCCTTGGTGTAGAGAACCTCTAAAAGAGTACAGTAATGCCCTTTCCAATAATGTTTGACCTATTATTGTTATTTGTGTTAATTTCGAAGCTCTGTTTGAAATAAGGCACTTTCAGTGGTAAAATCGTTTATGTGACGGCGAGTGGTAAATTTGTATGGAACCTGTGTACACTATTATCGATAACTCAAATACAAATATCTTTGATATAGCACATATTTAAATGGCATTGCATAACCCAAGTGCACAACATACATGACATATACAATATGACAACCAACAAGTGTTATAAAACAAAATGCATGTATATAAATAGTGAAAATAAATGATTTACTTAAACCATAAGTATGTTTATTACTCTATTGCTTATGATAGACCAAATACTTTGGTAGCATACCACCTGCATTTATAGGCTCTAACTTGATAGTGAGGATTAACCTCAAGAATGTATATTGAATTTGACCTGTAATCAATCATTATCTTTTGGTCTTGTATTAGTCATGAATGAAAGCAATTCAACTCATATCTGAAACTCGTACTATTTCAACTCGTATCTTTAATCTCCCAATTGATACGATATTCCCGTGCTTGCATTTCCTATCATGATTTTCTTGATAGAGGGTTGCTGCTCACAAGGAAGCTAATAAACCAAGAGTTCCAAATGATGAAGTTGAAATCTTCCCTTCGTAAATTTTACGGACGCCATCACGAGTTGGTTGACCATTATGGAATAACCTTTTCACAAATGATATTGAATATGTTCCTGACGTAACTACAATCCCCTTCCCTTTGATGAATGCGACTTACCGAATTATACTATTTACCGGATTTGTTATCACCATAAACAACACGATGGGTGCCACATGTGGAGCAAGATCGGCTTATACTTCCAGAGCACCTGAGATCACCCCTTGTTTTTGGTGGGGTTCGTGTTGCTTATTCTTTAGTTTTCTATGTCGTGGCATGTGTACTATTCTGTGTCTGTTTGTCTTTTTTTATTTTTAGCCATGGAGTTGTCAGTTCATTTTCGATGTATTCGTTCCTCTTTTAAAATTCAACTCGTACAAATGGTAACACGTTCTAAAGCGAACTTGTACAAGTGCAAATTCGTATCACTGCAAACGTATACCAATAAAAAGATATTATTAACAATGTTCCACGAATTGTTCAAATTATTAAATTTCATTTTTTGCATGTTATACAATTACGATATAATTATCCGGTGTATGTGTTTGACACAGTAAAAGTCATATTTGATTTTGATTTTTTTTTGTATCTGTACATGAATGTTGAGACAATTGTCTATAGTAAAGCATAAAAAATAAACTTATTTTTGTCACGTTATCACGGCTGATATTTAAATATAATTAGACCCGATATATAATATATTAATATGAAAGTCCCAGATTAGACACAACGCATAATAAACTTATCATTATTTGAACAAAAAAAAATCAACATTTGACAATCTTAGTTACAGTTGATTACACCGTTCTATTGCATCGGCCGAGGAAGGGAACCTCAATGAGGACTTTTTGTGGTTTTAAAAAGAATTTCCCCTTAAAACCATTGTTTAATATTTTTCAGTTTTTGCTGAAAGACCAGAAATCGTGAATTATATTTTACCACAGGTGAAACTACAAGATGAAACTGCATACCTGAATTGTTCTGTCATAAATTTACAGTCACCAGGACAGGTAAATAATCTCGAAGGCAAAACTTTAGCAAATAAACTAAATTTGTTTTATTAATTTGCTGAAATTGTTATGGGTCAATTGGTTTGCGAAAAGTAAATAAAGTGAAGATTTAACCTAGTTACAACAAAGAATCTGTCTGTAACAGTACATGTTAAAAAGGACAAAATATATATGTGGAAGAACTTATCTAAGTGGAGATTTGGCAGTATTACACAGATATTCTTTCAAAGCCTTGACCTCACACGATGATTTTGCCTCAAATCACAAAAATACTGAACTCAGAGGAAAATCAAATTGGAAAGCTCCTAATCATATGGCAAAATCAAATGACAAAACTCATCAAAAACAATTGGACAACAACTGTCATATTACTGACTTGGTACAGTCATTTTCAAATGTAAAAAATGGTGGATTAAACCTGGTTTTATAGCTCTAAACCTCTCACTTTGTACGACAGTCTCATCAAAGGAGAAGAAAACTTTATTATGACAAAAATGACGTCAGTTTTCTGAGTTTTAGTATTAACTTTTATTTTAGCACAATTTCAACAGAACCTGTATATTTTGTAAACATCACTCTATATATTTATTTTCCTATTTCTTATTGTGATTTTAAGTTACAAAGGTTGCTGCTTGTTTCATTTTTTGCTTATATAGCTAGATGTTTAAACTTATAATAGAAGATTGTGTAAGATCAGCAAATTGACACTTTTCAAAATATGGCACTATGCAATTTTGTGGGAGAGATTAATCATTTACTTTTTTTATTTTAATGTTTTTAATATTGATGTTTACATATACCTTTATCGATTTTAACAGTATCATGTTATATTAAAACAGCTGCATTGGGTTAAACAGACGGAATTAGTTGATTTCCAACTCCTTTCCTCAGGTGAAACTGTTCATACTGATGATGAATATTTACCAGTCCAGTTAAGAGAAAAATATGATGTGGTGAAGTACAGATCAAACAATCGTGAAATTTACCAACTGATTATTCGATCCTTAGGGCAGTATGATACAGGGAATTATACATGTCTAATTGCTCTACCAAATCAGAGTAAAAAGGAATGGCCTCAGACGTCGGGGAGTTTAACTGTGCTAAGTAAGTTATAACACGAGATTTAAGTTTGTCATGTCTGTGTATACATCATTTTAACCCATGCAATGGTACATACATACATACATACATACATACATACATAAAAAGTATAAATCTGTAAATAGAGTAACATGTTTATGCTGGTCAGTTGCTGTAACATGTATATTTATAGCCGTATATGGCACAACTTTTGGGAATTTTGGATCCTCAATGCTCTTCAACTTTTACTTGTTTGGCTTATAATATTTTGATATGAGCGTCACTGATGAGTCTTATGTAGACGAAACGCGCGTCTGGCGTACTAAATCATAATCCTGGTACCTTTGATAACTTTTATAACGATGAAATTATATGTAAAGATAAATAGAAATAAATACACTATATACACTATATTAGTAGGATTTGTACTTTGAGTTACTTTTGAATTCAATACTTGCGTTTCTTAGAGTACTGTGATGTACACATAATTGAAATGACTTCTATTTTGACTGTTTACAAAATCCATGTATGTTAAAAAAATGTTTGTTGTACGTAAAAGGTTAACATAGAAACAGACGACACATTCTTTTTACTGTAAAACAAACACTGAACGGAGCATAATTTCAATTTTAATTTTCATGTTATTTAACACATTTTACAGCCGCTCCTATTGTATGGCCTTTCAACGACCAATATGAAGTTCCCAAGGAAGGAAAAAATATCACACTGTTGTGTGAGGCGGACGGAAATCCAGCACCAAATATTACATGGAAAAGAGGAGATGGATCCCAACTGGCTAATAGTAGATTCCAGCAAAAGGTAACACAAAACAAAAAATATATTTGCTTCTCAGGAAAGCTGCTCATACTGTGTTTGGCAAGGTTAGATAAAGTAAACAAAACTTATTGTATGATGACGTCAGGTAAAAGTGATTTTACTTTTGAAATTAGTTATCAAAGGTACCAGGATTATAATTTAGTACGCCAGACGCGCATTTCGTCTACATTAGACTCATCAGTGACGCTCATATCAAAATATTTATAAAGCCAAACAAGAACAAAGTTGAAGAGCATTGAGGATCCAAAATTCCAAAAAGTGGTGCCAAATACGGCTAAGGTAATCTATGCCTGGGATAACATTTTTCATTTCAATTCTCAATTTCATTTTTAAGCCAATTTAACAAAAATTGGTATCAGTTTTATGTAATGTTCTGTTTTGCACTTTGTTGTATGTTTTTAAAAGATTTGTATGTTAGTCATGTTTTCTTTTCACTGATTTTCCTCTTGATATCCTCTACTTCTATACTACAGTACCTGCTACAACTATCACAAGTCGAAATAATGGCAAAGTTTACAATTAATTTTGTGCATGTTCCAGACCTTACAAGTATTTGAACCTAATGAGTCTACTCATACAGTCTAGTACGAATAGGACCAGATATGTATTTAGATTATATGGGTTATTTAAGACAACATTTGTCAAAATCTTTTATTGGGATTTACAAATTAATATTACAACAATTATATGAATAAAGTGAATAAATGAATATTAATCAATTGAAATTAAATATTTATTTAATTATCGATCTGAATAATATTTTGGCACTCTCACCTAGGGTGACAGTTGCTGCCACAAGGAACATACATGTTTTGTTCATGTATCTCTTGCTACCATTAGAAAAGCTTGCTTGTTTTGCAACAGCCGATCTAATGAAAATCCTTCTGTTTTCCATTATGCAGTTTCAATAAGTGTCATAAGTTCTATGTAACATATACCATAACAATTGTTTAATATGCACAATTCACACAAAATTGCACAAAGGAGTAGGTCCGGTAAGGGCCGATTTTGGCCTCAAATTTCAGGTTCATCTAACGAAAGTTTTTGGACATTTTTTAAACACTTAAGTGTCTATTTCATTTGATTCGATTAGTTAATGTGAAAGATTTTAACTAATTTAGTTATTGAAGAAGCTCTGATTCAAGCTTAAACATGAAAAATCTATCAAATATGCCATAAAACGACACTTTTCATATGGTTTTTGTCAAAAAGGAAAGTGGCCGCATCCGTGTTCATCCTCACTCAAACTTTATATATGTTTTGTATTAGCATCAAATACAACTTACATTTCAATATTATGACTGAACACGAATGCGGCCACTTCCATTTTAGACGGAAACCGTCTAAAAATTAACCAAAATGCTAAAATTTTGAAGATTTCAGTAATTTAGCATGACTTAATGATGCTGGAACGCGATATTTGTCCATTGTACTGTCAAAAACAGCTCATATTTATTGAGCAGAAGCATTTTACTTTCCAAAATATAGCTTTAAGATTACATTTTCACAATTTTCTAAAACTGCTATATTTTGGGGCCAAAAAGGGGTCTTACTGAACCTACTTCTTTGCATCTTTACCAATTATATCATCAACCCTACATATTATTCGATGGAGATCCTACTACAACGGATATTCATACAGTAACAAAGCTACCTTCTCCAATCTTTCGTTAGATTTCGACGTTTTTGTTATATTTTCTTCGACGTTTTTTTGTTGTCAAGTTCCTAAATATTCCCTCTAAAAAATTCCCCAAACATTATGTTATTTCGATAACTTCAATTTCAGTGAGCATAATTTATGGTCATATACTACGACATGCCAAATTCAGGAGATTAACAGATTAAATTAATATGACTTTTTGAATAGTTAGAATAGTAAGTTTTTATTTCAATTACAACTTTTTATATTAACTCTAGATTTCAGTTATGCTGATCTGTTAATATATATGTTTGTATCTAATAAATTTGGTCATCTCATAAGAATAAGACAGACCTTCCGCGTATAGTCCGACCGTATGAGCATTTTGAAAAAAGTACGAATACGCTCCAGACAGTACGCGTAAGGTCCTAATACTCATATGGTCTTGAACATATATCCTGTTACAAAATAATGGCCTACATACAATACAAATCTAACTTGTGCGTGTTTCAATAAATATAATTATAATGCGTTGTGTTCTGCTTTAATAAAGTAAGACACAGCTCACTAAAATGATACTGCATTATTCAATTATTACCTAGTAATTTGTTTCATTTTATTTCTATTTTGTGATGTTATATTCTTATTTCAGAAAAGGGAGAAGGTTTGGTACCATTAAAACGTTTAATCCAGCTGCAAATGTTTACACCTGTCCTAAGTCAGGAATCTGATGTACAGTAGTTGTCGTCTGTTTATGTAGTTCATACGTGTTTCTCGTTTCTCGTTTTTATATAGATGAGACCGTTGGTTTTCCCGTTTGAATTGTTTTACATTAGTAATTTTTGGGGCCCTTTATAGCTTGCTGTTCGGTGTGAGCCAAGGCTCCGTGTTGAAGGCTGTACCTTGACTGTAATGGTTTACCTTTATAAATTGTTATTTGGATGGAGAGTTGGCTCATTGGCACTCATACCACATCTTCCTATATCTACTATAGGGAAAGTCCGTATCATTGATATCCGATTTGGCACCACACAGGAACTTTATTCTTACACTTGTTTATTTACCAACTACAGTATATTACTGTTCTTAAACTTTCCCCCCATTCTTTGCCCTATGCTAATTATATCCTGGTTCTAGAGTAGGCAAAATTAGGCTGCTTCCCATGCAAACATGATTACTTGAAAAAGAGATCTTCTCATTTTATACATATATATATTTATCAATCTTTAATGCAAAGTACCTATTAAAATAAACAAAAAACGAAAGTTTTAATCTTAACAAAAGAGCTTTAATGTTAAAAGATATGAAAACTTAAAGATTACAGACATTACGCGTAGATAAATAAATTTGTCCATTAAAATTGATTTTCCTCTTGGAGAAACAACTGATCAAAATTTAAATCTATTTAAAGGATCAAGTCAGGTGTCTGAATTGGGACTTTTCATGTGTTTACCTTGAACTTTACCAAGTAGAAGCCACAGATCGTGGAGATTATATTTGCATCGCTGATAACAATATTGAACCACCAGCATCCGTCACATATCACCTCGAAGTTAGAACTTCTCTTCACTTTACAGCTATCCAGGATACAGTGGGCCAGGCACAAAATAGGAGGTTTGATGCAAAGTTAGAGTGCTTAGTAGCCGGTAAATTTTTAGAAGCTAACCCACCGTAACAATTCTTTGTAACATATTTGATTGTGTTTTTTGTGATTAAGATTATAACACAATGTTGCCTGCTGTATATTTCACATTTTTACCTATCATATTTGGTTTTGTTTTGTTCACGCATCGTTGTAAATATAATGAAATGTGATGCGACTGTCATACAAATAAGAGGTTTAGCTAGCTATAAAACCAGGTTTAATCCACCACTTTCTTCATAAAAAATGCCTATAACAAGTCAGGAATATGACAGTTGTTATCGATATGACATTTGATTAAGGACTTTCCGTTTTGAATTTAAATAATAAATATTTTTTTCCTAAACCATAATTTTAGATGTTCTGAAAATAATATATAGTACTGTCAGGGTATATTTGTTCCACCTAACAGAAGTTCCAATGGAAACTTTGTTATAAACATTGTCATAATATATATTCTTGTTGGAACAAATATTCCATACCATTTATTCCGTTAGGGACATATACTGTAATATTTATTCCTGTGGAAATAATATTCCAGAATATTTTTTCCTTTTGGAACTTATATTATGAAGGAACTTCTATTCCGTGACAGTACAACTTTGTTATCAAAATTTAAAGTAAAATGATTGATTTGGATCATTTGATTTTGTTAAGAAAAAAGCCTTGTTATAGCTTCATGATTCCTATAAACATATCATTTGCACCATTAGTTAAGGTGGTACCCAACACCTTCACTAAAATCAATTTGGCTCGTTTAATTTTCATAAAACTTTGACAAAGTATTTACTTTGACCCTTTGACAAAAATATAAAAATTTCAAAAATTTGAACCAACCAATTTATCAGAAAAATTACACTGGTTACATAGCAGTTTGACAAACACTAATTTTGATCATTGAGAAGCTTCTTAATATTCCCTTAACAACACAACGTAATTAAAACGTTTAGTTGATTTTACAGAGTTATCTCCCTGTAGTGTTAGGTACCACCTTAATATCGATATTAATTCATTTAATAATACAAATGATCAATTGAATACAATGTACATCGTGAACCTTTTCACTTAAATAATCTCTGTTATATTTTCAAATGCTAGTCATTAGATTATCTTTTTACTCAAGATTGTAATCAAGAATAAATTACAAAAATAAGAAACACAAATCAGATAAAAAACAATATTAAAAATACAAATCAAAAATACAAACTAAAGCAATTTCAACAAGTGGTTAAGATATTAATTTTAAAAGAAACATCAATTACCTGTAAAGGTACATGATAATGAAACATACAAGCTGAAAATTTCAAAACTGATTGATTTTAACAGGTAACATAATTAGATTAAACATCAACATATGTTTTATGACTCCAATAAATGGCCATCGTCTCAAGACCTAATACACCATATAAATAGTAACCGTTTGATGTTGACCATACAAGAAGGTGGACATTATGAGGAATATGTCATAGGTTGTACTATTTTTGTACAGAGCCACGTCAAATGTATCACAGCAAATAGATTAAACAGTAAAAGTAATTTTTACCAAGAATGGTAAAGAAATGTTTGAATTTCTTATCATTGTCCTTTGGTCTATAGTTAATAGTATAATCTCAATAGCAAGCATCCCAATCAATATTGTCAAATACTTTCAAAATTGAATGTCTTAGCTTGAGAAATTTAGGGTTAAAGAAAATAAAATATATTTATTCATTAATATATATATATTTTTTTTAGATTTACAAGTATATAAATTGACCTTTATTGTAAATTGGTTTTTCTGATGTCGTCGGGAATTTCAAGGATACTTTGCAGTTACGATAAATATATACTAGTATATATTTTATATTCTTAGCATATCCAAGAGCTAGAGTTATATGGTACAAAGACAGCAAATACACACAAGAAAAAGAACAGATTCAGGAAGATGAAAAATACGGATTAAAACAACAAGATGATCAGAGATTGAACCCTTATGGGAAATTGTATACTCTTACAATACGCTATGTACAAGGAAATGATTATGGATATTATTACTGTACAGGGAGAAATAAATATGAAGAAGATCAAGTTCAATTTTTACTTTTTGGTATGTATATTATATGTATCACTATTTGCCGTGTTTTCATCTATAAAAAAGATGACGTGGACATGATTGCCAACGATATAACTGTCCACAACATTACACAGAAATTACCTGTTATAGATCATCCCACATTATTCAACAATTAGTAAAGCCCACACCACATAGTGAGCTACTAAAGGTCCCGATATCACAAATGTAAAACAATTAAAAGGAGAAAAACCAACGTCATAATTAATGTACAAAAAAAAAAAAAAAAATGAACGAAAAACAAATATGCAACACCGCAACAAACGACTACCACTGAATTACAGGCTCCTGACTTATGGGACTTTAAAAAAACATCCCAATCATAGCAAACATTAAGCTGAACATTATTTGTAGGTATCAGAGATTAACCTGATAAGAAGGTTTGATGATAACTGGATTGCACGATATTTACCAAACACAATCGTATAACCGCGCTTAATTATTCTTTAAGTTACATTTTGATATTTTCTGCCTTTTCTGCTGTGAAAGTTTTTGCACCAGAGACAATTATAACAACTTTAATACAGACTTAAAAGTAGATTAATTTGTTAATTTATTTATAACTTTCAACTAGACTATGTTGGCCTTCGGCTGTTGTCTGCTCTATGGTCGGGTTGTTGTCTCTTTGACACATTCCCCATTTCCATTCTCAATTTTATACTACTTACCGGAAAGAATCAACAATTTCAACATTTTCAAATCAAAGGTTTCATTTTATAGAATTTTTAACAAATATTGTTTTAATTGTCCGTAATTGTAAAAATATTGTTCTCAACCTTACGGATACATAATTATATCGATTTTAATAATGTAAACAATGACTATTGGCTGTTCCTTTTAATTTGTCTCTCTTACAGATATCCAGTTTTTGTGGGGTTCGTGTTGCTTAATCTTTAGTTTTCTATGTTGTGTCTCGTGTACTATTATTTGTCTGATTGTCCTTTTTAGCCATTGCGTAGTCTGTTTAATTTGATCTATGCGTTTGAATGACCCTCTAGTATCTTTCGCTTCTCTTTTATTGTTAAGCAATACACGATAGGAATACAGACGAGGAGAAAAGGAAAATATACGAGGATACGACAAATTAACAGAAATATGAATAATAGTCACAACTAAAAAAGAGTAGCAGATTGACAAATTTATTGTATTCAATTTATTTCTATGAGGCTTTTTGTTTGTTTTTAAAATCCTAATTTAGTTTTAATGTTTTAGTCATTATTGTTTAGAGACTTATGATACAGTTAAGTCGGCCTCATATGTTGACTTACATCTAGAAATTGGCAATGAGGGTCGGTTGAAACCAAAACTTTACGACAAAAGAGATGAATTCAGCTTTCCAATTGTGAACGTTCTATTTCTAAGTAGCAACAGAGGGTTGCTGCTTACAAGGAAGCTATTAAACTAAGAGTTCCAAATGGTGAAGTTGAAATCATCCCTTTGTAAATTTTACGGACGTCATCACGAGTTGGTTGACCGTTATGGAATAACCGTTTCACAGATGATATCGAATATGTTCCTTACGTCGTAACTACAATCCCCTTCCCTTCCATGAATGTGACCTACCAAATTAGACTATTTACCGGATTTGTTATAGCATGAGCAACACGACGGGTGCCACATGTGGAGCAGGATCTGCCTACCCTTTCGGAGCACCTGAGATCAGCCCTAATTTTTGGTGGGGTTCGTGTTGCTTATTCTTTACTTTTCTATGTTGTGTCATGTGTACTATTGTTTGTCTGTTTGTCTTTTTTTATTTTAAGCCGTGGCGTTTTCAGTTTATTTTCGATTTATGAGTTTGACTGTCCCTCTGGTATCTTTCGTCTCTCTTTTATAGGATTTATAGCTTCAAGTAATTTATTTCTCATGTATTTGTCATTAAGTTATTTCAATTTTGAATATTAGTTACGAAAATCGATAACGTATAGAATGGAATGAAGATAACTATATATCTATCGGGGTAGCTTTGTGCTCGAGTGATTTACCTACAAAGAGGCAGACACATTAAAGTAAGAAAGTAATAAACACCAGTTTGAATTAGTCTAACCGGGGGCGTGGTTTTTTTTTTTGTAATTTGAATGACCACAAGGGAATCTATTTGACTGGTATTCAAATAGTTTAAGATGAATTGAATAAGATAGAAAATAGTTTGTAATGTTTGATAATCTGATTCAATATTCCAGTAATCTTTTTCAAAGAGGGTTAATACCTATTTGGTCGATCAATCTAAATTCTGGTTACTGGTGATACATACATAATTTGGCATTTGTCTGCTTTATGTCATAACCGAGGAATTATTGAGTTGTGTGCATCATAGATATGTATGATGCATATTCTTAAATATGAAATTGGTGTAAAGGACGTCGGACTGTTAATAAATACATAGATGCCGATTGAGATGTGCCATTGGCTATCATACCACACTTTCTTAATTTAAGGTAGTAGCAAACATCTTGACTAAAATTAACTTGGATCGTTAATTTTCATAAAATATTGACAAAATATTTTGACATTGTGCCAAAAATATGAAAATTTCAAAAAACTTGAACCACACACTTTATCGGAAAAAAATCATTGGATACATGGCAGTTTGACAAACACTTATTTTGATCATTGAGAAGCTTTACATTTTCTTAAAAATAGAACGTGAATGAAATGTTCAACCGAATTTTATCTCTCTGTAGTATTATGTACCACCTATATAGTAAGCCTTTTCAGGCAACAATTTGACACAACACCCAGAGCATTAAGTATGACAAAACTATAAACGAAAAACAAACCACTGAATTATAGACCTCTGACTTGGGACAGGCAAATAGAAAATGTGGCTTAATTAAGCATGATTTTAAGATCTCAACCCTTCCCTTTCCATGGTCAGTTGCATAATATCACAACGTAGGAGCATAAGGCATGAACCGTTAATTTCAGTTGGAAATCATTCTTTTGTCTGTTTATTTATGATACTCGAGTTCGCTAAATTTGATGTATGGAATGATTATGAGGAGTATTTGTCTGTCTAATGGTGTAGTTTTATCTGCCATTGACATCATTTTAACCGCGCGTTGATCAGGGTGAGAATTTTATGATTTTGTTTTCCAGATCCTTGAATTATAAGAGAGGCGAAAGATACAAGAGTCACATTCAAACTCATAATTCGAAAATAAACTGACAGCGCCATGGTTAAAAAAGACCACTAGATTAAAAAGTACACAAAACACAACATAGAAAAATAAAGACTGAGCAACACAACCCCCATTAAAACTAAGGGAGATAAGTGCTTCGGAAGGGTAAGCAAATCCTGTTCCACATGTATTATATGAAGTGTATGAAGAATATAACAACTATATACTGTTTATAGCATGATTGTGAGATTTAGATATCTGTCTGACAGAATTAATTTGATCTTGACATAGATTTGGTGTTCGAGCTGTCTGCAATCGAAAATTGTTATTTTGGCAACTAAACCACATCTATGTTATATCTTTTGCTTGAAATTGCAAACACAAGTGGTGAATTATTACAATAAAGTATGAAGACAAAGTTTAATGAGAACTAGGGTTTTCTTTCATCCCTAAATAATGTCAGTTTCATGTGGTGAATTTTGTATTAATGAGTTGTTGTTGTAGCCATTTATATACATGACAATACTTCAATAAACAAAGAATGTTTGAAAACTGCTTTTAAAATATTTTTTGATAGTCTTGCTTTTTCCTTTTACTTCAATATAAGAACTCGCCCTGGCATGACAAAAAGTTGGAGCTATCTATCATACAACTGGATTTAACTTTGTTTAAAAGAACACATCATGCAAAAAATTGTCTGTTACATTTTTCATAGCCTTAAAAGGTAATAAATCTTTAATAAAATAATTACCAGAAAAATGAAATATTTTTACACGACTTTAAACGTACTTTAATTGTACTTTTACATTTCAGAAACTATGGAATGCCAAGGACAAGACTGTCAATCTTGGAGCTGAGTAAAAAAAAACTAAGTTCCTGTCATGTTTCCGTGTTTTCCGTTTTGTTTTATATTATAAGCTTCAATATCAGAGAATGTATTCAAAAGTTACATTTTATTGCAAATATACTTAACTAAACATTAGATGAAAAAAATAATAGTGTAATATTCGAATAATTATCAAATGATTTTATTATAAGGACAATGGCAAATCAGCGACAAATAACAACCCTTGGTCACGTTTTAAAAGAATCATTCATTCCATGTTTAGTTTCGAAAAGGGTCCTTTGTTAAACTAAATCCTCTGTTGGGAGCCATCTTTTGGATGGATTTGCTACAAAGTAACAACACTTGGTTAGCACCTCACAAGGCACATGCATGCCATGTTTGGTTTCGTTCCATTCATTGGTTCTTCAAAAAAAGGACTTGTATATGTATTTCACATAGGGTCCTGTGTTAAACTAAGTTTCCCGCTTGCAGTTGTCTTGGATTATTGATTGGCTAAAAAGTAACACCACTTAGCCAGCATCTCATAAAGAACATTCATGTCATGTTAAGTTTCATTCCATTCAGTTGTTTTTCAAATTATATGTGTTTCCCATACGGTCCTATTTTTAATCGAAGTCCCCTACTATCGGCCATCTTGGATGATAGATCGCCTACAAAGTTACAATACTTTTTTATGGTTAAATAAAGTTTCCTAAAAATTGCACAGCTATGTTTTTATGTTACTTTAGTCATGATATAGGTTCTGCTTTTGATTTGCCAAATCTGTAACTCAATAAATGACAGAAACTTCCCCATGTAGAAACAGAGGAGGTGGACATGAGAGTGAAGAAATAAGCAGACATTGAGTGTTGAATGTTTTCCGTACTGTTGGAATTCCAAAAAATTAAAAACCACAATAAATTATCAACTATCATATAGATTGTATCCGAGAAAGAGAGACAGTCAATATAGGGTCTTGTACAAAGTCAGGAAAATGGAAATTGATATCTTCAAGTTCGTTTCTATGTGTGTTGCATTTTCGTTTTTTGTTGTTGATCTTAAGTATTTCCGTTGTTTCGTTGTTTTCCTCTTATATTTGATTTGTTTCCCTCAGTTTAAGTTAGTAACCCAGAGTTGTTTTTACTCAATCGATTTATGAGTTTCGAACAGCGGTATAATACTGGTGCCTTTATTGAAGAATACTTGAACTATGTATTTGTGATAAAATTTTCGTTTTTTGTTGTTGATCTTAAGTATTTCCGTTGTTTCGTTGTTTTCCTCTTATATTTGATTTGTTTCCCTCAGTTTAAGTTAGTAACCCAGAGTTGTTTTTACTCAATCGATTTATGAGTTTCGAACAGCGGTATAATACTGGTGCCTTTATTGAAGAATACTTGAACTATGTATTTGTGATAAAATGCAAATTTTAAATGCCAGATACTACTTTGACAGTTCCGATAGATATGTATAATTGCAGTCAAATTGACTATATATAATATATGTGCTGATATTAAAGATTATACAACAACATTTCATAAATCAATGTGTCAGATTTTAAAACAAACCTTTCTGGCTGTCTTGCTAAATCACTTTCAATATTATTGCATACCATAAACAAGTGAAAGGTGACGTTCTCACATTGGTGGTTTTCTTGGAAGATATTTTTGAAAATCTGACTGCTAGACGCAAGATATATTTAGGAATCATCTTCATATCTAATAATACAAATTTGGATGAAAACTTTTATTTAACGTAACAATATCTTTATTGCATATTTGCTGTAACAACTTACTAAGTTTACAGCTTATAACTTAGTATCCCTCGTGTTAGTTGACCTAATAGTTTAGGGAAGCGCTATTTGGTAATATATAACTTATTCATAATATTAGTATCTATAATATAATTAATTTCACAATTATATATAACAAATATTGTGAATACACATACAGATCTTTGTTTTTCATTCCTTTTTTTATACATAACTTTTTCGGATTCCTTTCCGTTATCGATTTGATCGTATGATCCGTGTTTCATTGACATAAATTGGGCATAGTGCTGTTTCATTATCCAGAATATTCGTAAATATTATTGATTGATGGAGTTTTAATCATAAGTTGGACTTTTGCAGGAGATTTAAACAAACTTGAACATAAACAGATGATAACTCTAAATATTGTTTGGTAAATGGTATCATATGAAAACTTAAAAATCTTACAATACTGTTGATTTTGAAGTGTATTTAAGATTCCTATGAGATAAGCAGATTCATACATATTTATCAAGCACCTTAAAGGTATTTATTGCTACTTAAAAAAGAGTAATTTGTACGATATTTAAATCTTTCGTCAGCTCACATTTTATGTTATACTTTTTAAAATCTAAAGATTGATAAAAAAGTAGCTATGGGTAAAAGATCCTAAATCACTAAACACTACTCGTTAGAAGCAACACACAAGTAAGCTTCTCAAAATGTTATTTTTATTTCAAATGACGAACGAAAGACCCGTTACACACACTATCCATACTAAAATGCCGCCGACAAAGTTCCAGTTGTCTTGGAGTTAATTACCAAATCATATACTACATCATACCTCAAGTGGCAGTAAACACTTCAATCATTTTCTATGTAGCTGATTATTCCTGTATTTATCATTTCTTTAATATTACATTTGTATTACCTTTTCAATGCAATAACTATTTTGAGGAAATATGCTGCCCCTCTGTGGTAAAGGTAAGACTAGAGGTGCAGCATATATAATATAATGCATCCTTTTTAAGATCGGGTTTATTTGATGATGACCTTTTATTAACAAAAGCAAATATGCTGTAACAAACCGTAATAATGTCTTCCTTAAACACACCAAATATAAAAGGCTTTTAAATTGCATCAAAACGCACGTTTCGCCCATGTAAAAACCCATGAAAGACGGGAATACAGTTCGGGGTACCTGGCAATTTCTAGAAATCACACTTACTTGTTTCGTCGCAACAAAAAAGCCTTATTGAGCAGGAGAGGTAAAGGGTCTGTTATTTTTTTTTAAACATGACCCATTGGTAGGAATTCAAGGCACATAGAATTACTTATTGGCAGTTTTATGTAAGATTCCATTAATCCAGGTACGATATAACCAATAACTCTATTTTGTAGTTTAACCAATAGAGTTGAAAGAATACCTTTAGCTTTGAAATTTAATGATAATTATGATTCATAGATGGGTCAATAACCTGACTTGATTTTATTTTAGTTTTGAAAGGGAATACTTTTATAAATTGTAGAAAAGTTATATGTTTTCATACTATAACAAGACGAAGAAGACAGTATGTACTCTAAAAAAATCTTTGAATTTTTAGTATCTCCAACTGATTTACGCTACCTCTAAAATATGCAGTTTTACAATAACTATGAAGCCTGGCTTTGATTGCTGATAAAACCGATGTTAATAATTTAGAAAGAAGTTTCGCACTTAAAAATCCAGCAGTATACCGTTGTTTATAGTGACACTTGTTTAGTTTAGGTATGCAATACAGTGATGCAAGATCCAGTTTTTCATATTTGATTGAAATTTCGGAGGAACATATAATAGACCTTTGATTATCTAGGATTTCCTCCTTGGTAAGCGTATATGTTGAGTTGTCAAGTGAATTGTCGATACCTTATTCATTGTTCAAGCAGTTTGTGCAATGATATTTACACACAAAACCGATGTTGTTTGGGGATTTATCTCAGCGGGGACAACAACATATTTATCATGGAGGTACTGTTTTTGCAATATTTTTGTCTTCAAAGATTGAAGTAGCATGGTTACTGACAGACCCATTCAGTTTCTTAATTGTGATTCGTATCAACGACCTAACAGCCTTAATCCGTTTTGAAAGAGTATCTACGTCTTGTTTCTAGCGATTGGTATAATCCTCGACTGTATCCATCAGTAGTTTTAAGTTGTGTTTCGAGTTTGGTGGAATAGGGTTCATGATATTACTGGCCTTTTTTGATTTTGATTGAATTGATTTGTGATGAAGGATATTGCTTAATTTGATGGCATCAATATCTTTTTGGCAATTGAAATGCTAACTGGTTTAACAAGTCTGTGCCTTGCAATATATGAGTTGATAAGTATTAGTTTGAATTGGTTAGAATGGCGGTTTGTAAAACAAATCACTACGCATATAGGACAAAACCTGTCGAAAGAGATACACGTACGATTGCCAATTAAGAATGTATAAATGTATAATTTCATCTTCAACTTCTTTTCTCAAAAACATTATCTTTTGGAGGTAAATTTCATTATCTCTGGTTGTCTGCGTTGTTCAATGTTTGACTTACTAGAAACAGAGACACATCATACAAATTACATATATGCCCCGGCTATTATTTATTTGATATAGAAATATTTAGGTTTTAATTCAGAGTGCTTTTTATGAAGCAATAGTGCACAAATATATCAGGGTTATACAACATTTAAAAACTAATTGCTGTATTGGTAATGATGTAACCATATATTTATAAATGGGCCATTTATTTACCTGGTAAAATAACTACCTGTGAACAGATCACGTTACCATATGAACGACATTTTCAACAAAAGAGTATTTGTGGCATGAAATAGGAAATAAGTATAGATCGAAAAGTTACTAAATTTAATGTAACCAAAAAGTTGATTAGAAATGAAAAATTTGTTCTCTACCATCGTTCTGTCATCTATACTTTGTTCAGGTAAGTATTCACTATTACATTTTTTCAACTTCCTGAAACAGCGTCATTGTACTTACGTGTTCAAATAAGTTCAAAATAAATGACCTGACATAGGAAATAAGTTGAAATCAAAGTTTCACTGAATCTAATGTGACCGAAAAATTGATCGCAATGATAAATATGTTAACTGCAGTCTTTCTTTCGTCAATATTGTGCTCAGGTAAGTATTTTCAATTATATTTTCTAAATTTCTGAAACTTTGTGACGTTATAAGTTTAAAAAAAAAGTAACAAAGAAGAAAATATCTCTCACTTAAGTACCAACCATATGTTTTATTACTTGGACCAATAAAATATTCATGTTGTCTGGTCTTTGGTCGGGTAACTGTCTCTTTGACACATTCCCCATTTCCATTTTCAATTGTAATAGTCTCTGACTATTTAACCATCCATCATAGATAGAGTTTTTTTATATGATTATATAACTACTAAGAACAGTATGTCAAGTCTTCTACAATGTAGCCATCTTTAAGAACAACTTTGGTCATACAAACCCAATAGATTCTTCAGATCAAGCTTCAACGGGTGGCGTTTTGACAAAGTTTACAAACGTACTTACGGACTGAGAGAATTGGAAATGCTTTCCAGCAATTATTAATTGGCGATCAACTTTTGGCGTAGTGTTTATTTCACTTAGCATGCCATTTTAAAAAATGAGAGTAAATAAAAGGTCAAAGGTACAGTGCAGCTTCCAATTAAAGGCGTAGTACTACCATTATTTTCCCAAATAATCCTTACTTAATATTTTTTAAAAACATATGTAGATTGATCTTTGTTTCATTTAAAGAAATACTTGCCATGAATAAAATTTTTATCCGGTTCAGTATCATAGACAAAATATCTTGTAACGTTTGATTGTATACTGTGGATTCATTAATATTCGTTGAATACCAATTTTTGTGGATTTTGTTGGTACAAGGCAACCACGAATTTAAATATTCATTGAATTGCAAATTTTCTAAAAGAATGTGTACACACTTTGCCAAAACCATGAAATAAAATATCCACGAATATGCACGTTTTTCTCAAACCACGAAAATTGTACCCACGAAAATAAATGAATCCACAGTATAAGATCACATCCATCACTGAAAGTGAACCAATTACATTTTGACTCCTTTTTTACTGTGTACAAGCTTTATTAACTACGGAACCTTAAGTTTCCAAACATTTTATAGAAACACCAAGTAAAAAAAAGAATGGTTTATTGAAACACCCAATATGTATTTTCATGATTCAGAATTTTTCTACTGCAATGAAATGTTCGATGAATTTCCTACAACTGTCAAATTCAAGGGAATATTTTTTTTTACCTTTTTTCATATGCAACCGGATATGACGTACGATGATTTGGTGTTAATACCCATGAAAATGAGTTTTTTTGTGAACTAGAAGGAAAATAACTTTTTCCTGTTCGCTGGTTATTTCAAGCATCAAGTCTTCTCATAATCAGTTTAATTATTTCAAAAGAAATAAATATAAAATTAGACGACATCTACAGCGATTCCAGCAAATTCATAATGGGTCAAACAATAGAATAGTCGTACGTTAAAACGAGTAAATGTTCTTAAAAACAAATTATATATATAAAAAAAACAATACACAGTCTATCTCTTCATGTGTTCATGAAATACAATATATATGTGTTGTGTACAAGTTATCATTTTGAAAATTGTACAAATTATAATTTGTATGTTGACTTTGTACAAATTGTAATTTGTACAAAAAGTGCCTGTACACATTGTAGTTTGTACAAAATAAGGCTATTTTCACTGATAACTTGTACAATATGTTACATATAATAAGTTTCTAATCAAATGATAAAATATGAAATCAATTTTAATTACGAATCAATATGAAACACACTGATAACTCTATTTACAATACTATACAATAATATATAATGCTCTTATTTGTTTGAGCAGGTTAGCGAACCATGACACCTCATTTGCAAGAGAGATGACCCTGTCCACCAGTTTTTGAAATTTTTTTCATAGCTTCCCTCAGGGAAAGTTGTAAATCTGGAATTTGTGTAACGGACAAAGATGAGTCACTAATTGATTCTAGTTGGTTTCTGCTTAAGACTCCTGATAAATTACCAGCTATTGTCCCTACACGATAGCCAAAATTTCCTACTTCTATAACAATACCTTGTATATTCCTCGGATCGGTCGGTGCTCGGTCATATTGTGGTATTAGGATAATAACGTTGTCTCCAACAGATAACTCACTCAGTGTCTGTTTTGTATTTCTTGTAAGGACATCTGCTTGGATTTGTTGGCCAGACAATGCACATTTTCTAGCACGAATGATTAGGGTTTCAACTTCCTCTGATACTACTTCAATAGTTGTACTTGTTGATCCAGAATCGGTAAGTTCTCTTTATGATTCTACCGATTCAGCATCTGTGTTTTCATCCGTTCCATCAATCTCAATTTCACTGTTCTCCTCTGAAACCTCTTTCTCAAGATCTTCCTCAGTTTCAAAATTTGACCAAAGTTTCTTTGGCAAAGAAGATGAAGATAAACCTATCGCTGGGTCAGAACCAAACAGAGCATGATAAGGCGATTGATCAATTACTCTGTGATATGATTTTTCTGAAATTGCACGAAGCGCAAACCTTCAGACCACTGTCGTGTGTCATTGTCATTCATCCATGATATGAGCATTTCTTTAACATCTGCATTTGCTCTTTCTACAGACCCTTGACTTTGGGGATGTCTTGGTCGCCCATGAACTATTACTAATTCTGACCATAACGATTTCAGTTCAGTAATTATATGTGCCGTGAACTCTCTACATTATCACTTTGGAGGATATGGGGTGCACCAAAGAGAAGAAAAATGTCAAATAATTGATACGCAACTTCAGCAGCTCTCTTAGATTTCAGAGCTCTAAGCACGCTAAATTTGGTAAGTTGATCTTTATAATGCATTATCCATTTAAATTCTTGTGCGGGGACAGATACAAGGTCTACAAGGTCAAGCTGCCCTCTACAATTGAAGTCAGCAGAAGTTATAGGTTTAACAACAACTATTGATATGTCAGAACGTTTTCTTTTCAAGATACATTGTTCACAGTTGGTTTTAAATATGCGTATTGCTTCCCGGCTAATGTTAGCAAAATGATTTTTGGGTTCTTTGTTAGTTTTACGGAGACCTCCATGACCGACCCCAACATGTGCTGTTTTTATGATATCATACATATCCTCAATGGATAAGTAGTAAAGTATTTTGTCATCTGAAAGTAAGAATTAAACCATTTTGAGTATGGCATAAAGCTAAACTTATATTTTGTTATAAAGATAATTATGTTATGAGGCCTAACAGCGATATGCTTGTTCAAATATTATAAATATAAGAAGATCTGTGAAATACTTAAGTTCATATTGTCGTCTGTTTTGTGACCTAAAGTTCCTTAAACAATAAGTGTACACCCTTATTTACTGTGATCATATAGAGTTACGATTTTAGGTTGATGTACCAACGTGACTGCAATCTTCTATATGCAATAATGCATAGTTTGATTATTTTGATACATCGTCATGAATATGCATGAAATATTTGCCAATGAACGTTAAGCATCAAACACAAAGATATGTTCATGATATATTTGTGTATGGAACTAGAAAATTTGTTAAATATTAATAATATTTTATATATGTTATTTCTTGCGAATTATTAAGACCACATTTGCGGATCAAGAATTTTAAAAGGATTTCAATTGGAAGGAGGAGTTCAAGACGTATGTTGTCAGTTTAATATGTTATCCAGAAAATGGAGAAAGGGAATGTCTTCTCGATATGCGTATATATAAAAATAGTTTAGATGAAAAACTCCTGCAACATCTTAATTATTAAATTAGACAAATATCTATGGTTTGCGCTATTATAGGGAGGACCTTGATGGCAGATACTTCATTTCTGTATTCTATAATTTTAACGACATTTGTCTCTATTTTTCATATTTGAGCAGCTCATGTTCTCTAAAAAAATTCCCTGATGATTAATTATTCTCTAAATATTCATATTTTATTCTACAACCTTATTAAATGTTGTAAAAAACAAATGAGGCTATATTACCTGATCTTTATGCATCAATACTGCTTTGGTTCATTCCACTCTTACAACATTTAAAAAGGATTTTTGTATTGGTATAACTGTAACCGATTTATCAATAAACGGGTCATTCGTTTACCTGGTTAAATAATTACTAGTGTAAAGATCAAGTTACCTCATAAGCGACATTTTGAACCAAAGAGTGTTTACCTGTGGCATGAAAAAGGAAATAAGTTGAGAAAAAAATCCTCTCAGTTTAATGTAAACGAAAAGTTGATGAAAAATGAAAAAAAGAAATGTTCTCTACTGTCGTTCTGTCATCAATATTTTGTTCAGGTAAGTATTCATTATCATTTTTCAACTTTCTGAAACAGCTTGATGGTGCTAACTTGTTCAAATAAGTCCTGAAATAGGAAATAAGTTGAAATCAAAGATTAAGGAATTTAATGTGACCGAAAGGTTCATTAAAAAATTATGACAATGTTAACTGAAGTCTTCCTTTCGTCAATATTTTGCTGAGGTAAGTATTTTCATTTTACATTTTCTAAATTACTGAAATAGCGTGACGTTTCAAAAATTAAAAAAACTATAACAAAGGAGAATATATAGTTATCAAAGGTACGGAGATTATAATCCTGAGAAGAGATCTCTAACTTAAAGTACCAACCATATGTACTATTATTTGGACCAATAAAATATTGATGTTGTCTGGTCTTTGGTCGGGTGGTTGTCTCTTTGGCACATTCCCCATTTCAATTCTCAATCTTATCAGTCCCCGACTATTTAACCATTCGTCATAGATAGACTTCTTTCATATGATTACATGATTACAAAGAACAGCATTTCAAGTCTCCTACAATGTATCTATCTTTAAGAACAATTTATGTCATACAACAGTTCAAGTACAGTTAAAGTTTCGACGGGAGACGTTTTGACAAAGTTTATAACTGTTCTTACGGACTGATATTTTGAACTACTTTTAAGGGGTTTCTAAAAGTTTTTTTTTAATTTTTGTTATACCATTTTATACTTTAAACAGACAAACAAATTAAGTTTCGACTGTATTGCATATTTTAAGTTATATGAATTGTTTAATCTTCTTGTTTGGTTTTTACTATTTAATGTTTCTTTTTGTGTTTTTTATTTGAAGTGACGCGCTTTGAGCAATCGTATTTATTATATAACGTGCTCTATAAGTATATATATATATATTTTTATCTATTTAAGATTACAAATAAGCATGTAATTTGTGTACTGAATAAGGACATACCATTGTTTAATCTTTTCCAGTTTTGGCTGCAAGACCAGAAATAGTGGATGATATTTTACCAGAGGTGAAAAGACTTGGTCAAACAGCATATCTGAACTGTTCTGTCATTAATTTACAGTCTCCAGCACAGGTACATCTATAAATAATCTTCTAAAGTTCTGTCATAAACTGACAATCCTCATCACATGGTATATCTATACATAATCTACTAAAGTTCTGTCATACATTTACAGTCTCCAGCACAGGTACCTCTACATATAATCTAAAGTTCTGTCATAAATTTACAAACATCAGCACAGGTACAGATGAGTGCAGTCCTAACCTGTACAGCAAGTTAACAGTCATTAAGTAAACCTGCGACAGGATTTAGGGCTGCTCCGACCAGTCCTAGGACTACAATCTAGTGAACTTGAAAAGTGGACTTGATCCTAGGACTGTTGTTTTGTCTGCCGAAATAGTTAACTTGGAAACAGGTGGTTCATTACTGATATCAGTTATCTTCGAACAAGTCCAGCCATAATTTAACATAAGTTAACTTTGATTTTGATAACTCCGAACGAACCTGTTCTCAAGTTACCTTTTGACAGGTCTGCTCAACTCTAAGTTAACTTGTGACCAGGACCGTTCTACATCGATGTTTTTAAAAATATCTTTACTAATGTCTTTGTTTCTTGGTATAAACATAGAAAAAAGGTAAAATTAATACTTCCGTGACTTTAAAACGATTAGTTAAAATAAAATAAAAGTAAATATTCCGTATCAACTTCAAAAATAATACATGATGGTCTTGATGTTTATATTCTGCTTACCTGATTTGTTTATAATCTTAAATCCTTGTTATATTGTTCTTTTATTTGTCTTTGTTCAATTATTAATATTACTTTTAATGATTGGTCTGTTTTATGTGATATTCATTTGACGTGGCTCAGTTCTTATACATCCCGTCAATGTGTTTTTATTATCTTTCATTTTTGCTGTTTTGTTTTGTATATCGACTTTTTGTTTTTCCTTGTTTCTTATAACGTGAACTGCTGGATACTTTTTAATCTCGGTCTGTTTCTGTAATTAATTCTAACATAACTTTTGATTTTATAACCCTGCATATCCACCAGTCTCCATGTGAAATTATAATTGTTTTAAATAGACATTGGACGATAAAAACAATCTTTTTTGTGACGTTTGAATTTTCTGACTCCCAACAAGGAATGTGTTTTTTTAATTTTATAGATGTTTTTTGTGTGTTTTGTATCTGTTTGTTTTGTCTTGAGATTGTAACACAGTGATTACTGCTGTAACCTATTTTGACTATTTTACCGATTATGTCTGTTTTATTCACGCATCGTTGTAAAAATAACGTAATTTGATGCGACTGTCATAAAATTGAGAGGTTTAGCCCAATAAAACCAGGTTCAATCCACTATTTCTACATTTGAAAATGCTTGTACCAAGAATATGACAGTTGTTGTCCATTTGTTTGATGTGTTTTATCCTTTGACTTTCCATTTTTGAATTTCCCTCGGACTTCAGTATTTTTGTGATTTTACTTTTTAATACGATTTGATGGTATTATAATAAGGGCTAAACCTGTCAAATCATGCAATACCTGCCAATCATGACTAAGTCGTTTAAAGTCTGACAAAGATGTAAAACTAGTAATTTACACCCTTGGTCTCTTTCTGTTACACAAAAGAAGGTTGATTTTCATATCGCGCAAAAATGACTATAGCCATCAAGATCCCAGTTCTAACCCTGTCTGCATTATAGCCAGACCAGTCTAAAATCTTTATTTTCACCTAGAAATCAACAGGTGGTTGAGGAGAAAACCTTTGAAGATGACTTCAGTTTTCTGTTAGTAAAATTTTCTGTAACAGTTTGCTGTAGCACCTGTATCTGAGTTATCCATTGTAATAATTAATATGTATATTAACTTATTATCATTTTGAAAATCTCTTAATAAAAGGCTTGCTCTCATTTATTTGTATCATTATCTGATAATTTGTTTTTTTTTCAACTGAAAATAGTTAGACTTTTTTTTCAAACATGCAATAACTAGCCAGGGCCAAATTTATGGTTGTAGAGATTTGTCATTTAATTTGAACCTTGAATAATTTTGACACTGACCTTAAAATTCACTTTAATTGATTGCAACTTATGTTTTAACAGTTACAATGGTTCAAAAAGACATCACCAACTGGTCCTCAAACATATCCTCTGATGAAACTGTTCTAATTGATGAAGATGTTGAAGGAAAATGGAAATATGATGTAATCAAATATGGAAATACCAATCGTTTAATATACCAACTGATTATTCGATCATTAACAGAGACTGATGCAGGGAACTATACATGTCAGATTTATCTTCCAAATCAGAATTACAAGGAGTGGCCACAAAAGTTGGGTGTTTTAACTGTGCAAAGTAAGCTTTTACAAGTGTTCAATGTTTATCATGACATTGTTTGACATTATTTTAACACATGTAGAGATACATTATGACTTACACATGTATACTTTGTAGACAAAACAATTGTAATTTTTCTTGTCAGCTACATTAAATGTAACTAGTAGGAGATTTGGTGCAGGGATGATTGGAAATGAGACAACTGTATAACAAAGTCCAATTGAAGTAGATTCAATGTTTTTATACCATACATATGATATTAAATATACATCTGTACAAAATAGTTATACTGGAATGTACAAAGATACAAGTAGGAATAATGCGAGAATGTGTCGAGCTTTACCGTTCTTTTTCCAGCTGATCAAAATTAAAATTTATAATGTGTGGAAAAAAACTATTATCATATTTATTGCAGATATAGAATTCCTAATGTTGTGTATTATTGTTTGGAAAATATATGAAGAGCCATCATGACACAATGAATGCTAATGGATTATCCCAAAAATCTCCTAAAAAACACACTAGCAGAGGCACAAAATAATCAATTCTATAATTCACCAAGTTAGAAATAATATATGTAAACTGCAAAATTCTACGGAAACTGATAATCAACGTCATAAACAAGGGTTTATATATATCGTAAGTGAATATTCGAGCCAAAGTTAATACTCAAATAGCAAAATTGCAGTAAAAATTAAAATACATAAATATGTATTGCACTTCATATTATTTTGAAGTATCTTATAAATGTCAAGAACTTTTTCATGTTAGATTCATACCTGATATTTATGGATAGTCGAAAGAATAAAGGGTACCAAACTAAAACGGAGCGAACCACATCAACTATAAGATGATGTCAACGGAACAACAGAAATACTGACCGAAAACAAGCAACAATGAACATATGACCTGTTTATGATCATTCATAAAAATAACAAATTGTAGTCTTTTATAGCTGACTATGCGATATGGACTTTGTTCATCGTTGAAGGCCGTACGGTGAACTATAGTTGTTAATTTCTGTGTCATTTTGGTGTCCTGAGGATAGTTGTCTCATTAGCAATCATACCACATCTTCTTTTTTTTTATATATAGTAAAAATCTGGAAAATATTTTCTTCATGCAAAATAACCCATTGAATGAGTACAAAAGAATCATTTTGGTGTCATACCACCAATTACTCCCTCTAGTTTAGAACGTATGTGAAAGTAGGTCTACTCGGACAAAAAATAGTGCATTTGATGTCATTGTTCACCTAAACTAACTAACAAATTTGCAGAAATGAAACTTTTGTTGAAAGAGAAATATATAAGACCATTTTGAGCCAATTTTTACCTGTCTAGGAGTTTGCAATTAAAATTGTGGATTAATGCGCTCCAGGGTATACTAATTAAAGATTTCCAGAAAACCAGGGGTTATTTTTAGTGGTACCTCCTTTTGGGAGCTCTCTTCTTTCTTATATGATTTTGAAAGTATGTTGAAAATTGGCATGCAGAAAGGTGACACCTGTACAATTCAGGATATACCTAGTTTCTATGAAGTTAAACTTAAGGTAAAATATTAAGAAAGCTGTGAAAATTGCAAAATTTGGTTGAACAGATAGGGACTTTTAATTAGTGGTATGACACCTTTTGTATAATGGGTAAATGCTTAGTAACCTGTGACATTTATATTCATATTTATGATGGAAAAATATGATAAATCGCATACATATACAAATTGAAAACTAATTGTTCAGAGAACAGTTGAAGGTCTTTCCACCAAAAACCATGTATTTTGATATGAAAGTAGTACAATTCGGTTTGAAATGTCCTTCCAGCGTCAAATGATAGCTTGTGGTACGCTGATTCCAAAAATAACTGGTTTCTATGCTTATTTTTTTCAAAAAGGGAGATAGTTTGTTACTTCCGGTTTGAAAAAATGTTACTTCCGCTTTTTTTTTAATGTTTACTTCACGCTCATTCCAAAAATATCTGGTTCTATTTACTTTTATGTTAATAAAGTACAGAACAAGGCTACTTCCGGTTAATTCATGGTATTTTCGGTTGTTTTTTCAAGGTAAAATGACTTGAAACTTATTGTAAAAAGTCCCATGGCTTTATCATGTACACATATGAGGTAATTGCGAAGGTCAAAATCTAGAACATCAAATAAACCTATGACCTTGAGCTCAATGTCAATGCCACCAACCAAGGAACTCGATTCAGAAGACCCAAGGTTTTAATTATATTTGGTTAATGAGATATTTCAACATACGCATATTTTGAATACAAGTGGAATTTAATGTTAACGTATCCTCTTAACCAATATGTTTGTATTACGACATGTTGCAACTTACAATTAAGTAAAAATATGTTTTCAATATCTGATATGGTGTTTGAAAAGAGGTGAAAATAAACCGAAATCCAAATTAAAAAAATTACCTTGACTTTTGACCTTGACCCTATTTTTTTTTACCAATGATCTTAAATCAAAAACCCTAGGTCTCTATCACTTATGATTTACTAATTACAATTACATTTAAATTATCTAATATACAGAAGGGGAAGTAACTCACTTATGGAGTTTCCGGACCGCTTTCGTCAAAATTATATTGTAAAAAGTTAAAGTACATTTGTTAAGTCAGTTTTGTTGTATGTCAGTTTGTTGGATCTCAATGATTGTCACATTAACTTTTATTGTCTATTTGGGATGCTAACCAATTTCCGTCAAATGATACCTTTTGACTTTTTTTTTATAATTGACTTCCTCTTTATGAATTTGCATTTTTGTTATACCTTGTACATATAAATGACCATAAAACCTAATTCACTATATAGAAAATACATGTATGATTAGAAGCTGTTAATTGTACGTAACAGTTGTACATGAAAATTTTAGAAGGCACGGGATTTATTTATTATTTTTTTATTTTATTGATAATACACATAATTTCAATTTTGATTAACACGTTATTTATCAAACGTTTTAGTTCCTCCTACTATAAAAAATGACAGTCTTGCCAGTATAACTGTCAATGAAGGACAGAATATCACACTGTTGTGTGAGGCTAAAGGAAATCCTGCACCAAATATGACATGGAAAAGAGCAGATGGATTCCCACTACCTAATGGAGGATTCCAGCAAAGGGTAAGGCAAAACATAAGACATAAGGTTCTAATGCCAGTTTTTAATAAGGTTAGACAAAGAAAAAACAAAAACTTATTGTATGGTGACGTCAAACAGATAGGCAAAAATTGAAACCAAAAATACCTTGAGCTTAACAGAATTTTCCATACATGTTGTGTCCCTCCCCCTGATTTTTCCAATGTGTAATTAATTTTGACCTTAATTAACAAAAACAGATGTAGTTTTATGTAATGATATTTTGCAGACCTTTGTTTGGTTTTTACATTTTTCTTGTTGGACATGTTTTTTTCTCTGAATTTCTTATAAATTTCTTCAACTTCTATATTATCTGCAACAGCTGTTCCAATCGAAATAATGAGTATACAATTGATTATATGTATTCTATTAAAAAGTATTGCCCTAAATACAAAACAAATCTGACTTATGTGTGTGTTACTATAAGTAGTGATTATATTGAGTTGTTTTAATTAGAGTATATTAACATAGAAATAAGTTTGACACAGTACATTAAATAGATATTGCATAATTCAGCCATCGCTTTTTGAATTCTTTCATTTCAGTAACGTGAATATCCGATTTTTGACTCTCCCTCAGATATGTTTCGCCCCTCTTCTGCATCACACAGGAACATTTTTATTATCACACTAGTTTATTTACCAACTATTGTATAGTACTCTTCTTAAAAATAATTAACACATTGTTTTGCCATTTGCAAATTGTATCCTGGTTCTAAAAGAAAACGGCTTCTTCCCAAGAAAATATGAATACTTGAAAAAAGTGAAATAACAAAAATACTGAACTGCGAGGAAAAGTCTAAACGGAAAGTCCAAAGAAAAATAAAAAGGAGATAAGAAATCTTCAAATTTTAGCGATTTAAATGCAAACTAATCAAAAATCAAAAGTCTTTGTATTTACAAAAGAGATTAAATGTTATTAAAATATTTTTTTTAAAGATTACAGACATAACACACCGACATATACTTTTTCAATATAATGTATGTCTCTCTAGGGGACAACAACTGTTCTAAAGGGAGACCTCTATTTATAGGATCAGTTCTGGAATAAAAAAAAGAAATAGGTCTTACCAAGATAAAGGAATTTTGTGGGTAATGCAGCAAGAAGCAAACATCAATCAATCAATCCGAAATATTATCACATTGTGTGTTTCCATCTTTATTAATTAGGTCTTTTTATTTTTCTGTGGAAAGACCTACTGTAATTGTTCTGATTTTGTTTCTTCTTCCGCCACTTTTATTTCTTGTGTGTCACATTTGTTTTGCAAAATGTCGCTTTGATGTTAATACTCTTTTTGAAACTAACCCTGATTAACCGTTTAGTTTTCCTTGTAAGTGTTATCTCCCCGAACACAGCTTTTCTTGTGAATGCATCCCCTCTTTAACTGTTGAGGAAATCGACAAATTCATTTTGCCAAATTTCGCCGGAACGATACAAACACTCCATATATAAGTAAGTAAGTAAGTAAGTAAATTATTTATTATAGTGACATATGTTTTTCGCAAAATATCATATAACACCAAATGAGAGTTATTTCCCCTTATGCATTTGTTATTAAGAATATGCATTTCTAACTTGTAAACCATAAGTGATAGAGACCTAGGGTCTTTCGATTAAAGGTCCTTGTCAAAAAAAAGAAAAGAAAATAAGGTAAAGGTCAGTGTTCAAGGTCACATTTAAAATTAAGATTTTTTTATTATTTTCACGTTTAAAAAAAACCCGTATAAAATATCGACAATATGTTTTAGTAAGTTATGAATTGCGACATTTCGTAACGCATACATTTTGGTTGAAAGGGTACGCTAACTTTAAAATTGGAGTTTTCTCCCCTCTTATATTAAAACTTAGGCATATAGTGATTCAACTCATTATCCATAGGTGATTAAATCCTTGATTCTTTTAAATTGGGCTCAAGGTCATATGTAAATAGTTATCGAAGGTACCAGGACTATGAATTTGACGTTCTAGATTTTGACCTTTGCTTTTACCTCTTATGTATACATGATAAAGCCATGGAACTTTTTGCATTACATTGCAAGCCACTTGATCAAGACAAAACTAACGAGAATGGACCTGGTGTAAAACTGAAGTCGCTATTTCTTTACTTATTTACTGAAAAAGTATATTGAACTATATATATTTTTGGAATCAGTGTCATGTAAACTATTAAATGTTACCAGAAGTGTCATTTGTCAATTGCGGAAGTAACAATTGGTTTTTAACTAAACAATTTTATTATAAAATGGGAAGGGAGACTGACGGAAGGACAAACAGACTGAAGTACTGATGGCCAAGGTTATCACTTAATGCCCCCGTCGCGTACGGCGGTGTCATAAAAAATGTACTGGTTAAGTTACTAGTAATGACAATACACAATGTTACGAATTGTACAATGATGTTTTTTAAAAAAAAGTTTATAGTATACACTTTCTTGATAACAAAAGAGTAAATATAAAGAAGCTCTACCAAAAAGGGTTAACAAAATAGAAACAACGTTATAAAAATTGTATGTGTCGGACTAATATAGAGATATATATTAATTCGACAACGCACTTAATATAACATAGTATAAATAAAGGCAACAGTTCTACACGAACTTCAAATGCAAAGTAGAGAAATTTGGGCCTCAGTTTAGCAATCTTAATAGAGAAATAAATAGATAGGTATAAATAAACTGTATCAAACGTTAACTTTAATATAATTGTTTCTAGATACAACTATAAATAAATGATATAATGTATTTTGATATATCCGTAAACTTATATTTTGATGGACAGTCACATTTAGAGATTCTGAAAAGTTAATCAAAGTATCCCACTAAATTCAAAATGCTTGTAAACAAACGTATAAAATTTGTTTAATACAAAATGTTCCTTTTTTTTAATAATTTATTAGGTTTTTTTTGCACAAAAAAAATATTTCCAGAACTGTAGCTATATATAGACAATATTATGTTTTTTTAAATGAAATTATCATAAACAGGGCAAATTTTCATTGTTGCCTCTTGAAGGTATTATTTTGGTACCCTTTATGTTTTCGACCATCCATTAAAAGTAAAATCACAAAAACTACGAGGAAAATTCAAATCGGAGAATCCTCAATCTAATAGCAAAATCAAAAGCCCAAATACATTAACCGAATGAAATAAAACATGAAAGAGCTAAACCATAATTAATGACTCTTACTAATATACTAAAGAAAAAAATATGAAGTGTAATACATGCAACTGAGCTGTTTGATTATAAACTTTGGCTTTCACATTCATTTACCACATAAGGCCTTGTTAATGACATTGATTATGACTTTCCATGGCATTTTACAGTATACATATATTATTTCTCTTTGATGCATGACAGTTTTTATTCTAAAGCAAGTTTTTGGCATGACACGGGTTATACTCTTCTCATATATTTTATGATGGTATAATAATAAACCCCTACCGGGAGGGATTGTGCTTGATATTCATATGATAAAGACATAATCTTTCAATCAGTGTAATAGAGGTCTGGAGCTGGCAAATCAGTAACTGCTAGTAGTTCTTTGTAAATTTGTGTTTCTTGTCATTTCGCCTATTCTGACATCGGACTTGAACTTCTTTTATACGAGTTTTGTGTGTTTGTTTTTTTCTACATTGGCTAGAGATATAGGAGGAAGGTTTGAGATATAAAAAAAAATACTGTTCCTTGTCAGGAGTTTTTGGCCTTAGTTAGTCTTGTATGATTTTTAATTGAAGTTACTTTTTTCGGAGTTTAGTATGACGTCCATTATCACTAAACAAATATACATTTTTGTTTAGGGATCAACTCAAGCACGCCTCCGGCTGTGGAATTATCCCTCTGCATTGAAGACCTATTGGTGGCTTTTGGCTTTTATCTGCTCTTTGGTCGGGTGGTTGTCTCTTTGGCACTTTCACCATTTCCAAACTCAATTTTATTATTTTGTGCCTCTATCCTTCTGAAGGATTATTCAAATACAGTTAATTCATTAGCACCCGTTGTGTCATGATGGCACTTCATATATGTTCCAAACATTAATACATCATATTAGGAATTCTATATCTGCTATTTTAATTCATCGTTGTTATTGAATATTATATACTTATGGTTTTAGGAATTTTTGGTCATCAACGCTCTTAAACTTCGTACTTTATTTGGTCTTTTTAACATTGTTCTATTCTGATGATTCTTTTGTAAACGAAGTGCGCGTCTGGCGCAGATATAAAATTTCAATCCTGATATCTATAATGAGTTTAACTTCGTTCCACATTTATTTTGATAGTAATCAGCTAGTGATTTGTACAAGAAATATGACTAAACAGCAATAACAACAGTAATCACATTTATAAGATCTGCTTCAAAAATATGGAATTATGTCATTCAATTACTTTCAGGGTGGAATTTACAAGGTTAACCAAATCAATGCCGCAGATCGTGGACAGTTTATCTGTATTGCTGACAACAATGTTAAACCACCAGCATCTTACACAGTTCAACTTGTAGTTCGATTTGCTCCTTATTGTACAGCTGTCCAGGATACCGTAGGTCAGGCACAGAATCGGAGGTTTAATGCAAAATTAGATTGCTTAGTAGCAGGCAAGTTTTGAGAATTTAATCTACCGTAACAATTAAATTGAACAATGATGATGGTTTGGAAAATTGATTATTTCATTTTTCTTATATGTTATGTGCCTACCTTTTTATATATATTTTGTTTTTGCTTTCTGATATAAGAATACCGCTTTTGGAATATTAACATATGTGTCCAGAGAGTACGATCTTTGGATTCATGCTTTACTTTTCTAAATTGGCTAGAGGTATAGGGGTGGGTTGAGATCTCATAAGCATATTTAACCCCGCCGCATTTTTGCGCCTGTCCCAAGTCTCTGGCCTTTGTTAGTCTTGTATTATTCTTAATTTTAGTTTCTTGTGTACAATTTGGAGTTTAGTATGGCGTTCATTGTCACTGAACAAGTATATATATTTGTTCAGGGGCCAGCTGAAGGGTGCAGGAATTTCTCGCTGCATTGAAGACCTGTTGGTGACCTTCTGCTGTTGTCTGTTTTATGGTCGGGTTGTTATCTCTTTTACACATTCCCCATTTATATTCTCAATTTCATCATTCAATTATATGGAATTCTACGCGACTGTCTTGTCCGAGAGTTTTGGCTAGTTATACAACCATGTAAAAACTCCCATTTTCTACAAAAGGAAATGTCGAACCCAAATGAGGAATCTGACAGTTGTTTTCCTTTCGTATGATGAGCTCGAGTTTTTTTGTCATTTGAAAAGGTACTTTCCATTCGAAGTTACCACGGAGTTCGGTAGTTTTTGTTATTTTACTTTACTTACGAGCATAAATGTTGCAATTAAATAATAAGATAGACAATTTATGTTTAAGTTGGATCCATGTCCAAAATGATTCGAGGGTTAAATGCCGTTATTATTAATAAATATATTATTTATATTCTTAGCTAATCCTAGAGCCGACGTTATATGGTACAAAGAAAACAAAGCAACACGAGAAAAAGAACAAATTCAGGATAATGACAAATACAAATTAGAACAACAAGATGATCAAAGATTGAAAGCTGATGAAAAATGGTACATTCTTGAAATAAAAAATGTACAAGGAAATGATTATGGAGATTATTATTGTACAGGAAAAAATGAACATGGAGAAAATCAAGCTCAATTTCAACTTTTTGGTATGTGTATAATATGTAACACAAATTGTCGTGTCTGCTTTAGGTCATTGTCTAGGATTTATTAAGTTGTGTGCATCATAGATATTTATGAGGAATATTCTTAGAAAGCAAAATAGTGGAGAGGACGTTGTTATGTTAAGAAATTCGTAGATAGTGTTTACGTTGTGTTGGCAATCATACCACAATTTATCACTTTTATAGTAAGCTTTTTCCAGTCTTGAATTTTTCAAAACATTCGTAAGCTAAAATCTGACAATAACATAATTGAGGAACAAACCATCAACCACTGATTTACAGACCCTTACTTGGGACAGGTTGATAACAAATATGATTGAATTAAGGCGAAGTGTTCGTAATTGCACGCCTCTAGCGGAATTCAGGATAAAAACGTGCGACGTAGGTTACGTTAGTTTTTTTCCCTACTCCAAGAACGGGAAATGGGCTCAAAAACAGGGACATGAAAAAGAAATCATCACTGTAACTACATAGATAAGATAAGATTTATTTTATTAAAGTGTCACCATCCATTACAATATCTATTCATATATACACGTAAAGTCATAAGAACCTAACATTTAAGTAAAAGGATGCCAGCCAAAAACGACTTATGAGACACTGTCATTAAAACAAACATCTAATTCATACATAAAAGAACAGCTTTGTTACATTTAAAAAGTATTTCGTAAATAAAAAATAAAAAAAAACATATATTATTTTTAGATGACATCTTTTCGTCGATACAACATATGATAAAGGGAACTAGCTAAAAGAGGAACCATATTCTCATCACACATAAGATAACGAAATAACATTTGAAAGACAGGCTTTGGCATATAATTCATGTCTGATATCAGAGTAAAAACAACAACTAAAAAGAAAGTGTCTTTCATCTTAAGTAGGCAACTATCACAAAAAATACATAAATGGTCTTGAAGAGATTCTTCCGTACCAATACAAGTTTTAAACAATCTATAAAATCTTAATTTATTACCATTGACATCATTTTTATCATTCCATACTTCATGGTGCCAAGATTCTTTTTTCAAAAGTTTGTATAGAATCCCATACATTACTCATATTAATTTCATCTTCTACATTTATACTCAAACTATATTTACGAGCTAACTGTAAAACTCTATAATCCCATGACGATTTTCTTCTAATCGCCTAGGTATGAACCTTTTTACATATATTACTGGTATTGTTACATTTAAGACGATTCAATAGTTTAAAAACTTCAACTTTTAGTAGTGCATCACCTGATAAAAAACCCATATCGCCTCTAGCAGCTAAGTTGCTGCTTCTTTTGCTTAAGCCTAAGAAAAATTTACAAGCACTGTTTATCAAATTATTTATACAATTATGTATATTAATGCCCCATACACCGGAAGCATTTGTAAAAATGGGTTTGAGTAAAGTGTCATATAATTTAGTCAATACATCAAAATTCATACCACCTGTTTAACAAAATTTTGCTTTAATAACACCAAGAGCTCTATTACCTGATTTATACAATTCTTTGGCAATTATAGAACAATTCGAAAATTCATTCAAAAGTAAACCAAAATATTTATAGGAAGCTGCATATTCAAGACAAAGTTCACCACATTTGAACTGAAAATTACTTCTTTCTATAGATTTATTTCTAAAATGAACAATTTTGGTTTTGTTTTTATTTGGAGTTAATCTCCACTTTTCACACCACTTGTTTAAAATGTCCAACTGCTTTTGCAGTTTCTCTGCATCAGGTGCAATCAATGCAATGTCATCAGCCCAGTAGTCAGCACTTCGGTGTTGACATGAATATCAATTATATGGTTATTTTTATAAATTTCCTGTTAAAAAAACTTTGAGTTTTTCGAAAAACTAAGGATTTTCTTACCCCAAGTAGTAGATTAAATTAGCCGTATTTGGCACAACTTTTTGTAATTTTGGGTCCTCAATGCTCTTCAACTTTGTATTTGTTTGGCTTTTTAATTGTATTGATCTGAGCGTCACTGATGAGTCTTATGAAGACGAAACGCGCGTCTGGCGTATTAAATTATAATCCTGGTACCTTTGATAACTATCAGCATATAATAACATAGAGACCATTATGTCATCTATTTGAATACCACAATTTGCTTCTTTAATATCTGAAACTAAATCATTTACATAGATAGAAAATAAAGTCGGCGATAAAACACAACCTTGTTTTACACTAAGAGCAACAGAAAAAAAAGTTTGTCATAAACTTATTTACTCTGACTGCACAATTGACATTACTGTATAAAGAAGTAATACAATTTAAAAATATACCGCTAATACCAGTTTTTCTCAATTTAAATAGTAGACAGTCTCTATCAACAGTATCAAATGCTTTCTTTGCGTCAATAACAAAGCATACAAATGTATCTTTTTTTTGCATTTTTCTGCTTTTGACAATATTATCTAATACATAAACATGATCTGTACAGTTTCTATCTTTTTGAAAACCGTTATGTTCATCACAATAATTTCATTTTTTCATCAAGCCATTTATTTAGTTAAACGCTTATTCAAAATGTCAGCAAAATTTTTACATGGGATAGATAAAATAGTTATAACTCTATATGACATAGGATCGAATTTACAACCACTATCATTTTTTAGAATAGGATTAATAATTCGATTTAACCATAAATCAGGCAATTTATCATTGTGAAAGCAGAATGAAATGAGTTTAAATAACAGGTCTATACATATGCTATTGCGTAAACTTTCCGCAGGAATATAGTAAAAACTGACTGCTTTATTCAATTTAATCCTATTTAAAGCGTCAATGCAATCTTATCTCGTAACAGGGCAGTTCAAAGTGTCACAGTTCCTTGTTGGGAAAACATGATTGTTTCCCTTTACCCTGTCTAAATGATTGTTATCAAAGTTGCCATTATCACCAGAATTAAATAGTTTTTCATAATCTGTTTTCCATTTGTTCAGGACAACATCAACATCACTAATAAAGCCTTCATCTGTTCTACTTTGAATGGAGTGTTTTGGCGACGTTCATTCGCAATACCAATATTACCAATGTATTTCCAAAACTCCTGAGTGTTGTGACTTTGAAACAGTTTAGTCAAATTATCCTGCTCCTTTAATTGAAAGTTACGTTTAGTATTTCTATTTAGTTTATCGAACTGATTACGAATATTACAAAACTCCTTCTTTTAGTTTACGTCTGAGTTTAGTGCAGTTTTTGCATTTCAACCACAGCTTTTCTTCAATACACACTTTATTCCATAATGAGGTTCCTTCTTCAGTCCAACAGGGTTTTCGAAGCGATTTCTTCCTTTTATTTGAACTTGGTCCTGTTGGGGTCTTCAAAACGGGAACTGTGTCTTTCATCTCTTTTTTTTTTTTTATTAAAGTAACAAACTCTGTATATGCATTATTAATGTCTTTATTTGTCACTAGTTCGCGTTCAATTTTGTCAATAGTATCTTGAATGTGTGTATTGGTGTCAAGAAAATTTAATGCGACGCGTTTCAAATTGAACCTGGGTCTATCTGTATTTGGTGCTTGTCCAATATTACTCGTATCGTATGCAATGTCTTTCTTTACGTTTACAGTCCACACTATTGGCCCATGGTCCGGGATGGACTTCTGACAGTTCAAACCAGTATCGACTATGAGGTCAGACATTAAATAAACGTCACAGCTTGTACACATGTCTAACTGTTCATGAGGTGTAAAGACATAGTCAACAACTGACCGTCCATCAGCACGACCATTTAGCATGCACAAGTTACAACTAGAAGATCACCGTACTTGTTAATAATAACGTCAATTTTTTCTCTGTCGTTAATATCATCCACACCTTATATGTAATCCTGCTCGCTCCCACATCTAGAATTAACATCTCCACCAATATACACAAAGCCTTCATTTTGGTAGCAATAAACTTGTTGTAGCAGATCATTATAGAATTTTTCACCATCATTTGAACGACTTGACCCTTCCGGTGGTAAATAGCAAACACAGAAACATATATTATTTGAATCATCATATTTATGTTATAATTTAATCCACAAAATATCTTCCACTGAACTAACAAGAATTGAAACACTGAAATTATCCAAGACTTCATCCTTTATCAATACACCCACACCACCAGATCCTCTCTTCATTTTTAAACTTTCTATTATGGCCATACCATTGATAACCACTAATTTCAATATTATCATCGTTTTTTAAGAAGGTTTCAAAACCACCAATTATATCCAAATTAAGGAAATTCGAAACACTTTCTCTGATCCTAGAAGTATCAGATTTTTTATATTTAGACCAACCATTTACGTTCCACATACCAAGCCTGACGTTTTCCTAACTTGTTTTATTCGGGAGGATTCTACCACCAAAAACTTTGAAATTCCGTTCTTTTCCAACCATTTAAAGAATTTTCAGTTAATTGTTGTCCTTATTACGCATTTCAGGTGTAAGATCATTTTCAATATAAACGTCTTAGACTTTTTTAAACTCGATTTTGATTTCATAAGTTTTTGCTTTTGTTCGAATGTATCTACCGTTGTAATAATTTAATCCGTCGTGTTTTTGCCTTTATGTCTTAAACTTTTTGCCTGACTATCTTTGATGTGCGTTAGTTTTAATTTGTCTCGTAATAACTTATTAACAGTGTTCATCGTGGCAGATGGATCATTTATCTCTATCGTACACGGGGCTAGGTTTTTAATAACAATGTTACATTTCTTATTATTTTCGGATGGTTTTGAAACTTCTGCGTAAGATTTTCACAGTTTATCGAAATCAGATTTTATATTGCCTATGTCCTGGTTTATTTGATTTTTGAAGTTGGAGATGTCTTGACCAAATTTTTCATGCACGACCTTGCGTACAGCATCAGCTATCTTTTCCGATAATCTGTCCTCAAATTTCTTCTCCAGATTATCCATACGACTACTTAGAGAATCGAAAACTGAATTCACTTTCTCTGTCAAAGTATTAATTGCATATAAGTTATGACATGAGTTATTAGGATCGTCATTTTTAAGCATTTTGTTGTTGTTTTTCATCTCAGTTTCATTTTCGGGCCCATCTAAATTTTGCGAGGGTTTGCGTTTACGTTGGTCTACTTGATTTCTTATTACATATGCAGTCTATCATGAACACAGACAAGTATTCCTGTACCATCTCAAAACTTCAAAGACATTATCAGAATTATTCCAAACAGAAATTTTAGTATCCTATTGTGTGATAGTCAGCATCTTTTACAATTGTTTTGTTTTGCGACTCGTATTTATTCAAACAGAAAGTAAAAATAAACGAATAAACCAGTAACAATTCTGCTTCTAGTCTTATCATTTAAGTCAAACCAGAATTCACACAATAATTTTGAAAAATCGTAGATTTGAATGAAATAAAAGTATAATTGTAAGGTTTATCTGTAAAATAATTATCAGAAATATGAAATATGTTTATACAGCTTTAAAAGTACGTAACAATTTTACATTTCAGAAACTACTGAATGCCAAGGACAAAACTGTCCATCTGTTGGAGCTATGTAAATATACGATATTAAATTAATATAAGAAAAATATCAACCTAATTGTATGAAGCCGAGAAACTGGGAAAGGGCGAGGTTATACATAATAGTTGATATTTTGCTGACATTGACCTAAAACTGCTTTTTAACTGCAACTTAAATAAATAAACGCATAGCTATCTAAATTGTAACACATTTCAAACTTATTTGCATTCCTTAATGAACCCTTGACTGTGGAAAAAATGTTCCATGATGAAATTGACGTTGCACAAAATAAAGGTGTGTTACTATATTTAGGAAATAAACACAACTAGTTGCTGTATAAAAACCATCTGCTTTGATTTTTCCGTGTTTTCATTTTTTTACTCATCATAAGCTTTGATACCAAGGAATGCTTTCAAAGGTTACATTTTATTGGAAATATACTATTCTAAATATTTCATTTAAAAAACAAAATAACGAAAATAAAGTGTGATACATTAATTTTCTTCGACAATAATACCTCAAACAAATAACTTATCTTGTAAATAATTACATTAAGTGCACTAACACTACATGTATATTATCACATTTTTACCATAATTTTTTTCACTTATCTCACTTTATTTTTTAAGACTCAATATTATGCATGACAACATAATCAATAAAGTTCAAAGTTTAAGAAAAAGATCTTTAACAAGACTCTTTGCCGAGATCGCGGGTGTGTTCTAGTGTTAAATGTATTTTTGCCAATTATTACTATATTTTCGAAATTGGACCTCGTTATTTTAGTATGATAGATAGGTTTTCAGAGACTGCATTACCTGATATTTTTACACATCAATACTGCTTAACCTTATAAAGAAAGTTGTATTTGTATTAAGGTAACACGATACCGAATGGCATATCTCCCGAATTCAATTTTTTTTGGCATACTTGTTCTTTGAATCGAGTTCCATCGAAATATGAAATAAAAAATGGGGTCACCATTCTTGTATTTTTGTAATTTTGATTAGTAAATGCCAATTTTGGCGCCAAATTTACAAAGACATATAGGGAAAAAGCCTTTTTTTCTACTTACTTTTTTAGATTTGTCAATGGATGTCTATTTTCTCATATACGGAGAAAGCCTAAAAACTAACATAACATCTAGGAATGTATATCGAACCCATAAATACATAAAAAACCATATGTCACCATCCTTGTTTTCTAGTTAAATTGCTTCAAAGATGACCGATACGCTTAGAAATTGACAGAAATATGTGACGTTACGGAATACATAATATAACGCTGTTTTACACTGACTCATTTCAGTTGTCTTTCATTTCCTGAAATTTATGAAAAATAAACGTATCAAGTAAATAACACGCAATCATGTATAAAAATATAATTTAATGAATATGGTCAATTAGATAAATATTGGCTAACACGATTTATAATTTTCTTCTGATTACTGATCCTTAGTTTCCCATTTGAAGTCTTTTCGGCAAAAATACTACGAACGCCGTCTTGTCCAGCTCTTCTAAAAGAAGACTTTATATGTTCAAAACTAAGCCCACTTCCGGCTGCCCTATAGCACAGGGCTTTTGACATTACCTTTTCCCTTATAATCCCATTATAAGAGACCAGTAAGTGTTTTTTTGCATTAAACATCTGCAATTGGCGTTCTATTTCATAAACCTCAAAACTATTCTCAATTAGTTGTTCTTTTGTTGTGTCTACCTCTATCAACTGCTTTAATATTTTTACATCATCAAGCGCATTGTGAGCATTGTATGTTGTTTTAAGTATGTCTTTGGCAAGAGAGCTCTGAGAGTATGACTTTCTTTTCGGGAATTTAACACGAAATAATGGTAGTGTGTCTGAAAATCCTAACATGTGGTCTTTGAGGTTTTCTAAAATTGTTGAAGCCAAAGGCTGCATCTGTGTTACAAGAATTTTTGCATCAAACTGTTTGCAATTATTTTGCTCGGGTAAGTACATTTCTAACGCTCAGGATAAAATTCGAATATCACGGCCCAGGCCATGTGTAAATTTCCAACAAATCTATGGCTTTCGTGAATTATTTCTTAATTAATCTCTGATTATTTAACTAGCCGTCATGGGTAAAAGTATTTTTTATGATTATATAATAACAGGGAACAGCATGTCAAGTCTCTGACAATGTATATAAGAACAAATTAGGTCATACAAACCCAACAGATTCTTCAAGTCAAGCTACAACGGTAAGAGGTTTAGCAAAGTTTACAACCGTACTAATTATAGAATGAGAATTGATACTGCTTTGTAAAGATTTCTTGTAGATTTATTTTCGTTTTTTATTACATTATACATATAATTGATTGATACTTTTCATTTATTTTTGCAAGACCAGAAATAGTGGATGATATTTTACCAGAGGTGAAAAAAATAGGCCAAACAGCATACCTGAATTGTTCCACTTTAAATTTACTGCATTTCATAGCAAAGGTAAATCTAAATATAATTTCCGATATAAACGTTTTCTTTTTTTCCTAAAATGTCCTGTTTAGTACATCGGGAAAATGGCAGGTGTTATCTTATACAAAAAAGAAGATGTGGTTTAATTGTCAATGAGACATCTCTGTTCAATAGGGGGCCCAAATGACACAGAAATTAACAATTACAGTTCGTTTCTGTGTGTGTTGCTTTGTCATTTGTTTTTCTTCACTTTAGTAGTGTTTCTGTTGTTCAATGTTTTCTCTTATAGTTGATGTGTTTGTAACCCATGTTTGTTTTTGTCTCAATCGATTTATATCGAATTGACATTCAACCTACGTTATACTACTGTAACCTTTATTCTTTCCAAAAGAAAATTCAAAAGTTAGATTTCCGTTTAGATACAAAAAGTCTTGGCCAGATGGTAAACAATAACTTTAAAGAAATATCATTTCACATGATTACAACAACGAAAACTATCTTCCCTTTATAATTGCTTCTTTATAATGACAAAATTATTTCAGGAAGATACGAAACTAATGGTAGGCGTGTTTTTTTACCAAATGTATTTCTCATGTCTTTACTATACCGGACTGGTTTATCTCAATGATCAAGACATTGACCTGCAATTGTCTGTGTCCTTTGCTCGTGGTTCTTTAATGGATAGTTATCTATTTCAACATATGAAGAAACCTCTTGTCCTTATTCTTCTAATCGAAGCGAAATAGACAGATTCCAATAAAAAAACAATTACATCCAAAATTAAATTATTGTGTAAATGACAGTATGGCAATTCGAGGAACAGCCAGGTGTTTTGTATATATTTTGATTGACTTCTGATATATCAACTCAATAAAATGACGTATTACAAAATAAATATACAACTTTAAAAAAGGTAATCGTGACGCTAACAATGGTACGTTAAAAACACTGTTTTTAAATCACTCACAAGTATCCTTATGATATTTCATATAAGCCTTTTTTCTTATGGTGAATCACTACTAGCTGCTTAATTGTATCAGTTTTCCTGATTTGACTGTTGAAACAAAACAAAAAAAAAATATGATCATAAATCAACAATTTGACTCTTTTCTTAAACATCTTACATGCATTCAGAACAAATATTGAGATGAGAGAAATTAATCTCTAAATTTCAAACTTTTAAATGATTTGGAAATTGACTGTAAAATACATATTAATTGATTTGAAGTACATGGGGTGCTTAAATCATAATCCATAGAACTTTGTATAAATTTTTCAAATGTAGTTTACATCATGCTTTTCAAAAAAGTATAATAAAAATAATGGGTCACAAGGAATATTCTCACGCTTCAGGTTGTGCAAAATTCTCAGATTTTGTAAATAATATGCCATAAAACGAAAACTACACCATAGAATTTTGAGATAAAGCATGTTAAGATAGTTCATATACTATGTTTTCAGATAAGATAAAAAGGGGTTATGGAACTTGTTTTCCTGACACATTATAACAAAGGTAAATTCCTAACACATTCCGTTGTAAAAGTAAGTTTATCTGAAGTATCTGACCTTAAATTTGAGTTGCCTCCCCTTATGTGTTAAGTTTTAAAAAAATGAATTTAACAAAAGTATTCTGTTTTTTGTTGTTGTTGTAAATTACAACCATGAATATGACAAAACATCCAAAAAATGAAGGAATACACTATAACATTCTGAACAGTATCAAATTATATTTCAACAGGTACAATGGATTAAACAGACCACGCCAACTGGTCCCCCCAAAAATATATCCTCTGATGAAACTGTTCATATTGATGAAGTTGTTGATGGGCAAATGAAATATGAAGTGGTGAAATACATATCAAACTATCGTGAAATATACCAACTGATTATTCGATCATTAACGGAGACTGATGCAGGGAATTATACATGTCAGATCTATCTTCCAAATTGGAATTACGAGGAGTGGCCACAAACGACTGGTGTTTTAACTGTGCAAAGTAAGCTATAACAAGTGATCAAGGTTTATCGTGTTGTCATTATTTAAATCCATGCAGTGAAACATTGTAACATGTACATCAAATTGAGAAATAAAACGGAGAATATGTAAAAGAGACTACAATCCGACCAAAAAGTAAACAACCCAAAACGTCGGGATTTAACATGTTTTGTGAGACCCCAACCTTACTCCTATACCTAAACCAATGTTATAAGTGATACAAAGATTTCTTTCATTGAAATAAAATATATTGTTACATACATGAGCGATTCAAACAAGTTGAGATATATAAACACTATAAGATGGTGACAAAGAAACTTCATCATTCTAAAATGGACAATTAACAATATGAAATAAAAATTCCATATGGGGTGAGAGCAAAGCTCGAATCCCCATATGGAATTTACTGTCCCAATATATACCGTATTACGTCACTAGCACACTATGTAACGAATTTATCTTACCGACTATCTTAACGTGTAAAATTAAGACTAGTGACCTATCTAAATGAGTAAGTCGTCAATACAGTTAGCATTAACATGATTAAGAAACTACTTCCTTTGATCATACAAAAACAGATGCCAACAACGACAACTTGTTAGATTAAATTGTGTTTTATGAATTTGTTTCACTTTATCAGCACTTTCTTTGTCTGTTGAAGTCTTTGAGTTTTTTCTCACTACTGTTTTGTTTTTCTAAAGGAATGTAACACCACTACTAACCGTGTATGAAATAAGCCCCGCCTTCTTATTACCTTATATGGAATAAAAAGGGACGTAACTCCACTACTAACCGTGTATGAAATAAGCCCCGCCTCCCAACTAACCTAATATTAAATAAACACGGTTTCCACGAGGACGTTTTAACCAATCATATTCCTAGAAATGTAAAGGAGGTAAGATAAATAGTTTTACACAGCCATGTATCAACATCAGTGCTGGTAATCCGATGGATAAATCTGCTGTAGAGTTGTCACTGGTTCATACGTTCTAATAAATATCATTATTTATGTGACTGTATCTTGTATTAATTTGTAGGATCCTTTACAGTAGATAATTTATCTGATTTGTAACAATACCACCTTAATATCTTCTATATCATAGAGTGTATTAAGAAACTATATAAAAACTGACGAGGAAAGGAAACACCTGGCGACCAAAAGCTTTAATATTGTAAAGCCAATGTGGTCGAGTGGTCTAGCATGTCGGATACAGTGCAGACGATTCGGTGTCACTATATCTCAGTAGCATAAGTTCGAATCTCGGCGAGGGGAAAACAAAATATTAGCGAAAACAAATTATATACAGAATTCACGCAGCCATATACAGATCTCACATTATTGGGCTGATGCTAAGGTGAGTTGTATATACAGAATGTACACAGTCATGTATCACCATCACTGCTTGTGATCCGATGAATAAATCTGTTGTAGAGTTGTCACTGGTTCAGACGTACTTATATCCTTATTTCTGTGACTGTATCTTGCATAATTTGTAGGATCCTTTACAATGGTAATTCAGCTGATCTGTACGAATACAATACTGTATTACAACGTTAGATTAAAACTGACGAGGAAAGATAACTACCGGTCCCCGAAAGATTTATTATTGCATTGTGAAGCCAAGGTGGTCGAAATGTCGAACGCGTCGGATACAGTGCAGGCGATTTAGTGGCACGATATCTCAGTAGCATATGTTCGAATCCTTGCGAGGGGAAAAAAAATTCGCGAAAACAAATAATATATATACGCAGCCATGTATCAAAACAATGCTTGTGATCCGATTGATATATTTGTTGTAGAGTTGTTACTAGTTGAGATGTACTTATAAATATCATTACTTCTGTGAATATATCTTGCATTAGTTTGTAGGATCCTTTACAATAGATAATTAAGCTGATCTATAACAATACCATCTTCATGCCTTAAATATCATCACGAAAAGCAAGATTATTGAGAGGACAAGGTGGTCGAGTGATCTCGCGCGTCGACTAAAGTCCCGGCGATTTTGGGTGATGATTTCTCAGAAGCATGAGTTTGAATTCCGGCGAGGGAAGACTATATTTAGTTTGTAATTTTAAGAATGTTTAAAATATTTACAAAATGATAAAAATAAATGCATTTTGCAAGACAAACTAGATTTATCAAGCGTGCATCGATATCTATACAGGTGAAGATAACAATGTACTAAATAAAGTTTCATGGGCGCTGCCATTTTATGAAGGTAACATGACATAGAGATATGAAAATAGCTGACTATCTGTGATTGGTCGTTACATCATATCATATATTTAGGATGTGTAAAGAAGTGTGAAGAACTAAGCAGACAATTAGTGTTGACTGTTTTTCCTTAATGTTGGAATTGTTAATTAACATTTCAAACTTAACCCTATGCTTTATTGTTATTCACTGTATAAAAGGAACAGCTTAACATTGATTAAAAAACCAACCATGTACTTTAAAGGTGGGAACGCATTAGTTATAAAATATCAGTTCACAATATAATAAATTAAAAATCAAACTATACCAGCAGTATTACCAAATTTACATTTTTTCTTCCTTGAGGTCGGGCAAGATACCAGATGAACATTCAACTTCTTAGATAAAAAATAAACTGAAAACGCCTTGAAAATAAAGACAATCTGAAAAAAAACCAGAAAAAAAACCAGCAGTACACAAAACATAACATAGAAAAATAAGACTAAGCAACACGAACCCCACAATAAACTTGGGGTAATCTCAAGAAAATTCAAGCTAGGGAATATCATATTCATTTGGAGATATGTAACCCGTGGTACAAAGAAATAGAGAGTTCATAATTTGGAAGCTTAAATCATCCTTTTTATCGGAAAGTTTTGTTTCAACCGACCGGTATGGTCAATTTCTAGATGTAAGGCAAGTTATGAGGCAGGTTAACTATATCTGTTGTATCCATATCTCAAGTTCGATGGTATCACCAAATTTTGTAATATATAGTAAGAGAACATTATCTTTTATAGTCAGCAGTAATGTTAAAGGATATTGCTTACTTATTTCAGGTTTTATACCATTAAATGAGAAGACCTCATTTTGTATGTCGCTTCTCTTCCTTCCACGATAAAATAATCATCATGCCTCTGTGTTCTATAGGCAACATGAATAGTCGCATTTGTCATCCATTCTTATGATTATTTATATTGCGTTATTTTTGGAGAAAAACGTCAAAAAAGAAGTCCGGATATTGATTCCATCATGAGACTGACGTTTAGTCATAGATAAGACTTCCGGTTTGAAACATGCACAAGTACAACCAATCGTATGATATATAACAAAAATGAAAAATAAATAAGCCAATCAGAGTGTTCTCCATATCATGGTGTTTAGATTGCAAAAACCACAACTATACCTCCTTAGAGAGGACAATTATGTTACGCGTTTATCTACATGTAAACTACGATTATACTACTTTAATATATTGATCATCTCTGTATTCTGTCTACTATTTTCTTTGAAATGCTTACTATTTAAGGGGTCATACCAGTTGCATATATGGTAAAATAAGTAAAACATGTGGAAACAAGAATGTGTCCATAGTACACGGATGTTACATCGGCACTATATTTACTAAGTTTCGAGTTGATTGGACTTCAACTTCATCAAAAACTCGACCAAAAACTTTAAACTGAAGTGGGACAGACGGACGGACGGACGAACGAACGAACGCACGAATGCACAGAAAACATAATCCTGATAAATGGGGCATAAAAATTTACTGTTGAAAGTGAAAGTAGTGATTTGGCAAAAATGATAGTAGGGTGATGATTAGAGGGAGGCAGTAACTTTTTCGGGACGTCGAGATAGGGTGGTTTTAAGCTCGGAATTTGGGGATTGATCCTTACGGAATCCGGTAATATATTTTTTGATTTCGGTAAATCGGGAAATGAATTTCTTTAAATTCTGCATCTTGGGATTTCATGTTTTCAAGCCCAGGATTTTGGGATCAGGACCCCTCCGACCACCCTCAAATTCGCCTTATTCGGTCTTAGTCATTTATACAAGATTCATATCCTACCATTGGCATGTTAATAAGGCTCTCAAAAGAAAAAGGACTGATGGATTTTCCTAGAAACATATTTCTTAGACTAATAATGGTCTTTATATAAGCAGTTACATTTATTTCATGTTTGAAGCGGTGCAAATGTTTGATTTAATTTGACTTTTACCAAAAGATGCATTGTAGCAAAGGAGAAGAATAATTGTGGTCTGAGGCCAGAAATACGAAAATTATTGAATTTAACAGAAAGGAAACAAATATCGGACTTTGGAAAAAGAGAGAGGGTTTTTGATACCTTTTATAATATTCTCCATATACAATATCTTTTACAATATGTTCGCGATTTCGTGGGTGTGTTCTAGTATTGTTTAAATGATTGAGAACCATGATGGTTATAAATATTAATTTCTATTGGGTTAGATGAATTAAATCCAACATTACAAATATTAAGGGGGATTGGATATTCTAATATAACTGTTTATAAGAAAGGTGGTATTTTAGTACACTATGATTCAAGATTAACAGCTGAATAAGGTCATCAGAATGGTACGAATAGTACCTATGATTGAAACAAGCCATATGGTCTGAGTACATAGTTATCGTATACAAGTAAACTAGTGTGAACAGTGTGTTACTTGCCAGTTTTTTTAATACCCCTTCCAAATGTATTTCTTCGTGTTTTATGTCTCCAATACCAGGGGAATGAAATTACACTGTAAAATAAAATAATGTCTTGAATTTTAAAGTAAAGTAGGGATTTGGTCCAGCTGAAAAAGGTTAAAAATTAGCCGTTCGACAGCTATAGAAATGATTTCAAGACCCTTTAATATAAATTGTCCGTATTTTGAAAAAGAGAATATTCATTTTAATTAAACTTTCTGTTCTGAATACTTAATGTTTTGATACTTAAAGTGATCAATACTTCACAGTTCTACTTGTTAAATCATTGATCTAAATTTAATTAGTCAGTAGTGATTTTAGTTTTGAAAATACGATAATTAAAAACTTGTTCAGACTAAATAGATCACTGTTTGTCCTGTTTTTGTTCTGTATAATTAGATCACGCTTACGTCCCAACATTTGGTTCTGTTCTGTAATCTTAATTTGCTTCTATTTTATTTTATGAAATGTATCACCTTGATAACTACGACAAACCTCAAATCAAAATCGAATTTCGGTTGAATCGCTTACAAAGTTATTTTTATTTTATGTTTCAGAAACTATGAAATGTCAAAGACAGAACTGTCCAACTGGGAAAGCACCGTCTAGCTATCAAGTTTCGATAATTACGTTTATGTTCGGACTCACCATAAGTTTCAGTATCAGAAATTTCTTTAAAAGTTGACTTAAGCTGAACATACACTTTACTAAACACCACATAGAAATAAGAATATATATATGTTGATGTTCTTTTTTGTTTTGTTTCATAATGATCATTTTTAGCAGCACTTTCTCTTGAAATGCTTGCATCATATAGTTGATAAATATGTATCAGATTTCATGATCTGCAGGGTAGTTTGTAAAACGAAAGAACTTATTTAAGCAATATTTTTCTAAAGGAAAAGGCATTTTGCACATTTTTACTATAGGTAAAATGTATAAAGAATGACTGTTATATTATTTTTATCAAACATTTAAAGAATTACTGTTATTAATTATCTGATATTTCTTTTTTCTTTCTATAACACTTTATTGATTATTTTGTAATCATTTGTATTTTTATACTTTTTATGTTATATTTTTGTACATGTGCATTTGTAGACCATGTTAAACATGTACATATTCATCATAATGCATTTGAAATGATTTTTAAGACATAAACTTCTGAAATATTTCGTAACAATTTTGAAGTGTATTTGTTCTATCTGTATAACATTTTGATATTTTTATCCTCAATTTATCAAATATTCCCATACAAAATTTGATAATCCTTTATCCAGAAAAAATCACACTCAATCAAATGATTATCAAATTTTGGATGAAACGCGTCTTATGATCGGCTGACGTTGTAATGTTTATTATCTCTGAGACATAATTTTGTCGTGTGACTGTGACATCATTGACGTTTTTTTTCATGGTTTAATTCGGTTTAAAATGTAATTTAAAATTAGATTGTAAGAAATAACTGTGATATTTATCTGTCTATTCGAAATAAAATAAAAAAATGTGATGCACACTTTAAAATAATGGGTTATTTAGTGTGCACCACATGTTTGATGTTATTTCTTCATAAAAAAAATATTAGATACAGTCATTCCTTACCTAAATATCCCATATCCAGAATTTTGCTCATCCTATATTATGTTACTGGATACTTGTGTTATATCAAGCTATCCTTTGTATGCATCAATGCCACCTGGAGGTCAGTAATGTATAAAGTATTAAATGTCAGTGTACACTATATATCATAATTTAATTGTTTTTGTTTTTTTGATTTTCTACCAACGCTTGATCTTGAGTTGCTTAAATAATAAACTAATAGTTTGTTAAATAAGTCATTTTCAGTTTTATGAATGATAGTTTTCATAAGCGATATAATTTATTTGAACAATTTCTAAACCAATAAAAGGTCATGAACATTATTTCAATACGTAAAATATTTGTGAAAACTGTTGAGTTTTGAAATTTTAATCATAGATTGGACTTTTACAGGATGTCTTAACAAACTTGAAACTAAACACACCACTACTTTAATTTCGTTTTTTAAATGCTTTCCGATGGAAACTTATTTTTTTATGCTGCTATTGATTATTAAAACTTTATGTACAATTCCCATGCGATAATCAGATTACTTCATTTTTATCCAGACCCTAAGACGCATTTATTGATACTTGAAATAGAGGATTTTTTACGGTTTTTAAATCTTTCATCTGCTTACATTTTATGTTAAACTTTTTCACTGATATACTCATTGATGTTAACTAAATCCTATCATTCAAACCTGGTTGTTTATGTATTGTTTATTTTTCTTCAATGAACACCTTTAAGTTAGGATTTGGGAAAATGTGTTTTAAGGGTTTGGACTACATCTTTTGATCCTTTGACAACGGGAGACGTGGAATAAGTAGTCATTTTTTAATTGTATGACACTGGAGGAGTAGACGACCGATATCTAGAACTAGTCATCCGGAACTAATGTTTTTAATCAATGGTTTACTATTAGTTTATTGCAAAATGAATCAGAACCTCGAAAATAATTTTACATCTGACATATCTTTTTTACACGTTAGGAATGTCCGATAACCTTGAAAATAAACGTAATAAAGATGCATTGTAAATTGCATTAAAATTTATGTCTTTGTATTGATTTGAAGCAGCTTACTCTAATTAAGAAAATAGTGTTGCTTATTCTTACTGGTTACAAATACTTTTGTGTTTTTGTAATCAGTTGAGATGAGCTGAAATTGAGTTGTATTGTACAAGCGCGGTTTACCATTACGTCATATACAGACATAATTTTTTTGTTGATTTGAAATGTTATTAATGATTGATTTCTGAGACTATAACCCAGTAAACTATTGTTGCCTATAAATTTTGCTCATCTGTCTCTTAAAGCAGATGTTATTTTCATGGATAAAAGGTATATACAAAATAAGTCTTTATTAGTTGTTTGCTCATTTAACAAATATTGACCTTATTGTCTTCAGAAATCTAAATGAAACACACTTTTTAATAAATTTGAAACAGAATAATATCAGATTATTACATGGCATTTTTCATATCGCAAGCATTATCAGCCCTAGGTTCAATATTAGACCAAGAGCCGCATGGCTCGAGGACTGATATTGACCGAGGGCTGATAATACATGCGATAAGAAAAATGACATGTTATGATTTTTTTATCATATGTTTCAACAATGGAGAAAATAACAGATTCATATATTGATTCTTTTATGTGGTTCCCAAATAAAAGTTCAAATAGTGAAAAGTTCCACGAACGTCGGACCCCAAATTTAGTACATTCGATATGAAACCTTTCTACCATATGCCTCAACAGAGAAGAAAAACATTTTGTTATTTACGAAACGATAAAAAAAATTACACTTTAACGCCCTTGTGATATGAGTAAAAGGGAATATTGATAATTGAACCTCTAATTAAAAGTACAAGTACCGTCAATGAAAGAGAAAAAACTAAACTTTATGCAATTTCTAAAGTAGTCAAAAAACATGATAATAAGATCTCTAAAAATAATGATCAATGATCAAAGTAAAGTCTAAACATGAACAGTTAGAAAGAAAACAATGATCGTTTAAGACATACTGGATTTATCCCCCTTCAGCGATGTATATATTCTTTTTAAAATGTATTTATTCTAAAATACTCATTTTCTGAGACAAAGTTAAAAAAAATATATTCTCAATAAGACTTTTATAGAAAAATATGAGTGATATTGTGTCAATGTATATGGAATAAGTTAAAAATATTAAATACAATTTGTATAATTTAAATTGTTCTGTTGTTTTCTCTTCAAATGAGATACTTTAACTTGACATAATTTAAATACCAATGGATTATTTTTTAAGTACCGGCATCTGAATCATGCCATCTCTAGAATAGATAGTGCCACAAAAACTTTGAAGCCATGTTTTGATAGCTAAGAAAATTGATGGCAATAATTAACAAAGAGATTTTGTAGATCACTCTGACGAATTAGCAATATATATATAAAAAAAGAAGATGTGGTATGATTGCCAATGAGACAACTCTCCACAAGATACCAAAATGACACGAAACTATAGGTCACCATACAGTCTTCAACAATGAGCAAAGCCCATACCACATAGTCAGCTATTAAAGACCCCGAAATGACAATGTAAAAAACATCAAACGAGAAAACTAACGACTTTATTTATTTCAAAAAATTAACGAAAAACAAATGTGTAACGCATAAACAAACGACAACCACTGAATAACAGGCTCCTGACTTTGGACAGGCACATATATACATAATGTGGCGGGGTTAAACATGTTAGCGGGTATGTAAGAACACGTATGCAGTTTAGGTATTCAAACAGTGAAGCAAGATCGAGTTCTTATCTTTGGTTGATTTTTTTAAAGAAATATAGAACAAACCTATGATAAGCCAGAATCACCTCCAGGTTATAAGTGTCGATGGAATATATGTTGAGTTCCAAGTAAAATGTCAATATCTAGTTCATTTTTCAAACAGTTTATGTAATGGGATTTACACAAAGAAATGATGTAATTTGGGGTTTTCTCAGAGGGGACAACAAAATATTTTTCATATAGGTATCGCATGTGTTTTGCAGTATTTGGGTCTGAAAAGTTTGATGTAGCATAGATATTCATAGATTCAGTATATTTTTACATACAAATTTATAACAACAACCTCACAGCCTTAATCAAAAGAGTATATACGTCTTTTTTCTGGCGGTTAATCCATTGTTTTGCATATTCCTCGAATAAATATTTAAGTTGTGTTTCCAGTTTGATGGATAACGGATCATGATATTTCTTGCCATTGGATAACACATTTTGCAGAGAATAAATAACGTGGCCAACCGAATTATATATGAATGGTGAACTAATACAAGTGCAGTTATGATATTTAGACTCGTAGTAACAAGTGTCTGTAATTGAAAAGCTTAGTTGCAATTGGTTTTGTATAGGTATTAGAAATGATAGGTACAGAATAATCTCTAAAATCGGGAGGTATTTTTGATAGAATGGATTTGTGATGAAGGTTATTGATAAATTTGATGGCATCAATACCTTTTTGGCCAATTGATAGTTTTAGAAAGATCCTTTTTCTTAGATGATAGTTTTAAGTTTGTATTTGTTTTAATGGCGGTTTGTTACAGAAAACAATACGCATATAGGACAACATGCTGTCGGAAGAGACACATGCACGGTTGCCGAAATGTGCACATGTATAATTTCATCAACTTCATTTCTCACATACATTATCTTTTACGGTTAAATTCCATTATCTCTGAATATCTGCTTTGTTCGATGTTTGAATTATTAGAAATAGAGACATATAATAGTAATTACAAATTCTATTATATGCCTCTATTATTGCTACAATTTTCAAATATAAAAGTTTTGATTCAGACAAGTGCTTTTTTATTTACTCAGCAAAAACAAAATCACAAAAATACTAATAACCGAGGAAAATTCCAATCGCAAAGTACCTTATTCAATGGCAAAAAAAGCTTTTAAACACATCAAATGAATGAATAACAACTGTCATATTTTTGACTTGATACAGGCGTTTTCTTATGTAGAAAATGGTGGATAGCACCTGGTTTATAGCTGACTAAACCTCTCACGTGTATGACAGTCGCTTCAAATTCCTTTATAATGGCAACGATGCGTGAACAAAACAAACAGATATATTAGGTAAAAATGTCAAACATAGGGGTACAGCAGTCAACATTGTGTTATAATCTTAATCACTATAAAAACAAACATATATGTAAAAAGGAAGCACAAGAGCACTATTGTTTGTTAAATTTGGTATATGCCTTTTTGTGCTTCATTTTTACATTAATTATGCGTACAATAAACTCAACAATCTAACCTTAGATATATTCAGTTACTTCCTAGCAGACTGTGCATTCAAAATATTGTGAGGAGTGCTTTAGCTGTTAAAATTGATATGCCGTGTAATCGAATTAAGACATGCGTGTTACATTGACCTGTGCATGAACTGTCGCAAGTCTTGCCTTCCTCTGATAACGCGATTTAACGGTCAAGCCCTTTAAATCGAATTATGATTTTACAACATTTAAAAACTAATTGCTGTATTGGTAGGTAATGATGTAACAAGATTGATTTATAAATGCGTAATTCATTTACTTTACCTGGTAAAATAAGTACCTGTGCACCGATCACGTTACCATATGAACGACATTTTTAACAAAAGAGTATTTGTGGCATGAAATAGGAAATAAGTTTAGATGGAAAAGTTAGTTACTTAATTTAATGTAACCAAAAAGCTGATTAGAAATGAAAAATGTGTGCTCTACCATCGTTCTGTCATCTATACTTTGTTCAGGTAAGTATTCAATATTACATTTTTTCAACTTCCTGAAACAGCGTCATTGTACTTTCGTGTTCAAATAAGTTCAAAATAAATGACCTGATATCTGAAATAAGTTGCAATTAAAGTTTTACTGAACTGAATAGACCGAAAAGTTTATTACAATGATTAAAATGTTAACTGCAGTCTTTTTTCGTCAATATTTTGCTCAGGTAAGTATTTTCATTTACATTTTCTAAATTACTGAAATAGCGTGACGTTACAAAAATTAAAAAAAATTATAACAAAGGAGAATAAATAGTTATCAAAGGTACGGAGATTATAATCCTGAGAAGAGATCTCTCACTTAAAGTACCAACAAAATGTGCTATTTCTTGGACCAATAAAATATTCATGTTGTCTTGTCTTTGGTCGGGTTGTTGTTTCTTTGGCACATTCCCCATTTCAATTCTCAATCTTATTAGTCCCCGACTATTTAACCATTCGTCATAGATATACCTCTTTTATATGATTACATGATTACAAAGAACAGCATTTCAAGTCTCCTACAATGTATCTATCTTTAAGAACAATGTATGTCATACAACTCAATAATTTTAAGTACAGTTAAAGTTTCGACGGGAGGCATTTTGACAAAGTTTACAACTGTTCGTTTTTTTTAATTTTTGTTATACTATTTTATACTTTTAACAGACAAACAAATTAATTTTCGACTTAATTGCATATTTTTAGTTATATGAATTTTTTAATCTGCTTGCTTGATTTTTACTATTTAATGTTTCTTTTTGTGTTTTTTCATTTGAAGTGACGCGCTTTGAGCAATTGTAGTTATTATATAACGTGCTCTATATATATATTTCTTTTTTATCTATCTTAGATTACAAATAAGCATGTCATTTGTGTACTGAATAAGGACATACCATTGTTTAATCTTTTCCAGTTTTTGCTGCAAGACCAGAAATAGTGGATGATATTTTACCAGAGGTGAAAAGACTTGGTCAAACAGCATATCTGAATTGTTCTGTCATTAATTTACAGTCCCCAGCACAGGTACATCTATAAATAATCTTCTAAAGTTCTGTCATAAACTAACAATCCTCATCACATGGTATATTTATACATAATCAACTCAAGTTCTGTCATACATTTACAGTCTCCAGCACAGGTACCTCTACATATAATTTTAAATTCTGTTATAAATTTACAAACATCAGCACAGGTACAGATGAGTGCAGTCCTAACCTGTACAGCAAGTTAACAGTCATTAAAAAAACCTGCGACAGGATTTAGGGCTGCTCCGACTAGTCCTAGGACTACAATCTAGTGAACTTGAAAAGTGGACTTGATCCTAGGACTGTTGTTATGTCTGCCGAAATAGATAACTTGGAAACAGGCCCACTACTGATATCAGTTATCTTCAAACAAGCCCAGCCATAATTTAACATAAGTTAACTTTGATTTTGATAACTCCGAACGAACCTGTTGACTTTCCATTTTTGAATTTCCCTCGGAGTTAAGTATTTTTGTGATTTTACTTTTTACTACGATTTGATGATATTATAATATGGGCTAAACCTGTCAATTCATGCAATACCTGCCAATCATGACTAGATCGTTTAAAGTCTGACAAAGATGTATAACTAGTAATTTACACCCTTGGTCCCTTGCTGTTACACAAAAGAAGGTTGATTTTCATATCGTGAAAAATGACTAAAGCCGTCAAGATCCTAGTTCCAACCCTGTCTGCATTATAGCCAGACCAGTTAAAAATCTTAATACACACCTAGAAATCAACAGGTGGTTGAGGAGAAGACCTTTTCATGAAAATAAAAATGACTTCAGTTTTCTGTTAGTAAAATTTAATTTTTGCTGTAGCACCTGTATCTGGTTTATCCATTGTGATAATCAATATGTATATTAACTTATTGTCATTTTGAGAATCTATTAATAAAAAGCTTGCTCTCATTTATTTGTATCATTATCTGATAATTTGTTTTTTTTTCAACTGAAAATAGTTAGACCTTTTTTCAAACATGCAATAACTAGTCAGGGCCAAAATATTATAGTTGGAGAGATTAGTCATTTGATTAAAACCTTGAATAATTTTGATACTGACCTGACTGAACTGACTGAAATTCATTTTAATTGATTTCAACTTATGTTTTAACAGTTACAATGGATCAAAAAGACCACACCAACTGGTGACCCTTTACACATTTCCTCAGATGAAACTGTTCGTATTAACGATTTTGTTGAAGGAAGAAGGAAATATGATGTAGTCAAATACGGAAATACCAATCGTTTAATGTACCAACTGATTATTCGATCATTAACGGAGACTGATGCAGGGAATTATACATGTCGAATCTATCTTCCAAATCAGAATTACAAGGAGTGGCCACAAAAGTTGGGTGTTTTAACTGTGCAAAGTAAGCTTTTACAAGTGTTCAATGTTTATCATGTCATTGTTTAACATTATTTAAACCCATGTAGTGATACATTAATACTTACACATGTATACTCTGTAGACTAAACAATTGTAATTTTTTCGTCAGTTATATGTTACTTGTAGAAGATTTGGTACATGTATGATTGACAATGAGACAACTATATAACAATGTCCAATTCAAGTGGATTCAATGTTTTTATAATAGATAATTAATAGAAAATTGTATAGGGACGTACCATACATATAATGTACAGAATAAATGTACACCTGTACAAACAATTCCTACTGGAATGTACACAGAATCAAGTAGGTATAATGCAAGAATGTGTCGAGCATACCATCCTTTTCCTAACTGATCAAGTTTAAAATTTATAATGTGTGGAAAGAAAACCATTAGTACATAATATTCAGTTAGTGCAGATATAGAATTTCTAATATGATGAAATGATGAATTTATGGTTGGAAAATATATGAAGAGACATCATATCACAATAAATGCTAATGGATTCTCCCAAAAATCTCCCAAAAATCACAAAAGTAGGGGCACAAAATAATCAATTCTATTATACACCAAAAGAAATTGTATATTTAAACTGCAAATTTCTACGGAAAGTAATAATCGACGTCATAAACAAGGCTTTACTTATATCGTTAGTGAATATGAGAACCAAAGTTTATACTCAAATAGCACAGTTGCATTAAAAATTAAAATACACTAGAACACACCCGTGAAATCGCTGGCATTCAGAGCGTAGTTTAAAGTATGTAAAGTGTTGTTGGAAGAATTTTGTAAAATATTGAATGACTGGAGAATTTCAGCAAATGTATCATAAGTCATAGTTATTGGGGACAAGAAAATGTTTTTTTTTATCCCTCCTCCTTCATTTCCAAAATTCCCAATTTTTGGTTTTCTATCAATTTCAATATGAACATACATTTAGTATGTTATGAACATTTAAATAAGGAACCTGTAATTCAGTGGTTGTCGTTTGTTTATGCGTTACATATTTGTTTTTCGTTCATTTTTTGTACATAAATATGGCCGCTAGTTTTTTTCGTTTGAATTGTTTTACATCGGGGCCTTTTAAAGCTGAGTATGTGGTACGGGCTTTGCTTGTGTTGAAGGCCGTACGGTTACCTATAGTTGTTAATTTCTGTGACATTTTGGTCTCTTGTGGAGAGTTGTCTCAACATGGCAATCATACCACATCTTTTTTTGTTGTTGTAATAAAGGAATTTTGTAAAAGATTTAATGACTGGAGATTTTCAGAAAAGGTATCAAAAGTTCACATGAATAGTTTTAGCGCTTATCTGTATATTATGAACATTCATACTATATAAATAAAGTGTATTAACTTTCAATTCCAAGTTTACTATTCGATCCATGGTGGTCAATTGATATAGTATACAGACACTCTCCATTTAATAAACTCTGTGACCGCCGTGGATAGTAAACTTGAAAATGATAGCAGATAGATCTAAAATACACTTTATTCGTAGTATATGTATGTTCAAAGTATACAGAAAAACGCAAACCGGAAGTCTAATCTGACTAAAAATTTCGTCTAATGACGGGACAATATCCGGATGCCGTTTTTCTTGTTTTTTTTCCCAAAATAACTCAATCTGAATAATCATATAAATGGATGACAAATGCGACTGTGCACTGTACCTATAGGACACAGAGGCGTGTTGATTAATTTATTGTGGAAAGAAGAGAAGCGACACACAAAAATAGGTCTTCTCGTTTAATAGTATAGATAAACATGTATTGAACTTCATATTTTTTTCTTAATTATCTGGGAAATGTAAAAAAAACTATTTCATGCTAGATTCATACCTGATATTAATGGAAAGTCGAAAAAATAAAGGGTACCAAACTTAAACCGAGTGAACCGCATCAACAATAAGAGGTAGTCAACGGAACAACAGAAATACTGACCGAAAACAAGCACCAATGAACATATGTCCTGTTTATGAAAATTCATGAAAATAACAAAATGTAGTTTTTAATAGCTGACTATACGGTATGGACATCGTTGTAGGCCTAACGGTGAACTAAGGTAGTTAATTTCTGTGACATTTTTGTGTCTTCAGAAGAGTTGTTTCATTGGTAATCATACCACATCATCTTTTTTTTTTATAGATATAGTTAAAATCTGGAAAATATTTTATTCATGCAAAATAACCCATTGAATGAGTACAAAAGAATCATGTTGGTGTTTATTATTTGTTATTCCAAATGAAATTTTTATATCTTAAATTTTATCAACTGATGTAAATCAAAACAGTTAAATGACCATGACTGCACTTTTGATCAATTTGTAGTACTTTAGTGACACCAGATGAAAAAAAGGGGGTCAATATTCCTTGACACTTCAATACATTGGATTTCTTTTACTAAATTCACTGCAAAAATTGTTGAAAGTCTTTAAAGTAGTAGAACAAACAAGGACAAATCAGCAAAAACTGATCTTGATATTGAAAGTTTTTGTTCCTGTAGCCCAAAATGAAATTTTCAAGTATTTTCTATCAAAGTCATACATTACAGTCAGTTTAAATTGAGCCGTGAAATTTTTAATATAAGTCGCATTATGCTCAGAAAGGCTGTTTTTAACTACAAATTGACTAAGGATTAAGAATAAAGCAAAACAAAAGATTTCTAATCATTTTTTTTGTCTCTTTCGGTGTCATACCTCAAATTACTCCCTCAAGTTTAGGACGTTTGTGAAAGTAGGCCTACTCGGACAAAAATAGTGCATTTGATGTCATTGTTCACCTAAACTAACCAACAAACTTGCAGAAATGAAACTTTTGTTGAAAGAGAAATATATTAAGACCATTTTGATCCAATTTTTACCTGTCTAGGATTTTGCATTTAAAATTGAGGATTAATGCGCTCCATGGTATACTAATTTTAGATTTCCAGAAAACCAGGGGTTATTTTTAGTGGTACCTCCTTTCCGGAGCTCTCTTCTTTCTTATATGATATTGAATGTATGTTGAAAATTGGCATGCAGAAAGGTGACACCTGTACAATTCAGGATATACCTAGTTTCTATGAAGTTAAACTTAAGGTAAAATATTTAGAAAGCTGTGAAAATTGCAAAATTTGGTTGAACAGATAGGGACTTTTATTTGTTGGTGTGACACTTTTAAAAGAAATGCGGTGATACATCAAATTCAGAAAACAATTGATTGTTTTGTCTTAACTGATCATTTGAAATAATAGTAGCCACATTTCAATCTTTTTGGGGGCAAAATGTCACATATTGCAAATTTAGAGCCTAAAACTTGAGTTTGTGCTATTTTTAGCTTTTCTCACCCTGACAATATGCTTTAATATAAAAAAATGTCCTAAATTGTTATAAATGAAAGAAAGTTGTTTTAATGAAATTATTTGATTTTTACCCTTTATATCATTGCGTCATACTATGTACTTGGCAGATAGCATAGCCTAATGTAAACACTGCAGAAACTCACAAAAATACCATTTATTATTCCAAATGAAATTTTTATATCTTAAATTTTATCAACTGATGTAAATAAAAACAGTTAAATGACCATGACTGCACTTTTGGTCAATTTGTAGTACTTTAGTGACACCAGATGAAAAAAGGGGGGTCAATATTCCTTGACACTTCAATACATCGGATTTTTTTACTAAATTCACTGTAAAAATTGTTAAAAATCTTTAAAGTAGTAGAACAAACAAGGACAAAAAGCAGCAAAAACTGATCTTGATATTGAAAGTTTATGTTCCTGTAGCCCAAAATGAAATTTTCAAGTATTTTCTATCAAAGTCATACATTGCAGTCAGTTTAAATTGAGCTGTGAAATTTTAAATATAAGTCGCATTATGTTCAGAAAGGCTGTTTTTAACTAAAAATTGACTAAGGATTAAGAATAAAGCAAAACAAAAGATTTCTAATCAATTTATTTTTGTCTCTTTCGGTGTCATACCTCCAATTACTCCCTCAAGTTAGGAACGTATGTGAAAGTAGGCCTACTCGGACAAAAAAATAGTGCATTTGATGTCATTGTTTACCTTAACTAACCAACAAACTTGCAGAAATGAAACTTTTTTTGAAAGAGAAATATAGTAAGACCATTTTGAGCCAATTTTTACCTGTCTAGGATTTTGCATTTAAAATTGAGGATTAATGCGCTCCATGGTATACTAATTTAAGATTTCAATTTAGTGGTCCCTCCTTTCGGGAGCTCTCTTCTTTCTTATATGATATTGAATGTATGTTGAAAATTGGCATGCAGAAAGGTGATACCTGTACAATTCAGGATAAACCTAGTTTCTATGAAGTTAAACTTAAGGTAAAATATTTAAAAAGCTGTGAAAATTGCAAAATTTGGTTGAACAGATAGGGACTTTCAATTGGTGGTATGACATCTTTTGTATAATGGGTAATTGCTTAGTAACCTGTGACATTTATATTCATATGATGGAAAAACATGATAAATCGCATACATATACAAATTGAAAACCAATTGTTCAGAGAACAGTTGAAGGTCTTTCCACCAAAAACCATGTATTTTGATATGAGAGTAGTACAATTCGGTTTGAAATGTCCTTCGAGCGTCAAATGATAGCTTGTGGTACGCTGATTCTAAAAATAACTGGTTTCGATGCTTATTTTTTTCAAAAAGGGAGATAGTTTGTTACTTCCGGTTTGAAAAAAATGTTACTTCTGCTTTTTTTTAATGTTTACACTGATTCCAAAAATATCTGGTTCTATTTACTTTTATGTTAATAAAGTACAGAACCGGGCTACTTCCGGTTAATTAAAGGTATTTTCGGTTGTTTTTTTCAAGGTAAAATGGCTTGAAACTTATTGTGAAAGGTCCCATGGATTTATCATGTACACATATGAGGTAATTGCGAAGGTCAAAATCTAGAAAATCAAATAAACCTATGACCTTGAGCTCATTGTCAATGCCATCAACCAAGGAACTCGATTCAGAAGATCCAAGATCTTAATTATATTTGGTTATCGTGATATTTCACCATGCGCATATTTTTTGAATACAAGTGGTAAGAATACTCTAATTAAATGTTAACGTATCCTCTTAACCAATATGTTTGTATTACGACATGTTGCAACTTACAATAAAGTAAAAATGAGTTTTCAATATCTGATATGGGGTTTGAAAAGAGGTGAAAATAAGCCGAAATCCAAATCAAAAAAATTACGTTGACTTTTGACCTTGACCCTATTTTTTTTATTTTTTTTACCAATGATATTAAATCAAAAACCCTAGGTCTCTTTCACTTATGATTTACTAATTACAATTACATTTAAATTATTTAATATACAGAAGGGGAAGTAACTCACTTATAGAGTTTCCGGACCGCTTTCGTCAAAATTATATTGTAAAAAGTTAAAGTACATTTGTTAAGTCAGTTTTGTTGTATGTCAGTGTGTTGGGTCTCAATGATTGTCACATTAACTTTTATTGTCCATTTGGGATGCTAACCAATTTCCGTGAAATGATACCTTTTGACTTTTTTTATAATTGACTTCCCCTTTATGAATTTGCATTTTTGTCATACCTTGTACATATAAATGACCATACAACCTATTTCACTATATAGAAAATAATGTATGATTAGAAGCTGTTAATTGTACGTTAGGTTGTACATGAAAATTCTAGAAGGCACGGGATTTATTTATCATTTTTTTTTATTTTATTGATAATACACATAATTTTTATTTTGATTAACACGTTATTTATCAAACTTTTTAGTTCCTCCTACTATAAAAAGTGGCAGTCTTGCCAGTATAACTGTCGAAGAAGGACAGAATATCACACTGTTGTGTGAGGCTGAAGGAAATCCTGCACCAAATATTACATGGAAAAGAGCAGATGGATTCCCACTACCTAATGGAGGATTCCAGCAAAGGGTAAGGCAAAACATAAGACATAAGGTTCTAATGCCAGCTGCACTAACAGTTTTTGATAAGGTTAGACAAAGAAAAAACAAAGACTTATTGTATGGTGACGTCAACAGGTAGGCAAAAATTGAAACCAAAAATACCTTGAGCTTAACAGAATATTCCATACATATTGTGTACTGCAGTTATAGAATGGTTATAATCCCTCCCCCTGATTTGTTCAATTTGTTATTGATTTTTACCTTAATTAACAAAAACATATATAGTTTTATGTAATGATATTTTGCAGACCGTTGCTTGGTTTTTACATTTTTCTTGTTGGACATGTTTCTTTCTCTGAATTTCTTATAGATTTCTTCAACTTCTATATTATCTGCAACAGCTGTTCCAATCGAAATAATGAATATACAATTGATTATATGTATTGTATTAAAAAGTATTGCCCTAAATACAAAACAAATCTGACTTGGGTGCGTGTTACTATAAGTAGTGATTATAATGAGTTGTTTTAATTAGAGTATATTAACATGGAAATAAGTTTGACACAGTACATTAAATAGATATTGCATAATTCAGTCATATTTTCATTTCAGTAACGTGAATATTTGAGTTTTGACTCTCCCTCAGATATGTTTCACCCCTCTTCTGCATCACACAGGAACATTATTATTATCACACTAGTTTATTTACCAACTATTGTATAGTACTCGTCTTAAAAAAATTAACACATTGTTTTGCCATTTGAAAATTGTATCCTGGTTCTAAAAGAAAACGGCTTCTTCCCAAGCAAATATGAATACTTGAAAAAAGTTAAATAACAAAAAAACTGAACACTGCGAGGAAAAGTCTAAACGTAAAGTCCAAAGAAAAATTAAAAGGAGATAAGAAATCTTCAAATTTTAGCGATTTTTAAATGCAAAATAATCAAAAATCAAAAGTCTTTGTATTTACAAAAGAGATTAAATATTATTAAAAATTTGTTTTTTTTAAAGATTACAGACATACATTGTAACACACCGACATATACTTTTTCAATATAAATGTATGTCTCTCTAGGGAACAACAACTGTTCAAAAGGGACCTCTATATATAGGATCAGTTCTGGAATAAAAAAAAGAAATAGATCTTACCAAGATAAATGAATTTTGTGGGTACTGCAGCAAGAAGCAAACATCAATCTTTCAATCCGAAATATTATCACATTGTGTGTTGCCATCTTTATTAATTAGGTATTTTTCTTTTTCTGTGGAAAGACCTACTGTAACTGTTCTGATTTTGTTTCTTCTTCCGCCACTTTTATTTCTTGTGTGTCACATTTGTTTTGCAAAATGTCGCTTTGATGTTTATACTCTTTTTGAAACTAACCCTGATTAATCGTTTAGTTTTCCTTGTAAGTTTTATCTCACCGAACACAGCTTTTCTTGTGAATGCATCCCTCTTTAACTGTTGAGGAAATCGACAAATTTATTTTGCCAATTTTGGCCGGAATGATACAAACACTTCATATATAGGTAAGAAAGTAAGTAAATTATTTATTATTGTGACATGTGTTTTTCACAAAATATTGTATATCACCAAATGAGTGTTATTTTTCCTTATGCATTTGTTATAAAGAATATGCATTTCTAACTTGTAAACCATAAGTGATAGAGACCTAGAGTCTTTCGATTTAAGGTCCTTGTCAAAAAAAAAAAAAAAAAAAAAAAATAAGGTAAAGGTCAGAGTTCAAGGTCATATTTAAAATTTAGATTTTTTATTATTTTCACGTTTAAAAAAAAACGTATAAGATATCGACAACATGTTTTAGTAAGTTATGAATTGCGACATTTCGTAACGCATAAATTTTGGTTGAAAGGGTACGCTAACTTTAAAATTGGAGTTTTCTCCCCTCTTATATTAAAACTTAGGCATATAGTGATTCAACTCATTATCCATATGTGATTAAATCCTTGATCTTTTTAGAATTGGGCTCAAGGTCATATGTAAATAGTTATCGAAGGTACCAGGATTATGAATTTGACGTTCTAGATTTTGATCTTTGCTTTAACCTCGTATGTCTACATTATAAAGCCATGGAACTTTTTGCATTATATTGCAAGCCACTTGACCAAGACAAAACTAGTGGGAATGGACTTGGTGTAAACCGGAAGTTGCTATTTCTTTACTTATTTACTGAAAAAGTATATTGAACTATATATTTTTGGAATCAGTGTCATGTAAAGGGAGACTGACGGAAGGACAAACAGACAGAAATACTGATGGCCAAGGTTATCACTTAATGCTCCCGTCGCGTACGGCGGTGTCATAAAAAAGCACTGGTTAAGTCACTGGTAATGACAATACACAATGTTACGAATTGATGTTTTTAAAAAAAGTTTATAGTATACACTTTCTTGATAAAAAAGAGTAAATATAAAGAAGCTCTACCAAAAAAGCGTTAACAAAATAGAAACAACGTTATAAAAATTGTTTGTGTCGGACTTATATAGAGATATTTATTAATTCGACAACGCACGTAATATAACATGTATAAATAAAGGCAACAGTTCTACACGAACTTATAATGCAAAGTAGAGAAATCGAGGCCTCAGCTTAGCAATCTTAATAGAGAAATAAATAGATAGGTATAAATAAACTGTATCAAACGTTAATTTTAATATATTGTTTTCTAGATACAACTATACATAAATGATATAATGTATTTTGATATATCCGTAAACTAATATTTTGATGGACAGTCACATTTAGAGATTCTGAAAAGTTAATCAAGGTATCCCACTAAATTCAAAATGCTTGTAAACAAACGTTTAAAATTTGTTTAATACAAAATGTTTTCTTTTTTTTTTACTAATTTATTAGGTTATTTTGCAAAAAAAAAATATATTTCCAGAACTGTAGCTATATAAAGACAATATCATGTTTTTTTTTAATGAAATTATCATAAACAGGGCAAATTTTCATTGTTGCTTCTTGTAGGTTTTATTTTGGTACCCTTTATGTTTTCGACCATCCATTAAAAGTAAAATCACAAAAACTCTGAGGAAAATTCAAATCGGGGAATCCTAATTCTAATAGCAAAATCAAAAGCCCAAATACATTAAACGAATGAAATATAACATGAAATAGCTTATTAACCATAATTAATGACTTACTAATATACTAAAGAAAAAAATATGAAGTGAAATACATGCAACTGTGCTGTTTAATCATAAACTTTCGCGTTCACATTCATTTACCACATAAGGCCTTGTTTATGACATTGATTATGACTTTCCATGGCATTTTACAGTATACATATATTATTTCTCTTTGACGCATGACAGTTTTTATTCTAAAACCAGTTTTTGGCATGACACAGGTTATGCTCTTCTCATATATTTTATGATGGTATAATAATAAACCCCTACCGGGAGGGATTGTGCTAACTATTCATATGATGAAGACATAATTTTTCAATCAATGTAATAGAGGTCTGGAGCTGGCAAATCAGTAACTGCTAGTAGTCCTTTGTAAATTTATGTTTCTTGTCATTTTGGTTATTTTCTTTTGTTACCTATTCTGACATCGGACTTGGACTTCTTGTATACAGAGTTTTACTGTTTGTATAATTTTGTGTGTTTGTTTTTTTCTACATTGGCTATAGATTAGAGATATAGGAGGAAGGTTTGAGATATAAAAAAAAATACTGTTCCTTTTTTTTGGAGTTTAGTATTACGTCCATTATCACTTAACAAATATACATTTTTGTTTAGGGATCAACTCAAGCACGCCTCCGGCTGTGGAATTGTCTCTCTGCATTGAAGAACCAGTGGTGGCTTTTGGCTTTTATCTGCTCTTTGGTCGGGTGGTTGTCTCTTTGACACTTTCCCCATTTCCAAACTCAATTTTATTATTTTGTGCCTCTATCCTTCTGAAGGATTATTCACATACAGTTAATTCATTAGCACCCGTTGTGTCATGATGGCACTTCATATATGTTCCAAACATTAATACATCATATTAGGAATTCTATATCTGCACTTTATATGAACTATTTTGATTCATCGTTGTTATTGAATATTATATACTAATGGTTTTAGGAATTTTTGGTCATCAACGCTCTTAACTTCGTACTTTATTTGGTCCTTTTAACATTGTTCTATTCTAGCGTCACTGATGATTCTTTTGTAGACGAAACGCGCGTCTGGCACAGATATAAAATTTCAACCCTGATATCTATAATGAGTTTAACTTCGTTCCACATTTATTTTGATAGTAATCAGCTAGTGATTTGTACAAGAAATATCACTAAACAGCAATAACAACGGTAATCACATTTCTAAGATCTGCTTCAAAAATATGGAATTATGTCATTCAATTACTTTCAGGGAGGAATTTACAAGGTTTACCAAATCAATGCCGCAGATCGTGGACAGTTTATCTGTATTGCTGATAACAATGTTAAACCACCAGCATCTTACACAGTACAGCTTGTAGTTAGATTTGCTCCTTACTGTACAGCTGTCCAGGATACCGTAGGTCAGGCACAGAATCGGAGGTTTCATGCAAAATTTGAGTGCTTAGTAGCAGGCAAGTTTTGAGAATTTAATCTACCGTAACAATTAGTTTTTGAACAATGATGATGGTTTAGAAAATTGATTATTTCATTTTTCTTATATGTTATGTGCCTACCTTTTTATATATATTTTGTTTTTGCTTTCTGATATAAGAATACCGCTTTTGGAATATCAACACATGTGTCCAGATAGTACGATCTTTAGATTCATGCTTTACTTTTCTAAATTGGCTAGAGGTATAGGGAAGGGTTGAGATCTCATAAACATATTTAACCCCGCCGCAATTTTGCGCCTGTCTCAAGTCTCTAGCCTTTGGTAGGCTTGTATTATTTTTAATTTTAGTTTCTTGTGTACAATTTGGAGTTTAGTATGGCGTTCATTGTCACTGAACAAGTATATATATTTGTTCAGGGGACAGCTGAAGGACGCCTCCGGGTGCGGGAATTTTTTCGCTGCATTGAAGACCTGTTGGTGACCTTCTGCTGTTGTCTGTTTTATGGTCGGGTTGTTGTCTCTTTTACACATTCCCCATTTCTATTCTCAATTTTATCATTCAATTATATGGAATTCTACACGACTGTCTTATGCGAGAGTTTTAGCTAATTATACAGCCATTTAAAAACTCCCATTTTCTACAAAAGGAAAGGTCGAACCCAAATGAGGAATCTGACAGTTGTTTTCCTTTCGTATGATGAGCTCGAGTTTTTTTGTCATTTGAAAAGGTACTTTTCATTCGAAGTTTCCAGTTCGGTAGTTTTTGTTATTTTACTTTACTTACGAGCATAAATGTTGCAACAAAATAATAAGATAGACAATTTATGTTTAAGTTGTCCAAAATGATTCGAGGATTAAATGCCGTTATTATTAATAAATGTATTATTTATATTCTTAGCTAATCCTAGAGCAGAAGTTATATGGTACAAAGAAAACAAAGCAACACAAGAAAAAGAACAAATTCAGGACAATGACAAATACAAATTAGAACAACAAGATGATCAGAGATTGAAAGCTGATGAAAAATGGTACACTCTTGAGATAAAAAATGTACAAGGAAATGATTATGGAGATTATGATTGTACAGGAAAAAATGAACATGGAGAAAATCAAGCTAAATTTCAACTTTTTGGTATGTGTATAATATGTATCACAAATTGTCGTGTCTGCTTTAGGTCATTGTCTAGGATTTATCAAGTTGTGTGCATCATAGATATTTATGAGGAATATTCTTAGAAAGGAAAATAGTGAAGAGAACTTTGGTATGTTAAGAAATTTGTAGATAGTGTTTAAGTTGTGTTGGCAATCATACCACAATTTATCACTTTTATAGTAAGCTTTTTCCAGTCTCCAATTTTTCAAAACATTCATAAGCTAAAGTATGACAATAACATAATTGAAGAACAAACCATCAACCACTGATTTACAGACCCCTTACTTGGGACAGGTTGATAACTAATATGATTGAATTAAGGCGAAGTGTTCGTAATTGCACGCCTCTAGCGGAATTAAGGATAAAAAACGTGCGACGTAAGTTACGTTAGTTTTTTTCCACACTCAAAGAACGGGAAATGGGCACAAAACAGGGACATGAAAAAGAAATCATCACAGAGATAAGATAAGATTTATTTTATTAAAGTGTCATCATCCATTACAATATCTATTTATATATACACGTAACATCATAAGAACCTAACATTTAAGCATACCTGTCAACCTGTGACAATGCAAATGCAGGTCATGACCTGCATTGAAGAATGAAATCTCAGGTCATAACGCGTACAAACTTTTTCGAGCTGAATTTCAGTATTTAGGGGACATTTTTCTGATAATTCAAAGTTTCTAAAACATGTTCACTTGGTTAAGTAATCTATAATTTTATTAATTATTATTTCATTTCACTTTTAAAAGCTTTTGATAAATTTGTGTAACACTGCCTTAATTCCTTTTCTTATTGATCTTCATACAATGTACAACATCAGATTATCATTACACGCATGATATCAACTTCAACCTCAAACATCATTACTAATATTATATTCTACAATAATTGAAGTCCTTTACTGGCTTTTCAGCCCTTAAACGTCTGACGAAACTTCTAAATATTGAAATTAGAGTATAGTAAAATAAAGTTAAACAGTTAAAGGAAGTATAGATGAAAAAAATAATTTTCAACTATTTATTTTATAATTGTATTAAGGTATAAAAATAATGAAAAGTAATATTTCAAGATGTATTGGAATTATATTTGTACAAGATTTAATCTTTTTTACCCCCAAAAACGTAAATATAAGGAACAATTTTGAATGGTGACAAAAAAGGGAAGTAACTCAAGTTGTACACAAATTATTTACGACCTAAAGCTAAGGTAATTGGTGTTAATAAACAGTGTGTTTGACACCAAAGCTGTCAAGTGAAGCCATGCACTTAATGGGTCACTAAATTTGACAGTTTACACAGCTAGCTGAACTTCCTGTTCATGAAAGAGTTACAAATTTGCCGGTATTTCAAAGAAAATCACTTATGAAATCAATCTCAAGGCTAAGAAATCCAGGTCAAAACGGGTCATTTTCGGAATTCCCGGGTTATTCAGTGACCCGGCGGGTGTCCCGGGTGATCCCTCAGAATTGCCAAAATTTCGGGTCACACCCGCAGAATACGGGTCAGTTGACAGGTATGATTTAAGTAAAAGGATGCCAGCCGAAAACGACTTATTAGACACTATCATTAAAACAAACATCTAATTCATACATAAAAGGACAGCTTTGTTACATTTAAAAAGTATTTCGTAAATAAAAAATAAAAGAACATATATTATTTCTAAATGACATGTTTTCGTCGATAAAACATATGATAAAGGGAACTAGCTAAAAGAGGAACCATATTCTCTTACACATAAGATAACGAAATCAACATTTAAAAGACAGGCTTTGGCATATGATTCATGTCTGATATCAGAGTAAAAACAACAACTAAAAAGAAAGTGTTTTTCATCTTAAGTAGGCAACTATCACAAAAAATACATAAATGGTCTTGTAGAGGTTCTGTTGGCCTAGCATATCGACCTGTTTCAACTTTAAGTTGTAACGAACCAGCTCTGAATAGTGACAAAATACATCGGTAGCATCTTTTATTAACTACCTTTACATAAGGCTCCGTACTAATACAAGTTTTAAACAATCTATAAAATCTTAATTTATTACCATTGACATTATTTTTATCATTCCATACTTCATGGTGGCAAGATTCTTTTTTCAAAAGTTTGTATAGAATCCCATACATTACTCATATTAATTTCATCTTCTACATTTATACTCAAACTATATTTACGAGCTAACTGTAAAACTCTATAATCCCATGACGATTTTCTTCTAATCGCCCAGGTACATATATTACTGGTATTGTTACATTTAAGATGATTCCATAGTTTAAAAACTTCAACTTTTAGTAGTGCATCACCTGATAAAAAAAACCATATCGCCTCTAGCAGCTAAGTTGCTTCTTCTTTTGCTTAAGCCTAAGAAAAATTTACAAGCACTGTTTTGCAAATTATTTAAACAATTATGTATATTAATGCCCCATACACCGGAAGCATATGTAAAAATGGGTTTGAGTAAAGTGTCATATAATTTAGTAAATACATCAAAATTCATACCACCTGTTTAACAAAATTTTGCTTTAATAACACCTAGAGCTCTATTACCTGATTTATACAATTCTTTGGCAATTATAGAACAATCCGAAAATTCATCCAAAAGTACACCAAAATATTTATAACAAGCTGCATATTCAAGACAATGTTCACCACATTTGAACTGAAAATTACTTCTTTCTATAGATTTATTTCTAAAATGAACAATTTTGGTTTTGTTTTTATTTGGAGTTAATCTCCACTTTTCACACCACTTGTTTAAAATTTCCAACTGCTTTTGCAGTTTCTCTGCATCAGGTGCAATCAATGCGATGTCATCAGCCAAGTAGTCAACACTTCGGTGTTGACATTAATATCAATTATACATGTATGGTCATTTTTATAAATTTCCTGTTGTCAAATTTTGAGTTTTTTGAAAAACTAAGGAATTTCTTACCCCCAGGAGTAGATTACCTTAGCCGTATTTGACACAACTTTTTGGAATTTTGGGTTCTCAATGCTCTTCAACTTTGTATTTGTGTGGCTTTTTAACTGTATTGATCAGAGTGTCACTGATGAGACTTATGTAGACGAAACGCGCGTTTGGCGTATTAAATTATAATCCTGGTACCTTTGATAACTATCAGCATATAATAACAAAACACAGCCTTGTTTTACACTAAGAGCAACAGAAAAAAAGTGTGTCATAAAGTTATTTACTCTGACTGCACAATTGACATTACTGTATAAAGAAGTAATACAATTCAAAAATATACCGCTAATACCAATTTTTCTCAATTTAAATAGTAGACAGTCTCTATTAACAGTATCAAATGCTTTCTTTGCGTCAACAAAACATACAAATGTATCCTTTTTTGCATTTTTCTGCTTTTGACAATATTATTTAATACATAAACATGATCTGTACAGTTTCTATCTTTTTGAAAACCGTTCTGTTCTTCACATAAAATTTCATTTTCATCAAGCCATTTATTTAGTTAAACGCTTATTCAAAATGTCAGCAAAAATTTTACATGGGATAGATAAAATAGTTATACATCTATATGACATAGGAACGAATTAACAACCACTTTCATTTTGTAGAATAGGATTAATAATTCGATTTAACCATAAATCAGGCACTTTATCATTGTGAAAACAGAATGAAATGAGTTTAAATAACAGGTCTATACATATGCTATTGCGTAAACTTTCCGCAGGAATATAGTAAAAACTGACTGCTTTATTCAATTTAGTCCTATTTACAGCGTCAATGACATCTTGTCTCGTAACAAGGCAGTTCAATGTGTCACAGTTCCTAGTCGGGAAAACAGGATTGTTTCCCTTTACCCAGTCTAAATGATTGTTATCAAAGTTGCCAATATCACCAGAATTAAATAGTTTTTCATAATCTGTTTTCCATTTGTCCAGGACAACATCAACATCACTAATAAAGCCTTCATCTGTTCTACTTTGAATGGAATGTTTTGGCGACGTTCATTCGCAATACCAATATTACCAATGTATTTCCAAAACTCCTGAGTGTTGTGACTTTTAAACAGTTTAGTCAAATTATCCTGCTCCTTTAATTGAAAGTTACGTTTAGTATTTCTATTTAGTTTATCGAACTGATTACGAATATTACAAAATTCCTGTTTTCGTTTACGTCTCAGATTAGTGCAGTTTTTGCATTTCAACCACTGCTTTTCTTCAATACACACTTTATTCCATAATGAGGTTCCTTCTTCAGTCCAATATGGTTTTCGAAGCGATTTCTTCCTTTTATTCGAACTTGGTCCTGTTGGGGTCTTCAATACGGGAACTGGGTCTTTCATCTCTTTCCTTTTTTTTTTTATTAAAGTTACAAACTCTGTATATGCACTATTAATGTCTTTATTTGTCACCAGTTCGTGTTCAATTTTGTCAATAGTATCTTGAATGTGTGTATTGGTGTCAAGAAAATTCAATGGGAAGCGTTTCAAATTGAAACTGGGTCTATCTGTATTTGGTGCTTGTCCAATATTACTCGTATGGCATGCAATGTCTTTCTTTACGTTTACAGTCCACACTATTGGTCCATGGTCCGGGATGGACTTCTGACAGTTCAAACCAGTATCGACTATGAGGTCAGACATTAAATAAACGTCACAGCTTGTACACATGTTTAACTGTTCATGAGGTGTAAAGACATAGTCAACAACTGACCGTCCATCAGCACGACCATTTAGCATGCACAAGTTACAACTGGTCAAAAAGTCAATTAAAAGATCACCGTACTTGTAATTTTTTCTCTGTCGTTAATATCATCCACACCTTGTATGTAATCCTGCTCGCTCCCACATCTAGAATTAACATCTCCACCAATATACACAAAGCCTTCATTTTGGTAGCAATAAACTTGTAGTAGCAGATCATTATAGAATTTTTCCCCATCATTTGAACATTTTGACCCTTCCGGTGGTAAATAGCAAACACAGTAACATGTATTATTTGAATCATCATATTAATGTGATAATTTAATCCACAAAATATCTTCCACTGAACTATCAAGAATTGAAACACTGAAATTATCCAAGACTTCATTCTTTATCAACACACCCACACCACCAGATCCTCTCTTCATTTTTTAACTTTCTATTATGGCCATACCATTGATAACCACTAATTTCAATATTATCATTCTTTTTTAAGAAGGTTTCAAAACCACCAATTATAACCAAATTAAGGAAATTCGAAGCACTTTCTCTGATCCTAGAAGTATCAGAATTTTTATATTTAGACCAACCATTTACGTTCCACACACCAAGCCTGACGTTTTCCTAACTTGTTTTATTCGGGAGGATTCTACCACCAAAAACTTTGAAATTCCGTTCTTTTCCAACCATTTTAAGAATTGTCCGTAAATTATTGTCCTTATTACGCAACCAGGTGTTAGATCATTTTCAATATAAACGTTTGCAAAATTCTTAGACTTTTTTAAACTTGATTTTGATTTCATAAGTTTTTGCTTTTGTTCAAATGTATCTACCGTTGTAATAATTAAACCCGTCTTGTTTTTGCCTTTATGTGTTAGCCTTTTTGCCTGACTATCTTTGATGTGCGTTAGTTTTAATTCGTCTCGTAATAACTTATTAACAATGTTCATGGTGGTAGATGGATCATTTATCTCTATCGTACACGGGGCTAGGTTTTTAATAACAATGTTACATTTCTTATTATTTTCGGATGGTTTTGCAACTTCTGCGTAAGATTTTGAGAGTTTCTCGAAATCAGATTTTATATTGCCTATGTCCTGATTTATTTGCTTTTTGAAGTTGGAGATATCTTGACCAAATTTTTCATGCACGAACTTGCGTACAGCGTCAGCTATCTTTTCCGATAATCCGTCTTCAAATTTCTTCTCCAGATAATTCATACGACTACTTAGAGAATCGAAAACTGAATTCACTTTCTCTGTCAAAGTATTAATTGCATATAAAACTGCTGACTTTGAGTTATTAGAATCGTCATTTTTAACCCTTTTGTTGTTGTGTTTCATCTCAGTTTCATTTTCGGGCCCATCTAAATTTTGCGAGGGTTTGCGTTTACTTGATTTCTTATTACATATGTAGTCTATCATGAACACAGACAAGTATTCCTGTACTATCTCAAAACTTCAAAGACATTATCAGAATTACTCCAAACAGAAATTTTAGTATCTTATTGTGTGATAGTCATCATCTTTTACAATTGTTTTTGTTTTGCGACTCGTATTTATTCAAACAGAAAGTAAAAATAAACGAATAAACCAGTAACAATTCTGCTTCTAGTCGTATCAATTAAGTCAAACCAGAATTCACACAATAATTTTGAAAAATCGTAGATTTGAATGAAAATCACAATGTAGTGTAAACAGTAAACTTGTAGGTAACGATTAATTGTCCGTAAATTGCATGTAAATTATGTGCTGAACTAGAAAGACGGTGGCATGTCCCGTTTTATCTAATGCAAATAAAGTTTAAGGATGATTTATGTTTGTGTGAAAATTATAAATGATTCTAAGGGGTGATTTACCACGAGGGTAACATTTTATAACATGTATATTAAGTGGCAGGACAAAGCTAAGAGAAAGGGTGAAAACGAACATAGAAAATCGATTCCGTCTTTAAAACATTACACAGAATTGAGCACTATGACAACAATCTCAGTTCTCATGGTGCATAAAATAAAGAGGTGTCTTCTATTCCGTTCGCAATTGTTTTGGACAATAAAATCTAAAATTTGAACCATGGTCGAAATTGAAACTACACATGTATGATAACAATAGAACATGTTGTTTTTTCTTGGATCAAATTCAAATTTCGCAAGGATTGCGGAAATGAGTATTTTTGTTGTGCTATGTGTATCATTCAGAAGAAGAGAATACAATTTTGTAAAAATATTTTTTCATCTCAAGTCTCAAAATTGAATATTATTATAGAATTATATAGTTCAGGTTGTAGGGATTCCCGGAAAAGGGAATGAGTGAAAAAAATCATGTTTCTATGTCGGACCATTTATAATGACTAAACGTTAAGAATTTTTCTGATGGTTGTATGCCTTTATGCTGCCTGTTATAATTCTAAAATATATCCACTTCATTCAATAAGTTAGCTGGTGTGTTAAATTTTTTTAGCGATAGATTACTCGTAAGCTTCTGTAAACGATTTCTGGGTCAAAGTAATTTCAAATTTCAATATAATATCACTGATCTTGTTTTCTGTAATAAAACATTGTCATTAACGACATTTAGGGTATTTCATTTTGTTTATTAATGCCCGCGTCACACTGTCCCGATTTTTACGCCGATGGCAACACGATTATGGAAATTTTCCAAATCGGGACTGATCGTATCCAGATCGGGCTATTCGTAGTGCCATCTTTATCCATCGTAGAACTATTGGCCACTTTTTCTAGCCTTCGGGAAGGGTTCTAAATTTTTTAACATGTTAAAAAATCCCCGAAGGTGCGTCCGATGTTGAGGGTTCGTATTGAGTTCGTATCACCATCCTCACAATCGTAATGTCACCGGGAATGCATCTTTGAACATCGTATTGCATTCGTGTTTCCATCGTTTCCATCGGGCAGTTTTGACATTACGATGTCTACACGAATGAATCACGAAGCTACCTGAAGCTACCCGATGGCAAGACGACTTCGTGAAGACCTCGTAATCCCGTCATGATGCCATCGAATAAAAGTACGAAGGTGACAAGATGGAACTACGACGGCAATAAATCCAGCTAAATGTAAGTTAATTTTCGCGCTTAAATACATTTAAAGTGCCATGCGCGATATGCACTGGTCAGTCTAATACGTCAGTTAAGAAAGACGTTCACAAAACATGGAGCTCATATCATATGATTCTATGAGAACAAGAAAGGCGACAGCGTTGTTTCTATTAATTCAAATGGAACAAGAAGAGCAGGTATTACAGGCTCAGGATTTACTTTTACAAATAGAATATTATTTTTTGTCAATTTTTCATATCAAATAACATAATGAAAATCATAAACGCGCCTCGAATACCAACACTGCAGGTACACGTATATAGGGAAACCAACTTTTTCTTCATTATTCTGATTTTTTATGTATCGTCTGAGATGTTGTCACACGAATGTTTACTCCATAAACATTTTGTTTTCTATATGTCATATTTTGCCGCATTTGTTTCTTTCCCCACATCCTTCCTTTAGTTTATATTATTATGATATTCTCCTGGAAAGAGCTCTTTTTGAATAAAAGGGATCAACGAACCCATTACCTTACCTTTAAGATAGATCAGTAAACATGGGCATAATTATGGGTGATTATTCAGACTAGTGCACACATTTTACAGTTCAAACAAGGCAATGCCGAGCGTGGCATCCCCTCGTATGTAACATATTGGGGACAAATATGGACACTATATTTGTTTATGACACATGCAGAAAATGGTAAATTGAATACGCATATTTGATACATAAACTATTTTTTTAGAAATCAACCAAATTATTCAGTAACTGGAAATACCCACGGTCTTCCGTCTTATGATTAAACCAAAAATTAAATGTACACTATATATATAATATATATTCAATATTGATCAAACAATTTAAAACGCGTGATGCCTTCGGCACATAATTTAAATGCATCGTAAGCTGTACAGACATCGTATGGCCATCGCGCCATCATCGTAATCCATCGTGTGGCCTTCGTGATCCATCTTGTAGGCTTCGGCTGAGATATGAAGCTTAAATACCGTCTTCGGTTAACCTTCGTATGTCCATCTTTTGCTATCGTATATACTTTCGGCACCCTCGTATAGACTTCGTTATTCATCGTACTTGCTTCGGTCACTTTTTGGTATTTTAACGAGATCGGGACCAACTTCGTACGAACTTACAATTTTCGCATTCAGGTGTCCATCGTATATAAAAATCGGGACAGTGTGACGCGGGCATAAGGGAAAACTTCAGTTTTCCTTATGAAAGAAACATTGAACGATAGAATTGTCGAATATTCGTTGAGATAACTGCTTTTCGTTAATTACTTCTAAAATAATAATCTATTTTTAGATTGGGGATAACGGGACAAATTTTCTTGCTTTTTTTTAATTTGAAGTTGTAGGTATTTTGTTGTATATTGAATGATACCTGGTAAAATATTTTTAAACGAAAAAGTATTTTTTGCAACATGTCCAAAAAAGACGCTCAGAAAATAATACACACGCTAGATCTTCCTTGAACTATGGTAGATGGTTGTCCAATCTGCATTGATAGATACCATATCTCCTTATGTTTTTATATCGCATTTAAAAATCAATTCATTCACATTAGATACAGGCACACTACGCAATGTATACTAGTATATTATTGCATTAATATGAGCAATGTCCTTCTCAACTTCCGAAGCAAGGTTGTCGGTTCTTCGAACTTTCCCGAAGTCCCGAGTTTATTGCTGATTTTATGAGCTTCGGTTCTTTCTTTTTTAGCATCATACTGGATGGATACATTCTCATAACATCGCCATTGGTGCATTCTCATATCATTACACCAGTACGTTTATGGCATAGAAATATACACAAAGCTTTAGAATTACTAGAATTACACTTTATAATACGGCTATAGCATTACAATATTCACAATGGTAAGGCACAATGATTTCTGCAACGCAAAGTTATATAAAAAAAACTCCGATCTGTTTTTATTTTTATTTTGTTGAAATACAGTCAGGTTCATCTAATGACCTTTGTATAGCCATTCGCAAGAAAATATGTAATTGCAGAGCTCTTATTTTTTTCGGAGTCGAACATTTGGATATTTAACAAATAATGTTACAAGAAATAATTTCTTTGTTACTTAATCTCCAGTACTTTGTCGTTTAGTTAAAGAAAATAGAAAGCGATCGAGACAGGAATTTTTCAAGTAAATTTGTAGATTTGTATCAAGTGCACGTGTACGAACCTGACAATTAAAATATGGGTTTTGTATGCACTACCTCGAATAGCGCCAGAAATGGTGGCCATGGAGACACGCGATCCAAATATCATAACCGAATAATTTAATATCATTAGAATCGTTATGACAGTGTGATGATATGGTAAAATCGATATGTGATTTAAAATCATTAGGACAATACATGTAAACATTTAAAAAAATGTGGAACCCTTTCTTATCAAGAAGAGATGGAGTTTAAGGCTATACAGAAACGTTCTTTCACTCGCAGTTTATCTATTTGCCAATTTGCCATTATTTTTTGGCAGCAAACATATCCTTAATTATTTTTCAGTTTTTTTCCTTATTAATTGATTACGCTTTTATTTTCTAGCATTTCCAATACTTAGAAAAATGTATTAAACACTCAGATAGCACTCAACAGTTAACAAATACAATTGGAAATGAACCACAAAATGTTTGATCATCTCCTATTCCTGGATTTCTCATACATCAATATAACTGTTTGTGTACCTGTGTATATTTACATTGTATGTAATCAGTATCTTTCGATTTGATTTTCAAAATTTAAAAGGGTGAAATATAATTCCTTTTAAAATAGAATTTCTTTAAAATATTGCAAAAAAGGAGGGGGGGGGGGTGAAAAGAATCCAATATGAAGGCTATTCCAATCCTCAGCTATACAGAAATGAATTTTATTGCACACTAGCTCTCATATTTGTAAAATCAACAGGGGCCAAAATGCGAAACTACACACCAAACTGTGGAGTGCTACCTCACGATTTGTGTTACGATACTGCATGGCAATGCAATGGGTATACTAACGTTATAGAGTAGAATGTATGGTAATGTTACAGTAGAAATCAATAACATTGCCGAATATTTTCTAATTTCCGCTGAAACTTAAACTTAGACTTTAAGAAATAGATTGAAAACTAGCACGGTTGCTAAGGGCCTTCTTTGCATCAATTGATTCGTCTTTTTGAAAAAAAATCATTGGACTAACGAATTAGAAAATCATGATATTAAAAGTAAAAATATCTGCCGTTTGTTTATGATTTCCCCTATATATCCTTTGCATTTCTGACGCAGCATGCTATTTGTTTCAACAGCTTGTGTCTGAAAAACGAAAACGGTTATCCCCTTTTCTTATTTCATCAGCTAATGATTTTTTACAATTAGAATCCACATGTAAAATTAAAAAAAAAAAAACTCCAAGGGGTAGCTGATTACGTACACTTCTCTTTAATTAAGCGAGATTTTAAATGCTCAACCATTCCCTAACCATAGATAGTTGTATCAGAGCACAACTTAGGAGAAAACGGCATGAACTGTTAAAATCAGCTAGAATATACCGTTTTGTTCGTTTTTGATAGTTGAGTAGGCTAAATTTTGTGTATTAAAAAATAATTGGGTTTTTATGTCTGTCTGATAGTCTAGTTTATCTGACATGAAACTCATTTAACCGCTCATAGATCAGGGTGTGAATTTCATAATTATGTTTTTCGGACACTTTATGCAATGAAAAATACATTCAGTGTATAGTATGATTGTAAGGTTTATCTGTAAAATAATTATCAGAAAAATGAAATATGTTTAAACAGCTTTAAACGTATCAATTTTACATTTCAGAAACTATGGAATGCCAAGGACAAAATTGTCCATCTGTTGGAGCTATGTAAGTATAAGATATTAGATTAATATAAGAAAAATATCAACCTAATTGTATGAGGCCGACAAACTGAGAAAGGGCGAGGTTATACATGATAGTTGATATTTTGCTGACAATGACCTAAAACTGCTTTTTAACTGCAATTTGAATAAATAAACGCATAGCTATCTAAATTGTAACACATTTCAAACTTATTTGCATTCCTTAATGAACACTTGACTGTGAAAAAAGTGTTCCATGATGATATTGACGTTGCACAAAATAAAGCTGTGTTACTATATTAAGGAAATAAACACAACTAGTTGCTGTATAAAAACCATCTGCTTTGATTTTTCTATGTTTTCATTTTTTTTTACTCATCATAAGCTTTGATACCAAGGAATGCTTTCAATGGTTACATTTTATTGGAAATATACTATTCTAAATATTTCATTTAAAAAAACAAAATAAGGACAATAAAATGTGATACATTAATTTTCATCGACAAGAATACCCCAAACAAATAACTTATCTTGTACATAATTACATTGAAGTGCACTAACACTACATGTATATTATCACATTTTTACCATACATAATTTTTTCACTTATCTCCCTTTATTTTTTAAGACTCAATATTATGCATGATTACATAATCAATAAAGTTCAAAATTTACGAAAAAGATCTATAACAAGACTCTTTGCCGAGATCGCGGGTGTGTTCTAGTGTTAAATATATTTTTGCCAATTATTACTATATTTCCGAAATTGGACCTCGTTACTTTAGTATTATAGTTAGGTTTTCAGAGACTGCATTGCCTGATCTTTTTACACATCAATACTGCTTAACCTTATAAAGAAAGTTGTATTTGTATTAATGTAACTGATTGATTCATAGACGGGTCATTCATTTACCTGCTGAAATACCAAGTTACCACATAAGCGACAGTCTGAACCAAAGAATGTTTACCTGAGACCTGAAATAGGAAATAAGTTGAAATTAGAGTTTTACTGAATTAATGTTTCTGAAAAAATTATTGCAATGATCAATGTGTTAACTGCAGTCTTTCTTTCGGTCATTTTAATAAATTTCCTGTTGTCGAAACTTTAATTGGTTCGAAAAGCTAAGGATTTTCTTATCCTAGGAATAAATAACCTTAGTCGTATTTGGCACAACTTTTGGGAATTTTCGGTCCTCAATGCTCTTCATCTTTATGGTTGTTTCGATTTACAACTATTTTGATCTCTGCGTCACGTATGAGTCTTATGTAGACGAAAAGCGCGTTTGGCGTCTTAAATTATAATCCTGGTACCTTTGATAACCATGTCGTCAATATTTTGCTCGGGTAAGTACATTTCTAACGCTCAGGATAAAATTCGAATATCACGGCCCAGGCCATGTGTAAATTTCCAACAAATCTATGGCTTTCGTGAATTATTTCTTAATTAATCTCTGGCTATTTAACTAGCCGTCTTTTTTATGATTATATAATAACAGGGAACAGCATGTCAAGTGTCTGACAATGTATGTAAGAACAAATTAGGTCATACAAACCCAACAGATTCTTCAAGTCAATCTACAACGGGAAGAGGTTTAGCAAAATTTACAACCGTATTAATTAAAGAATGAGAATTGATACTGCTTTGTAAAGATTTCAAGTAGATCTTTTTTCTTTTTTTATTACATTATACATACAATTGTTTGATACTTTTCATTTATTTTTGCAAGACCAGAAATAGTGGATGATATTTTACCAGAGGTTAAGAAACAAGGTCAAACAGCATACCTGAATTGTTCCATTATACATTTACTGCATTTCATAGCAAAGGTACATCTAAATATAATCTCCTATAAACGTATCTTTTTTTCTTAGAATGTCCGATCCTGTACCAAGTCGGAAAAATGGCAGGTGTCATCTTAAATAAAACAGAAGATGTGGTATAATTGTCAATGAGACAACTCTGTACAATTTGAGTCCAAATGACACAGAAATTAACAATTATAGTTCGTTTCTGTGTGTGTTGCATTGTCGTTTGTTTTTTTCTTCACTTCAGCGTTTCTGTTGTTTCGTTGTTTTTTCTTATAGTTGATGTGTTTCCCTCGCTTTTGGTTTGTAAACCATATTTGGTTTTGTCTCAATCGATTTATGACTTTCGACCAATGATATACTACTGTTGCCTTTATTTATCCTTAAAATAAAAAAATAAAAATAAAAATAAATGTCCGTTAGGTGCGAAGATTTGTCTTTGTCAATTGGTAGACAAATACCTTTTAAAAAAAGAATATTTAGCATGCTTACAACAACGAAATCTATCTACCCTTTATTTGTGCTTGTTTAAAATGACAAAACTATTACAGAGGAAACTAATGGTAGGCGTGGTTTCTGACCCATGTATTTTTTATGTATTAAGGGACCGTTCAATATCTGTCAGATGAATTGCAAAGTGGGGCGGGGCAAGCACTTTATTGGGGAAATATTTTGATTCTCGAGAACTTTATTTAATATGTATAGTGGATGGGCCATAACTTTATAGGAAAAATTTTGCCATAAATTTTATTGGTGTGTAGGAAATTTCTTTTGCAGGCACACAAAATATGTCTCAACAAACTGGTAGCTTGGTTCATTTCGATCAATTTTTATTTAAGAATAAAAAAGATAGAATTTTCTGTTTGGACTAATTTCAGATAGTAACTTTTGAAAAATTTATATATTTGGAACTTTATAGAAATCTCAATTGTATTTTGATCTAATAACATATTAGGTTGTTTGATAGTTTGGTGTATTGCTGTTAAATTTATAGATTCAATTAATAGGTAAAAAAAAAGCTAAAATTTTCAGTTTTGATTAAATTCAGATAGTCAACTTTAAAAACTTTTACAATTTTTTCAAATCAACTTGGATGTATTACCTACTGCTCTCAAAATTTGCAAATTTTGTTAAAGATCAAGACCGATTGTTTTCTGGTATATCAACATCCAAGATTGAGGAAGACACCATAATATTCTTAACAGTATTAAATTATATTCCAACAGGTACAATGGATTAAACAGACATCACCAACTGGTCCCCCAAAAAACATATCCTCTGATGAAACTGTTCTTATTGATGAAGTTGTTGGAGGGCAAATGAAATATGATGTGGTGAAATACAGATCAAACGATAGCGACATATACCAACTCATTATTCGATCATTAATGGAGACTGATGCAGGGAATTATACATGTCAGATCTATCTTCCAAATTGGGATTACGAGGATTGGCCACAAACGACTTGTGTTTTAACTGTGCAAAGTAAGCTATAACAAGTGACCAACTTTATCGTGATACTGTTGACATTATTTAAATCCATTCAGTGACACATTATAACATGCACATCAAATTGAGAAATGAAATGGAGAATATGTAAAAGAGACTACCACCCGACCAAAGAGTAGACAAGCTAAAAAAATGCGGAGGGATTTAACATGTTTAGTGAGAACTCAACCTTCCCCCTATACCTTAGCCAATGTTATTAGTGATACAGAGATTTATTTCGTTGAAATAAAATATATTGTTACATACACGAGCGATTTGGGTAAGTTGAAATATATAAACACTATAAGATGGTGACAAGGAAACGTCAATATCTTAAGATGAATAGTTAACAATAGGAAATGAAAAATCACCTCTTTTATCGTAAATTGTGGTATTAAGCTCCCCGTCAAAAACCTTTTTTACAGAGCCATGTATCAAAATCACTGCCGGTAATCCGATGGATAAATATGTTGTACAGTTGTCACTGGTTCAGACGTTCAAAACCATATCATTATTTCTGTGACTGTATCCTGCATTAATTTGTAAAATCCTTTACAATAGATAATTTATCTGATCTGTAACAATACCACCTTCATGTCTTATATATCATAGAGTACATGAAGACGCTATATAAAACTGACGACGCAGGCAAACATCAGCCACCGAAAGCTGTGTTATTATGAAGCCAATATGATCGAGTGTCTACCACGTCGGATACAGTGCAGGCGATTTGGTATCACAATATCTCAGTAGCATGAGTTCGAATCTCGTCGAGGGAAAAACAAAAAAAATCGCGAAACAAATTTTATACAGAATTTACGCAGCCATGTACAGATCTCACATTGTTAGGCTGATGTTTAGATGAGTTGTATAAACAGAATGTACACAGTCATGTATCACCATCACTGCTGGTGATCCGATGAATAAATCTGTTGTAGATTTGTCACTGGTTCAGACGTACTTATAAATATCATTATTTCTGTGACTGTATATTGCATTAATTTGTAGGATCCTTGACAATAGATAATTAAGCTAATCTGTAACAATATCAGCTTCATGCCTTATATATCATATGCTATATTACGACGCTATATTAGAACTGACAAGGTAAGGTAACACCCGGCCACCGAAAGCATGGGTATTGTGAGGCCAAGGTGGTCGATTGGTCTCGCACGTAGGATACAGTGCCGGCGATTTGGGGTGACGGTATCTCAGAAGCATGAGTTCCAAGGGAGGACTATTTAGTTTGTTATTTTATGAATGTTTAAAATATTAACAAAATCATAAAAATAAATGCAACATTTCGCTAGACAAATTATCTTTATCAAGCGTGCATCGTTATTTATCCAGGTGAATATTACAACATGTACAATGTACTAAGGTAATAAAGTTTCATGGGCGCAGCCATTTTATGAAGGGAACATGACATAGAGATGAGAATAGCTGGCTATCTGTGATTGGTTTATACATCATTTCATATATTTAGGAGGTGGACAGGAGTGTGAAGAACTAAACAGACATTTAATGTTGACTGTTTTCCTTGCTGTTGAAATTGTAAATTAACATTTCAAACTAAACCCTATGGTTTATTGTTATTTACTGTATAAAGGGAACAGCTTAACATTGATTAAAAAACAACACAATATATTTTAAAGGTGGGAACGCACTAGTTATAAAATATCAGTTCACATTTAATATAATAAAATAAAAAATAAAACTATAACAGCAATACTACCAAATTTATATTCTTTCTTCTATGAGGTCGGGCAAGATACCAGATGAACATTCAACTGCTTAGATAAAAAATAAACTGAAAACGCTTTGAAAAAAAAAAAAAAGACAATCTGAAAGCAGTACACAATACATAACATAGAAAAATAAGACTAAGCAACACGAACCCCATAATAAACTTGGGGTAATCTCAGAAAATACAAGCTAGGGAATATCGTATTAATTGGGAGATATGTACTCCGTATACTGGCGCTGGTACAAAGAAATAGAGAGTTCACAATTTGGAAGCTTAAATCATCTTTTTTATCGGATAGTTTTGTTTCAACCGACCGGTATGGTCAATTTTTAGATGTAAGTCAAGTTATGAGGCAGGTTAACTATATTTGTTGTATCCTTATTTCAAGTTCGATGGGATAGTGAACATAGTCACCAAATTTTGTAATATTTAGTAAGAGAACATTATCTTTAATAGTGAGCAGTAAAGTTAAAGGATATTGCTTACTTATTTCAGGTTTTAGACAGTTACCAAGTATCTATTCTATTAAACGAAAAGACCTCATTTTGTGTGTCGCTTCTCTTCCTTTCACGATAAAATAATCATCATGCCTCTGTGTTCTATAGGTAACATGCATAGTCGCATTTGTCATCCATTCTTATGATTATTTAGATTGAGTTATTTTTGAAAAAAAACGGCAAAAAAAAAGTCCGGATATTGATTCCGTCTGACTTTTAGTCATAGATAAGACTTCCGGTTTGAAACATGCACAAGTACAACCACTCGTATGATAGATAACAAAAATGAAAAATAAATAAGCCAATCAGAGCGTTCTCTATATCATGGTGTTTAGATCACAAGAACCACAATTATACCTCCTTAGAGAGGACAATTATTTTACGGGTTTATCTACATGTAAAATACGATTATACTACTTTATTATATAGATCATCTCTGTATTCTGTCTACTATTTTCTTTGAAATGTTTATTATTTAAGGGGTCATACCAGTTGCATATATGTTAAAATAAGTAATACATGTGGAAACAAGAATGTGTCCATAGTACACGGATGTCACATCGGCACTATATTTACTAAGTTTCGAGTTGATTCGACTTCAACTTCATCAAAACCTCGACCAAAAACTTTTAACTTGAAGTGGGACAGACGACGGGACGAACGAACGAACGCACGGATGCACAGACTATAAAACATAATGCTAATAAATGGGGCATAAACATCTATTGTTGAAAGTGAAAGTAATGATTTGGCAAAAATGATAGTAGGGTGAGATTAGAGGGAGGCAGTACCTTTTTCGGGACGTCGAGATCGCGTGTTTTAAAGCTCGGAATTTTGGAATTGATCCTTACGGGATCAGGTAATATATTTTTCGATTTCGGTATTTCGGGAAATGAATTTCTTTAAATGTTTTTAAGCCCGGGATTTTGGGATCAGGACCCCTCCGACCACCCTAAAATCAGCCTTAGTCGGTCTTAGTCATTTATAAAAGATTCATATCCTACCATTGGCAAGTTAATAAGGCTCTCAAAAGAAAAAGCACTGATGGATTGTCCTAGAAGCATATTTTATTAGACTAATAATGATCTTTATATAAAAAGTTACATTTATTTTATGTTTGAAGCGGTGCAAATTGTTGATTTAATTGACCTTTACCAAAAGATGCATTGTAGCAAAGGAGAAGAATAATTGTGGTCTGAGGCCAGAAACACGAAAATAATTAAATTTAACAGAAGGGAAACAAATATCGGACTTTGGAAAAGGGAAAGGGCTTTTGGTACCTTTTATAATATTAACCATACATTATATCTTTTACAACAGTTCAAGCTGTATATGCCCGCGATTTCGCATTTGTGTTCTAGTATTGTTTAAATGACTAAGAACCATGATGGTTTTTAAATATTAATTTCTATTTGTTCAGATGAATTAAATCCAACATTACAGATATTAAGGGGCATGGGGTATTCTAATATAACTGTTTATAAGAAAGGTGGTATTTTAGTACACTAGGATTCAAGAAATATGGTTTAACAGCTGAATAGTACCTATGATTGAAACAAGCCATACGGTCTGAGTACATAGTTATCGTGTACAAATATACTAGTGTGAACAGTGTGTTACTTGTCAATTTTTTTAATACCCCTTTCAAATGTTTTTCTTTGTATTTTATGTTTCCAATAGCAGGGGAATAAAATTACACTGTAAACTAAAATAGGGTCGTGAATTTGAAAGTAGAGGAGTGATTTGGTCCAGCTGAAAAAGGTTAAAAATTAGCCGTTTGGCAGCTATCGAAATGATTTCAAGACCCTTTAATATAAAATTATCCGTATTTTGAAAAAAGCGAATATTCATTTTAATTAAACTTTCTGTTCTGAATACTTAATGTTGGGATACTTAAAGTGATCAATTCTACTACAGTTTTAATTATTCAGTAGTGATTTTAGTTTTGAAAATACGATAATTAAAAACTTGTTCAGACTAAATAGATCACTGTGTGTCCTGTTTTGTGGCACTATAATCAGTTCATGCTTACGTCCCAACATTTGGTTCTGTTCTGTAATCTGAATTTGATTCTATTATATTTTATGAAACGTAGCACCTTGCTAACTACGACAAAACTCAAATCAAAATCGAATTTTGGTTGAATCGCTTACAAAGTTATTTTTATTTTATATTTCAGAAACTATGAAATGTCAAGGACAGAACTGTCCAACTGGGAAAGCACCGGCTAGCTATCAAGTTTCCATAGTTACGTTTATGTTCGGACTCACCATTAGTTTCAGTATCAGATATTGCTTTTAAAGATGAATGAAGATGAACATACACATTACTAAACACCACATAGAAATACGAATATATATATATATATATTGATGTGTTTTTTTGTTTTGTTTCATAATGATCATTTTTATCAGCACTTGCTCTTGTAATGCTTGCATCATATAGTTGATAAATATGCATCAGAACTCATGATCTGCAAGGTAGTTTGCAAAGCGAAAGAACTTATTCAAGCAATATTTTTCTAAAGGAAAAGATATTTTGCACATTTTTACAAAATATATAAAGAATGACTGTTATTAATTCTCTGATATTTATTTATCCTTTTTATAACACTTTATTGATTATTTTGTAATCATTTGTATTTTTATATTTTTTATGTTATATTTTTGTCCATGTATATTTGTAGACTATGTTAAACAATTTTGAGGTGTATTTGTTCTATTTGTCTAACATTTTAGTATTTTTATCCTCAATTTATCAAATATTCCCATACACAATTTGATAATTCTTTATCCAGAAAAATAACACTCAATCAAATAATTATCAAATTTTGGATGAAACGCGTCTTATGATTGGCTGACGTTGTAATGTTTATTAGCTCTGAGACATAATTGTGTCGTGTGACTGTGACATCATTGACGTTTTTTTTCATGGTTTAATTCGGTTTAAAATGGAATTTAAAATTAGATTGTAAGAAATAACTGTGATATTTATCTGTCTATTCGAAAAAAAATAAAACAAATGTGATGCACACTTTAAAATAACGGGTTATTTACCACATGTTTGATGTTATTTCTTCATAAAAAAAATTATTAGATACAGTCATTCCTTACCTAAATATCCCATATCAAGCATTTTGCTCATTCTATATTATGTTACTGGATACTTGTGTTATATCAAGCTATTCTTTGTATGCATCAATGCCACCTTGAGGTCAGTAATGTATAAAGTATTAAAAGTCAGTGTACTATATATAGCATAATTTAATTGTTTTTGTTTGTTTGAATTTCTACCAACGCTTGATCTTGTGTTGCTTAAATAATAAACTAATAGTTGACAGATAAGTCTCATTTTCAGTTTTATGAAGGGTGCTTTTCATAAGCGATATAATTTATTTGAACAATTTCTAGACAAATAAAAGGTCATGAACATTATTTCAATACGTAATATATTTGTGAAAACTGTTGAGTTTTGAAATTTTAATCATAGATTGGACTTTTACAGGATGCCTTAACAAACTTGAAATTAAACACACGATTACTTTAATTTCGTTTTTTAAATGCTACCGATGGAAACTTATTTTCTCTGCTGCTTTTGATTATCAAAACTTTATGTACAATTCCCAGAAGATAATCAGATTACTTCATTTTTATCCAGACCCTAAGACGCATTTATTGATACTTGAAATAGAGGATTTTTTACGGTTTTTAAATCTTTCATCTGCTTACATTTTATGTTAAACTTTTTCACTGATATACTCATTGATGTTAACTACATCCTATCATTCAAACCTGGTTGTTTATGTATTGTTTATTTTTTTACAATGAACATCTTTAAATTAGGATTTGAGAAAATGTGTGTTAAGGGTTTGGACTACATCTTTTGATCCTTTGACAACGGGAGACGTGGAATAATTAGTATTTTTTTTATATGTATGACACTGGAGGAGTAGACGGCCGATATCTAGAACTAGTCATCCGGAACTAATTTTTTAACCAATGGTTTACTATCAGTTTATTGCAAAATGAATCAGAACCTCGAAAATAATTTTACATCTGACGTATCTTTTTTACACGTTAGGAATGTCCGATAACCTTGAAAATACACGTAATAAAGATGCATTGTAAATTGCATTAAAATTGATGTCTTTGTATTGATTTGAAGCAGCTTACTCTAATTAAAATAATTGTGTTGCTTATTCTTACTGGTTACAAATATTTTTCTGTTTTTGTAATCAGTTGAGATAAGCTGAAATTGAGTTGTATTGTACAAGCGCGGTTTACAGTTACGTAATGTACAGACATAATATTTGTGTTGATTTGAATTGTAATGAATGATTGATTTCTGAGACTATAACCCAGTAAGCTATTGTTGTCTATAAATTTTGCTCATCTGTCTCTTAAAGCAGATGTTATTTTCATGGATACAAGGTATATAAAAAATAAGTCTTTATTAGTTGTCTGCTCATTTAACAAATATCGACCATATTGTCTTCAGAAATCTAAATGAAACACACTTTTTAATCAATTTGAAACAGAATAATATCAGATTATTACATGGCATTTTTCATATCGCAAGCATTATCAGCCCTAGGTTCAATATCAGACCAAGAGCCACATGGCTCGAGGGCTGATATTGACCGCGGGCTGATAATACATGATTTTTTTTATCATACGTTTCAACAATGGAGAAAAATAACAGATTCATATATTGATCCTTTTATGTGGTTCCCTAATAGAAGTTCAAATAGTGAAAAGTTCCACGGACGTCGGACCCCAAATTTAGTACATTCGATATGAAATCTTTCTACCATATGCCTCAACAGAGAAAAAAACCGATTTTGATATTTACGAAACGATAAACAAAAAATCAACCACTATACATAATGAATACGGTTTGGAAAAGTTCAAAGTAACTTTCTAAATTATGTTTGAAACTTTACAAAAATGCATTTATTTAATAATTTGTTTGTTTTTTAATTTTTGTTTATTATTATTTTACACAATATACTGTTCCTTATCCAACTGATTATTTTGAACACGACTTTGTAATGTTTGTCACTGAAAACGTAGCATTTAGGTGTATTTTTCGGGATATACCGAGTATCACCGGAATGCCATGCGATAACGTTACTGAAACAAATTCGAAGCATGTGATAAACTTTTCATATCAGCCCGTTAAGCACCAATTCGAAAAATATGGAATTTACGTTAATTTAATGCTATTATCATACAGTAAAAATCATATGTTATTTAGTCTAAGTATATGATAAAACACATTTTTGTAGGATGTTTAACATATTTTTGAAATGAATGTCATATGTCTAAATAATCCTCTTTTTGGAACTTTACACTTTAACGCCCTTGTGATATGAGTAAAAGGGAATGTTGATAATTCAACCTCTAATTTAAAACATTACAAGTACCGTCAATGAAAGAAAAAAAAAACTAAACATTATGCAATTTCTAAAGTAGTCAAAAAACATGATTATGTGATCTCTAAAAATAATGATCAATGATCCAAGTAAAGTCTAAACATGAACAGTTAGAAAGAAAACAATGATCGTTTAAGACATACGGGATTTATCCCCCTTTAGCGATATATATATTCTTTTTGAAATGTATTTATTCTAAAATACTCATTTTCTGAGACAAAGTTATAAAGGTCTATTCTCAATAAGACTTTTATAGACAAATATGAATGATATTGTGTCAATGTATATGAAATAAGTTAAAATTATTAAACAAAATTTGTATAATTTAAATTGTTCTGTTGTTTTCTCTTCATATGAAATACTTTAACTTGACATAATTTAAATACCAATGGATGCTTTTTTAAGTACCCGCATCTGAATCATGCCATCTCTAGAATAGATAGTACCTCAAAAAACTTTGAAGCCATGTTTTGATAGCTTTAAGAAAATTGATGGCAATAATTAACAAAGACGTTTTGTAGAGCACTCTGACGAATTAGCAATATATATATATAAAAAAAGAAGATGTGGTATGATTGCCAATGAGACAACTCTCCACAGGAGACCAAAATGACACTGAAACTAACAACTATAGGTCACCATACAGTCTTCAACAATGAGCAAAGCCCATACCGCATAGTCAGCTTTTATAGGCCCCGAAATGACTATGTAAAAATAATCAAACGAGAAAACTAACGACTTTATTTATTTAAAAATAATTAACGAAAAACAAGTATGTAACGCATAAACAAACGACAACCACTGAATTACAGGCTCCTGACTTGGGACAGGCACATATATACATAATATGGCGGGGTTAAACATGTTAGCGGGTTTGTAAGAACACGTATGCAGTTTAGCTATTCAAAATGTGAAGCAAGATCGAGTTCTTATTTTTGATTGATTTAAAAAAAAAATATAGAACAAACCTAGGATAAGCCAGAATTACCTCTAGGGTAAGTGTCGATTGAATATATGTTCCAAATAAAATGTCAATATCTAGTTCATTTTTTAAGCAGTTTATGTAATGGGATTTACACAAAGAAACGATGTAATTTGGTTTTTTCTCAGAGGGGACAACAAACTATTTTTCATGGAGGTATTGCATGTGTTTTACAGTATTTGGGTCTGAAAAGTTTGATGTAGCATAGATATTCATAGATTCAGTATATTTTTACATTCAAATTTGTAACAACAACCTCACGGCCTTAATTTAAAAAGGTATATACGTCTTTTTTCTGGCGGTTAATCCATCGTTTTGCATATTCCTCGAATAAATTTTTAAGTTGTGTTTCCAGTTTGATGGATTACGCATCACATTTTGCAGAGAAGAAATAACGTGGCCAACCGAATTATATATGAATGGTGAACTAATACAAGTGCAATTATAAGATTTAGACTCGTAGTAACAAGTGTCTGTAATTGAATAGCTTAGTTGCAATTGGATTTGTATAGGTATAAGAAATAATAGGTACAGAATAATTTTTAAAATCGGTAAGTATTTTTGATAGAATGGATTTGTGATGAAGGTTATTGCTAAATTTGATGGCATCAATACCTTTTTGGCCAATTGATAGTTTTAGAAAGATCGTTTTTCTTAGATGATAGTTTAAAGTTTGTATTTGTTTTAATGGCGGTTTGTAACAGAAAACAATACGCATATAGGACAACATGCTGTCGGAAGAGACACATGCACGGTTGTCAAAATGTGCACATGTATAATTTCATCGACTTCATTTCTCACATACATTATCTTTAACGGGTAAATTCCATTATATCTGATTATCTGCTTTGTTCGATGTTTGAATTATTAGAAATAGAGACATATCATAGTAATTACAAATTGTATTATATGCCATCGTTATTGCTAAAATTTTCAAATATCAAAGTTTTGATTCAGACAAATGCTTTTTTTTTACTCAGCAAAAACAAAATCACAAAAATACTGATATCCTAGAAAAATTCAAATCGCAAAGTACCTTATTAAATGGCAAAATCAAAAGCTTTTAAACACATCAAATGAATGAATAACAACTGTCATATTTCTGACTTGATACAGGCTTTTTCTTATGTAGAAAATGGTGGATGGCAACTGGTTTATAGCTGACTAAACCTCTCACGTGTATGACAGTCGGATCAAATTCCATTATAATGGCAACGATACGTGAACAAAACAAAAAGACATATTAGGTAAAAATGTCAAACATAGTGGTACAGCAGTCAACATTGTGTTATAATCTTAATCACTATAAAAACAAACATAAATGTAAAAAGGAAGCACAAAAAGGCATATATCAAATTTAACAAACAATCTGATACATTATGATTTTACAACTTTTAAAAACTAATTGCTGTATTGGTTGGTAATGATGTAACAAGATATATTCATAAATGCGTAATTCATTTACTTTACGTGGTAAAATAAGTACCTGTGAACCGATCACGTTACCATATAAACGAAATTTTCATCAAAAAAGTGTTTACGAAAAAGGAAATAAGTTTAGATCGAAAAGTGACTAAATTTAATGTAACCAAAAAGTTGATTTGAAATGAAAAATTTGTTCTCTACTGTCGTTCTGGCATCTATACTTTGTTCAGGTAAGCATTTACTATTACATTTTTTCAACTTTCTGAAACAGCGTCATGGTAATATTGTGTTCAAATAAGTTCAAAATTAATGACCTGATATCTGAAATAAGTTGCAATTAATACTTACATCTCATATATCCAAGTGAACTTGAAATTAAGGATACCACTGATACTAGAAGGACTGCTTCATACCTTGATCTTTTCCTCAATATTGACGTAGATGGACGACTTCACACGAAAATCTATGATAAACGGGACGATTTCAACTTCAGCAGTAACATACCCTCTGCCCCTTCGTATGGTGTTTACATATCACAATTGATACGTTATTCTCGTGCTTGTTCACACTATACGGACTTCATATACAGGAGTGTGCTCCTTACGCAGAAACTGCTCCAACAAAGTTATGAGGAGGACAGATTAAAATTGACACTCCGTAAATTTTATGGACACCATCACGATTTGGTGGATCCATACGATGTTTCGTTGACCAAACTAGCTAAGGACATTTTTACCACATGGTAGATTGTGTTTTGTCATAATGTCGTCTAATCTTTTAATTACCAAACGTGACTTATTCCCGATTGTGACTGTTTTGCCGAGTGTGAACTCGCATTACTATAAGACGTGGTACGGTACTTATCCATCCCAAATTCATGTATTTAGTTTAAATGTTTAATGTTATATTTGTAATTCTCATCGGATTTTGTCAAATGTGTTGACGTCTTTTCTATTATATTTATGTGTTATGGTAAAGAAAATTAATCACCGCCTTCATTTATCAGATTTGATTTCGTTCAAAGTAATCAGTACGATATTTTACGTTTGAAGTTAGATTCATAACAAACCTGACATAGTTTTATAATATAGTTAATTGCTACCTCAGTTTTATATTAATAAGAATTAAAATGTGCTTTGTTATTAAATGCAATATCAGTATTTAGTTCAAATATATAATCTTAAATTAATCCTAATTCTATCTTATTCATTCTTATGTGACGTCATTTTTCATTTTTTGATGCTCTGTTTTACTAATTCAAATGACGTCATTTTTTCGTCATTTTTCAGTTTCAAATAGGACGTCACTTGGCGTAGAGGTTTAAACGTATTCGGATGTGTCTACTTTTGTGTTTCAAATGTCTGGTTATATAAATGTATTTCAGTTGTTTCCTGTAATTAGTTAATACTTCAGCTTTATCATTTACATCTTTTGTATATTCATTTTATTAAATTTACTGTTTGCAAAAGTATAAATTACTCTAAATTATAGGGATTTTCTGGTAACTTAACAGAAAACCCTTGCCGTTTTTGGCACAACCTTTTTGATCTTTTGGTCCTCGATGCTGTTCAACTTTGTACTCGTTTCGGCTTTCAAACTTTTGTATCTGTGCGTCACACATAGGTCTTGTGTGGACAAAATACACTTCTGGCGTATTAAAATTTTGAACTTGTTGCCTTTTGTTGGCTGTTGTTCGTGTGATTCTTTGTCAATTGTGTTCTCTAATTTATTTATATTGTAGTCCTGTGTTGTCATTTTGATGTTATATTTCACATGGCCATAAAAGTGCGAGGTTTGGCATGCCACAAAACCAGGTTCAACCCACCATTTTTTCCTTTAAAAATGCCCTGTACCAAGTCAGGAATATGGTCATTGTTATATTATAGTTCGTTTCTGTGTGTATTACATTATAACGTTGTGTCGTTTGTTTTCTCTTATTTTTGAGTGTAAATTCACATTGCGATAAGACGTGTCACGGTACTTGTCTATCCCAAATTCATGTATTTGGTTATGATGTTATATATATATGTTATATTTGTTATTCTCGTGGGATTTTGTCTATGTGTGTTACATTTTAGTGTTATGTCGTTGTTCTCCTCTTATATTTAATGCGTTTCCCTCGGTTTTAGTTTGTTATCCCGATTTTGTTTTTTGTCCATGGATTTATGAGTTTTGAACAGCGGTATACTACTGTTGCCTTTATTTACTGAACTGAATAGACCGAAAAGTTTATTACAATGATTAAAATGTTAACTGTAGTATTTTTTCGTCAATATTTTGCTCAGGTAAGTATTTTCAATTTCATTTTCTAAATTACTGAAACATCGTGACGTTACAAAAAAAAATAAAAAATATAAAAAAGGAGAGGAGATCTCTCATTTAAATCACCAACAATATGTTTATTACTTTTACCAATAAAATATTCATGTCATACAACCCGACCGATTCTTCAAGCTACAACGGGTGGCGTTTTGACAAAGTTTACAACCGGGCCACATCTACTTGTATTTTTGTCCATGTGATGAGTTAAGCTTTTTTCAACTGATTTTTGTAGTTCGTTCTTATGTTGTACTGTTATACTACTGTCCCAGGTTAGGGGGAGGGTTGGGATCCCGCTAACATGTTTAACCCCGCCACATTATTTATGTATGTACCTGTCCCAAGTCAGGAGCCTATAATTCAGTGGTTTTCGTTTGTTTATGTGTTACATATTTGTTTTTCGTTCATTTTTTTTTACATAAATAAGGCCGTTAGTTTTCTCGTTTGAATTGTTTTACAGTCTTATCGGAGCCTTTTATAGCTGACTATGCGGTATGGGCTTTACGCATTGTAGATGGCCGTACGGTGACCTATAGTTTTTAATGTCTGTGAAATTTTGGTCTTTTGTGGATAGTTGTCTCATTGACAATCATACCACATCTTCTTTCTTATCTTTACGGAATGGGAATTGAAAATGCTTTCCAGCTATATTTAATTGGCGATTAACGTTTTATGTACTGTATATTTCACTCAAATAGCATGTCATTTCAAAACAAGAGAGAATACATACAAGGTCAAAGGTGCATGTACAGCTTCTAATTATAGTAGTACTACCATTGTTTCCCCAAATAATCTTTGTTTACCACTTTTCAGAAATATATGTAGAATTGATCTTTGTTTTATTTAAAGAAATTCTTGGCATGATTAAATTTTTATCCGGTTCATTATTATAAACAAAATTTCACAAACGTTTCATTATATACTGTGGATTCATTAATAGTCGTTGATTACCATTTTTTGTGGATTTCGCTGGTTCAGGTGAACCACAATTTTAAATATTCATTGAATAGCAAATTTCTTAAACAATGTACAAACTTTGCCGAAACCGCGAAATAAAATGTCCACGAATATGCAAGTTTTTTTCAAACCACGAAAATTGTACCCATGAAAATAAATGAATCCCCAGTATAAGATCACATCCATCACTGGAAGTGAATCAATTACATCCATCACTGGAAGTGAACCAATTACATTTTGACTCCTTTTTCACTGTGTACATGCTTTAGCACCCACGGAACCTTATGAATCCAAATAAGGACAACAAATAAAAAAGAATGGTGCTTTGAAACACCAAATATGTATGTTTATGATTCAGAAATTTCTACTGCAATGAAATGTACGATAAATTTCCGACAACTGTCAATTCAAGGGATTTTTTTAAAACCTTTTTTCATATGCAACCGGATGTGACATACTATGATTTGGTGGTGATACATATGAAAAAGGAGTTTTGTTGTGACTAGAATGAAAATAAGTTTTTCCTTTTAACACTTATAATTTCAAGCACCAAGTCTTGCCATAATCAGTTGAATAATTAAAACAAAAATCAATATAAAATTAGACGACATCTACAGCGATTCTGGCTAATTCATAAGGGGTGAACAAATGAAAATAGTCATACGTTAAAACGAGTATATGTCCATAAAGTAAAATATAAATAAAAAAAACAATACACAATATATCTGTTCATGTGTTCATGAAATAAAATATATATGCATCAAACATAAAGATATGTCCATATTTGTGTATGAAACTAGATAATTTGTTCATTAAAAATTAGTAATTTTTTATATATATTATCTCTTGTGAATTATCACAACCACATTTACGTATCAAGAATTTAAAAAAAAGATTTCTCTTGAAAAGGGGGAGGGGGGGGGGGGGTTCAATTCGTACGTTGTCAGTTTAATATGTTATTTAGAAAATCGAGAAAGGGAATGACTCCTCGATCTGCGTATATTAAAAAATATTTATAGATTTAATAATGTATCCGAAAGTAGATTTGAAATGAAATATTTGTTCTCTACCGTCTTTCTGTCATCGATATTTTGTTCAAGTAAGTATTCACTATTAAATTTTTCAACTTGCTGAAACAGCGTGATGGTACTAACGTGTTCAAATAAGTACAAATTGAAAATAAATGACCTGAAATAGGAAATAAGTTGAAATCAAAGTTTAAGGAATTTAATGTGACCAAAAAGATGATTGGAAATGATGATTATGTTAACTGAAGTCTTCCTTTCGTCAATATTTTGCTGAGGTAATTACTTTCAGTTACATTTTCTAAATTACTGAAATAGCATGACGTTACAAAAATTTGAAAAATAATAACAAAGGATAATATATAGTTATCAAAGGTACGGAGATTTTAATCCTGAGAAGAGATCTCTCACTTAAAGTACCAACCATATGTGTTATTACTTGGACTTTGGTCGGGTGGTTGTCTCTTTGGCACATTCCCTAATTTCAATTTCAATTTTATTAGTCCCCGACTATTCAACCATCCGACATGGATAAACTTCTCTTATATGATTACATGATTGCAAAGAACAGCATTTCAAGTCTCCTACAATGTATCTATCTTTAAGAACAATTTATGTCATACAACTCAATAGATTCAAGTTCAGTTAAAGTTTCGACGGGAGGCGTTCTGACAAAGTTTACAACTGTTCTTACGGACTGATATTTGGAACTGCTTTTAAGGGTTTCTAAAAGTTTATTTTTTTTTATTTTTGACATACCATTTTATACTTTTAACAGACAAAATTAAGTTTATACTGTATTGCTTGCTTGATTTTTACTATTTAATGTTTCTTTTTGTGTTTTTAATTTGAAGTTACACGCTTTGAACAATTGTTGTTATAATGTAACCTTCTCTATATTTTTTTTTTTTTATCTATTTAAGATTGCAAATAAACATGTCATTTGTGTACTGAACAAGAACATACCATTGTTTAATCTTTTTCAGTCTTTGCTGCAAGACCAGAAATAGTGAATGATATTTTACCAGAGGTGAAAAGACTTGGCCAAACAGCATATCTGAATTGTTCTGTCATACATTTACAGGCTCCAGCACAGGTACATCTATAAATAATCTTCTAAAGTTCTGTCATAAACTGACAATCTCCATCACACGGTATATCTATACATAATCTACTAAAGTTATGTCATAAATTTACAAACATCAGCATAGGTACAGATGAGTGCAATCCTAACCTGTACAACAAGTTAACTTGATAACCAGTCATTAAGTAAACCTGCGACAGGATTTAGGACTGCTCCGACCAGTCCTAGGACTACAATCTTGTGAACTTGAAAAGTGGACTTGATCCTAGGACTGTTGTGATGTCTGCCGAAATAGTGAACTTGGAAACAGGTCCACTACTGATATAAGTTATCTTCGAACCAGTCCTGCCATTATTTAGCATAAATTAACTTTAAACTCCGAACGAACATGTTCTCTTAACTTTTGACTGGTCTGCTCAACTCTGTGACCAGGACCGCTCTACATCGATGTTTATTTAAATATTTTTACTAATGTCTTTGTGTCTTGGTATAAACATAGAAAAAAAGGTAACATTAATACTTCCGTGACATTAACACGATTAGATAAAATAAAATAAAAGTAAATATTCCGTATCAACTTCAAAAATAATACATGATGGTCTTGGTGTATATATTCTGCTTACTGACTTTGTTTATAATCTTAACTCCGTGTTATATTGATCTTTTATTTGTCTTTGTTCAATTGTTAATATTACTTTTACTGATTGATCAATTTTATGTGACATCCATTTGACGTGGCTCAGTACTTATACATCCCGTCAATGTGTTTGTATTATCTTTCATTTTTGCTGTTGTGTTTTGTATATCGACTTTTGGTTTTTCCTTGTTTCTTATAACGTGAACTGCTGGATAATTTTTAATCTCGGTATGTTGCTTGATAAATTCTAACATTACTTTTGATTTTATAACCCTGCATATCCACCAGTCTCCGTGTGAAATTATAATTGATTTAAATAGACATTGAACGACAAAAAAAATCTTTTTTGTGACGTTTGAATTTTCTGATGCCCAACAAGTGTTTTTGAATTTGATAGATGCATTTTGATTTTTTTGTATCTGTTTGTTTGTCTTTAGAATGTAACACAGTGATTACTGCTGTGACCCTATTTTGACTATTTTACCAATTTTGTCTGTTTTGTTCACGCATCGTTGTAAAAAAACCGGAATTTGATGCGGCTGTCATAAAATTGAGAGGTTTAGCCCAATAAAACCAGTTTCAATCCACCATTTTCTACTATGAAAATAAACTCATCAAAGATACCAGGATCAAAAATTTATATTTACGCCAGACGCGCGTTTCGTCTAAAAAAGACTCATCAGTGACGCTCGAATAAGAAAAATGTTTAAAAATTCCAAACAGAGTACAAAATTGAAAAGCATTGAGGACCAAAAATTCCCAAACGTTTTGCCAAATACAGCTAAGGTAATCAATTCCTGAGGTAGAAAAACCTTAGTTTTCCAAAAAATTAAAAATTTGTAAATAGTTAATTTAAATTATGAACATACCAATGATAACTAAAGTCAACGCAGAAATAATATTACAGACCCCTGGATGAGCCCATATGAAAGTTCAGTCCTACACCTGAAGGAAGACGGTTTCATTTTAGTTGCCAGATAATGATGATGTAAGTATTTGCTCATTACAATTGTATTTGAAACTTTGTTAAAACTTGTTAGTTAATAAAAAATAGTTTTCAAATTGGTTGGAGAAACAGCTTGAAAATTAGTTTTCAAATTAGTTGGAGAAACAGCTTGAAAAATCATTACAAATTAGTCAAAAATCTCTTTTTCAAATTATACTTGAATGAAATATATTTTATAATTTATACAAGGAACGTATATGTACTGTACCAAGGTTTAACGGTCAGATTATTTATACAATATTGAAAACATAACATTTATGAAGCCATGATGTTTATTTTTTATTGAATGCATCGCATAATATCATTCATTACGACTATGTGTTATGACCAGCAACAATTTTTCAAAAAGCTCCGTCTTACATGGTAATCATATGGTCATCTATATTCTCCCCAAAAAAAGCTAAAGAGAATAAATTATGCAGTGTCACCATTGTATGATATACTGTTTTGGCAATTAATGCCATTACGCCAGCATGTTTCTGGAAATTATTTTCAATCGACAAAAAATTATATTTCTGTACATAAACTTCTTCAAAGTTCTTAACAGCTCACAGGGACTTGAAGGACCTCGTTCCTTCTTTATCAAACATTTCGTTTTAGCTATTTGCAAGCATTAATTTCAAATTTCTTTTCCAATTTTCTCCCGTAATTTTTAAACACTATGTCCCGAAATTTTTCAAAATATTATTTATTTTACTTTATTACACATAAACATAAACAAACAAAAAACAGATGACACTCAACGACTTCACAGGTAAACGGGAAAGCGGCAGGCGTCCTAATAAACACCTATTAAACACCGAATATTGATGTGTACAATATATGACTGTGCCCCCAGTTCATCCAAATCTCGCATATTCTCGCATGAATTTTAATTAAACGCTTGACCCACTCAGAATTCAAGGTCGCGAACAAGCTTTCCCTGAACGTCGTCAAGGGCCATCAAGGGACCATATCAAAGACGTAGATAACAACCTGATAAGACCTGTATAAATGACCGAAAACTTTAGAGACGTTCCGAGAATTTTATTCTGACTTCCGGCTGAGAGATATCGAGTGGCCCATAGACATATCCAAAACTCGCCAATATATAAGCATGAACCCCTCAGGTGGTTCATGCAAAAAAATCCCGAAATTCTAAGTAAATTCAGAACATGTAACCAACCATACTTTGTTTAGAGAAAAATATACTTTGTTTAAAGAAAAATATACATTATAAACTCCAGCGATATACTTAGTGAATTTTATACTTAACTGTTTTGCTATTCTCGGTTGAAATTCGAACGTAGAGTGTATATTTGTAAATGTCTAAATAGTTACAGAGAAAAACGATTAGTTTTTAAAAGCATGTTTATTCTTAAAATGTATTGATAAAAAGGTTGACCCCTTCTAGTACATGCATTCAGTCATACTTATTAATAATTTCTTAATATTTCGTTTATCAGTTTATCTTACATGTATGATTTTGTATTTCATTTTAAATACGCATGCATACTTCACGTCACTTTGGCGGATAGTTCAACAATGTTATGCATATCACTTTCTTACGATATTAAATTAAAGGAGAGGTTTTTAGCCAATTTAAATCGAAAACAGTACATTTATATTGTTCGGCCTTATAAACTACGATAACTTATTTTTTTTTAGTTCCGCACATACAAAAGAAAAAATCTTCGCTGATGTAACATTTCAATCCTTTTTACACCAAAATACCTTCACTGAATTCGTGGTGATCATGATAGTACATTGCATACTACTTCTTCATTCACGTGCACAAATGATACGATTAATGTTTTTTTTTTTGGTTTCTATATTTCGGGGACAATTTGCTCCGTTTATGATACGTAAATTCTTAAACCAAACGCTTAGCTCCTGTGTAACTTTCTGTATCTTCGTTTTATAGCATGAAAACACTAAAAGAGGAATATGCAACCCATCATAACTTTTTGTAATTATTACAAGTGTGGACACAGATGAATGTGGATAATATGTTTGAATGTTTGACGGTGTTTTCTGATAAAAAAAAATAATCTGTTTTTCCCCCCATAGTGTTCCACAGTGACAGCCATCTTCAATATCAGACCAGTACCAAACACTAAAAATGTGAAGTGTTGGTTTTTTTCAATATTTGGGTTGTATGTTCAAGATTATTTTGGAGGAGACACTTTTTGTGCACAATATATGGATTACCAAATGATTCTGTTAAAATGAGATCCACTACTTTGCTTTTGGATAAAAAAAATACAAAAAATTAGTAGAGGAACACATAAGCTGCATTTCTACATTGTTTGTAATTTTGATATGCAAGATGGTTTATAAGAACCTGTATGTATGTTCTTCTCGTATGGTTCTAATTATGTCCATTGTGGTGGGCATTTCTTACTTGGAACACTGTAGTCAAGGATCATCCCAGTATCATATTGAAAGATTCCCTTTACATGTTCGACATTGTTTCTTAGATGTCTAATAGTTCAAAGTGGTGATAATACCTGGCATGCACATGGGGCTAGATGAGCAAGCAAGTACACTTCTGTTGTATCACACATATATTTTAATTCTTTCTTTGAAATTGTCTTTATCTTAGATTCTCCATGGCCTGATTGAAGTTATATAAACATGATAAAAGACAAATTTACCAGAATGAAATAATTTTAATTACATGGTATATCCAATTTATTTGTTTTTGCTAAATAGATTATTACAAATAGTGTACACTATAAAAAATATGAATAAGGTTTTGCAGAATTATTCTTGTTTCAAGGTTTTTGTTATGTGGATAGAAATATAAATAAAACTTGTAGGATGCAGTTTTGTTGTGGCCATGATATAAAATAAACGGTGCTGTAATCCGTCAATTAACATCAACACAAATTAAAGAACCTTAGTGAGCGCGCTCACATACCCCACGACCCTACATTGTCACTGGACAAATAAAATAACTGTAAGAAAAAAAATTGAATCATAATTTCCTGTCAATAAGCACATCAACATAGTATGTCCTTATTATCTAAAACGTTTCATGACATTCTGTTGTGATGTTTCAGAGGAGTTTTGATGACAAACTGTTGCATAAGTATATTGAGGCAAATAAGTTCAAAGGGGAATAACTCTTAGAAAAAAATTGGAATCATAATTCCCTGTCGATATGCACATCTACATAGTATGTCCTTATTATCTACAAAGTTTCATGAAATTCTGTTGTGTGATTTCAGAGGAGTTGAGATGACAAACTGTTGCAGTAGTATATTGGTGCAAATAAGTTCAAAGGGGCGTAACTCCTAGAAAAAAATTTGAATCTTAATTTCCTGTCGATATGCACATCTACATAGTATGTCCTTAATATCTAAAAAGGTTTCATGAAATTCTGTTGTGTGGTTTCAGAGGAGTTGCGATGACAAACTGTTGCAGTAGTATCTTGAGGCAAATAAGTTTAAAGGGGCGTAACTTCTAAAAAAAATTGTATCGTAATTTCCTGTCGATATGCACATCTACATAGTATGTCCTTATTATCGACAAAGTTTCATGAAATTCTGTTGTGTGGTTTCAGAGGAGTTGCGATGGCAAACTGTTGCAGTAGTATATTGGGGCAAATAAGTTCAAAGGGGCGTAACTCCTAGAAAAAAATTGAATCATAATTTCCTGTCAATATGCACATCTACATAGTATGTCCTTATTATCTAAAAACTCCTCTGAAACCATAAAGTCAGAAATATTTGTGATATGACGTATAAATGTAATGTTTTGTACTTCCTAAATTTGTTTTTGAAACAATCTTTTTTTCCACAGAAAATGTCAATTTTTGAGAAAATATCTAAATTCGGAGACCGTTATCTATCCGTGTCTTATACGCTTTCGCATGCTCAGTCGATGTACTGCCCGCAGAATTTAACTTTATATATAAATAATATAGGACAATGGTGTAGATTAAAAATTACACCATTTCAGGCCCTTTTGTTTTCCACATAATTAATATTACCAATAATTAAAAAGTTGCGAGTCGAATCCGATACCAATTCCAATAGTATATTTCACAAAATTACCTGATCCCTGTTACATAATCTGTACATTCCGTCTCTGTCAGGCGCACAACCAAACGGTGTATTGAGGATTTGCTATAAACATGGGTAATAATCACACCTGAACTTCGTCATTATACAGGGAATAACTGTGCACCTTATAATCAGCGTGACTTTACCAAATGGCAATACGAATTCTAAAAATCCAGGCTAAAACTAAGGGGTAGGTTCTTTAATTCAGTCAAGGACCCGTGATGTCGCGGGTATGTTCTAGTTAGCCTTATGTGTTTCGTCCATATGTATGAATGAATAACCAGTTGCACTCAGGACTCTTCAGTAATTAGTGCAAATGGTTAAAAAGGTGACAAAACCACCTAGCATCATATTCCAGGTAGCAATGTTTGGTATATTTCAATGTACTTTTTTTTTATTTGGCTATCTGGATGCAAAGTATTTGTTTCAAATGCATCTAAAATAATTTAATCTATCTTAAACTATTCATGCTCAGTGGATGCTGCTTCAATAATTCCTGGTGATGACAATTTCAACGATCTTACCTTAGTTGTTTATATCAGAAAAAATGCATTGGCATACCAATGAACTGAGCTTAATGCAAAGCACTTTAATAATACACTTAGACAGAAAGCACAATCCAGTGATATACTTCTTGAACACCAACAACAAACATGCCTAACTGCACGGATCGGAGGTCCTGAAAATAGACATGTAAATTAATTATATAATATGTAAATAAAATGTCTATATACATGTACATGTATATAAAACTCAAATTCAAATATAAAAAAAATACAAATTTCTGATAAAAATAGTTAGTAAAAAGCAAGTAGATGTCACTACATGCACAAATAAATACATCCTGAGTGCCTTTCTCTTGAAATAAGAACAAACTTCCACCTTATCTTGTTAAACAGGTGAAGAAAAAAACATTCAAAACTGAAAAGTTTTCAGTGTCTATTACCATCACCACTGAATCAATACATTTGTATTAGTACATGTACATGTATTTGCATCAGTGTAAAAATGTGCTAAAAAGTAGTAAATTTTTTACTAAAATAAAGGTATAATTTACGCTTGCGTATGGCTGTACATGTATGTAATTGTTTCACGCCTACATCAATATTCATAGCAGTGAAAACGTTTTTCTGTGGATAAATATATATATATATATACAAAAAAAGTTTCTTTTCAAGCAGTGTACAGAATTATATATTAAAAATTAAATACACAAAAAGAGTTTTAAAAGCAGCATTGTCTAGCGCTTTCATCCATCTTGGGACTTTTCAAGACTATGAACGTCGTTATGGGGAACACATTAGTATTATGACGTAACTAATGTGTTCCCCATAACAACGTTCATAGTCTTGAAAAGTCCCAAGATGGATGAAAGCGCTAGACAATGCTGCTTTTAAAACTCTTTTTGTGTATTTAATTTTTAATATATATATATATATATATACATGATATACACAAGGCTGGTGTGGACGAATGGACTACATCTAGACATAAGGTCTATGCAATTTTGATAAATATATACATGTATATACACAAGGCTGGTGTGGAAACACTTGCATGGATGCACAAAAAATCTAGATACATGAAGATACATGAAGATAGAGAGAGAGAGGTATTGAAGATTTTATACAGAGTTTTATGTATTTTACCTTCGAAAAAAAGACATTCCAATGAAATGGATGTATCAGACATGTCAGATGCAGAAGCTAATCTATTTAACTCTCCCAGTCATCCATTATGGAGTCAAAGTCTCGTGATAGTACTCATGTACAACTAAAACTAAACCTAGTAATTCATCTGATTCAACAAATGCAAGTACTGTGAAATGTTTCAAAACAGCCTATTAATTGTGAAGTAATTGCAGGTCTCCCCATTTATAGATATAACAGTCAGGGCACTTACTGAAATAAGTGATTTTTAAATCACTTATTTGAGTAGCAAATTCGAGGTTTTGTCACAAATTGGGATTTTGTAGTTTTTTTCAAAATTTTAAATAATATCTTTTAATTAGTAAAATAAAAAAATATGAAAAACGCTATGATAATGGCTTTACATAATGAACTGATACTTTCTTAAAAGATTTTTCACAGCAGTGGGAGTATTTTTCCTGTGAAGTTCAAGGTTTTATCTTTCAGATTATATAATAAAATTCTACTGTTCGCGATAAAAATTTCACTGTTCGGGGGTGTTGAAATTAGTAGGGGTTATTAAAAGAATGATACTTAAAGAAGTGATTTTTGGGAAGGAAATTGAGGTCTGATACTTAAACCAGTGATTTTTATGTCATTGACATTATCCTAGATTCAGTACAAGGTCATCACCTGAAATGACCTGGTCATCCTAGACAACACAGATGTTGGTTCTGATAAGTTTAGAAACATAATTAGTCCCTGGATCATTAGTATTCTATATTTAAAGCTACAATAAAATTAAATCACTTCTTCTAGTGATTTATTTGTACTACTTAAATATGTGATTATTAAAGAAAGACAACTCTAACTTCCAACCTTTATAGAAATAATGTTACTTGAATCAGTGATTTAGAAAATCACTTGTTTAAGTAAGTCCCCTGACTGTATAAAAAAATTGACAAATAATTAGATGACCGTTAGTCCAAAGGAACGTGTCACAGGAAAAAAAATAAAATAGCCTGTCAACATGGTCAAGACGTCATAATTATTTGGCTTAGATGACCATTTGATAATTGGGGGGGGGGGGGGCAGATGTAATATTTTCAAAATTGAATATTCATTTTCATCTGTTATGCTTATTTTATTCAGTGGACATGTGGATATGATATTCTTTTTCAAAATCATCCTCCCCAAAGAATCAAAGAATAATCCCCTTTCCTTTCAACTTTATACCTATATGTACTACCTCTGTACTCAGAATTAATCCTCTTACACACTGTTTTTGTTGCTCTCAAGAGCATATTTAACTATATTAAGTTTACCTTCTACAGACCCCTTATCTGGGATCTGGGAAATGTCCTACTATAGTGAGAATTTCTTCTTACAATCGATAGGGATTTTTGTTTGGGGTCAAAGTTTTGAAGCTATGTGATAAGGGGAGGGGGGTCATTATGGGGTTCATAATGTTTTTTTTAGGGGGGTCAATAAATTTGAACATACCCCTCAGCTGATAAACAATGACCGTTCCCTAAGTTTAGCTTGTACAGACCTCTCTACTATAGTGAGAATTTCTCCTCGCGTACGGTTCCAGTTCTCATTATTTAAATCCAACTGAAAACATATGAAAAAGCATTCTGACCTGGGAGTCCTTGCCTTCACCTGTTAAATCTTACAGTCAAGAGACAGGTTACTCCACTGGTCCCCTAAAAACAACTTTCACTGACGGCAATCGATAGGGATTTTTGTTTGGGGTCAAAGTTTTGAAGCTTTGAGGTAAGGGGAGGTGGATCATTATGTGGTTCATAATGGTTTTTTTTTTGGGGGGGGGGGGGGTCAATAAATTCGAACATACCCCTCAGCTGATAAACAATTACCGTTTCCTAAGTTTAGCTTCTACAGACCCCTCTACTATAGTGAGAATTTCTCCTCGCGTCTCATTATTTAAATCCGACTGAAAACATGAAAAAGCATTCCGACCTGGGAGTCCTTGCCTTCACCAGAGACCTATATATGTCTCTGCCTTCACCTGTTAAATCTGACAGTCAAGAGACAGGTTATTTCACTGGTCAACTGAGAACAAATTTCACTGACGACTAGAAATGTTTGCATATATACTAATGCTTACCTTTTCTTTGATGCAATATATCCAAAAGAAATGATAAATGTCCAGCTGGCGATATACGATGACCTAATTTTGGGAGAAAATATAAAATAGAATACACTACCAAAATGTCACGGAGCTGAATTTCCGGATTATATAAATCGAACGTTTTGGAAAATCTCTCAGGTTTCCCACACAAAACGAAGGTGTCAAGTTAAGAATTTTGAAACAAAAAGATCATTTCAGCGATACAGGCCTAATCTATATGTATGTTTATGTGTTTCGTGTCAACCCCATAACAAATTAAAAGTTTTCAAATAATACACTTCCGCCCGCTATGATCCAGAAGTGTAGTTAATTAATCCCGGAAATACTATGGCAAGCCGTTCTCGTCAAAACTATGTTTAAACAATTTTTCGAAAAATTTACACACTGAGAATTACAACAAAGCACACTGAGATTTAAAAACTTCAAAAAGCACACTGAGAATTGAAAATTACACACTGAGAATTGAAAATTACACACTGAGAATTAAAAATTACACACTGAGATTTCATAAAGACGCACTGAGATTACAAAAATGAAAAACGCACACTGAGAATTGAAAATTACACACTGAGAATTGAAAATTACACACTGAGATTTCAAAAAGACACACTGAGAATAAATAAACTGAAAACACACACTGAGAATTTGAAATTACACACTAAGATTTGTGCGCACTTTTTATGCGCACATATTTAATTAGCATACTTAATCTGAATCTATTACAAGCTTGAAACAACAAGGGGACATAACTCGTTAGTCCTTCGATTTGGTTCCAAATTACTAATAAAAAAAACTTTAGAAATACAAGAACAAGAAAAATACCCATTTACTCTTATTACAAAATATAACCAAATGGTGAAAAACTTTATTAAAATTATAAGAAAACATTGGAACAATCTGCAAAAGAATGCAGTGAAATTTTTACTCAAGTGTCTATTATAGCATATGAACGTAACAAAAATATAAAAGATTAACTAGCGAAATCAGGGAAACAGTTGGAAAACTTTTGGAAAGGGACCCATGTTTAATTACTGGTAGTTATGATCTGAATTATAGGCAACAAACTGATGAATATGAGCGGTGTTTTAAAGTCTTGAAATTTATTACGAATGTTGGTTGAAGGAATCGCATTTTTTATTACAAGAGTTCTTGAGATCAAGATATTAATCTGTTGAATTATTCATCTCATGAATATTCATTAGTAATTTGCATATTAATCTCAGTGTGTATTTTTGAAATCTCAGTGTGTAATTAACAATTCTCAGTGTGTGTTTTCAATTTATTTCATCTCAGTGTGTCTCTTTAAAATCTCAGTGTGTAATTTTGAATTCTCAGTGTGTGTTTTTAATTTTTTTAAATCTCAGTGTGTAATTTCGATTTCTCAGTGTGTTATTTTAGGTTTTAAAATCTCAGTGTGTATTTTTTTCGAAAAAGGGTTTAAACATAGTTTTGACGAGAACGGCTTGCCATAAAATACCACACCGATAGATCTATCATGACTACTATGATTCACGGATGGGTTACTTACCTGGCTTGGGAAAACCGGACCACATTGATTGCTCATAAGAATGAATCGAAAATATTGTGTGATAGAGATCACTTTATACATTAAAATCATTGAAGCCGAACATTGTTTGCATTCATTTGAACCAAATGTTGTTTACCTGTTACATGAAACAGGATGTAAGCTAAATTAGTAGTTTGTTATGACATTATTTATCAAAGATGAAAAATGTGCGTTATATCGCCGTGTTTTCTTCAATATTGAGTATCGGTAAGTATCTTTTTATTTACAATTTCACAAACATTTTCAAATTATTATAGTAGCGGTTAAATACTTAATTAATTCTCAATCTTGATATCGTTTTAAATAATTGTGTCTAAAACTATTTTCGAAAAAGAGGCAGACGATACAAAAAGAGAATAAAAAGTTTGAAAACAGTGAAGTCAAAGAGAAACCGACAAAATATTGGGGAAAACTTCTCATACCTACAAACGACGATAAGACAAAATGTAAGGACTAGATCAATGCCATTCCTTGTGAAAATTACTTTTTGTGGATATTACCAATAGTAAGCACTTCTCGGTTTACATGATAATGTTGTTTTTTTTCAAATTTACTATTAATATAATTTTACTGTTTGCAAAAGTATAAATTAATCTAAATAATAAGGATGTTCTTATCGCAGGCAGAAAACCTTATCCGCATTGGGCACAATCTTTTGGAACTTTTGGTCCTCAGTGTTCTTCAACTTTGTACTTGTTTTGGCTTTCGAACCTTTTTCATCTAAGCGTCACTGGTTAGTCTTGTGTGGACAAAACGTATTAAATTCTACACCTTGTACCTTTTGTTAGCTATCATTCGTGTGTTTCTCTGTCCTATATGTTCTCCAATTTATTTGTATTGTAGTCATGTCATGTTATGTTGTCATTTTAATATTATATTTAACTTTGCCATCAAAAAGGGGGGTTTGGCATGCCACAAAACCAGGTTCAACCCATCATTTTTTTTTCTTAAAATGTCCTGCACCAAGTCAGAAAAATTGCCATTGTTATATTATAGTTCGTTTCTCCGTGTGTTACATTTCAATGTTGTGTTTTTGTGTGTGTCGTTGTTCTCCTCTTATATTTGATGCGTTTCCCTTAGTTTTAGTTTTTAACCCGGATGTGGGTTTTTTTTCTATCGATTTACGGTTTTCGAACAGCGGTAAACTACTGTTGCGTTTATTTAAAGATAATTCTAAACACTTAATGTTTTGTATCCCCTTCATGTCTTTAACCAGATTCCGCATGGATTTTAAAGAAGATTTACTTTTAATGCTCTCATCTTAATTTTGATATAAGTGCCATTAATAAGTGTTACTATAGTATTAATGTATGGAATTTTTCATATTGGCCCTATAACATGAACTTGGTATTAATAGTGGCCAATGATGGTTGTAATGACCCGAGGCAACGCTGAGGGCCATTTCAACTGTCTGAGTCCATAATGAAGTATAATGCCATCGCGTTCAGTTTTAAAGAAAGCTATGATATCTGACAAGAATGAATTTGACCAAATGTTCATGGACTATGCAAACATAGCCTACGGTAGATTAGGAAAAATTGTGTTTGGTTTCAATGTTCTTGAACTTCGTTACTGAAAAAATACTTGTCCTATTATATAAATGCATATGTTGCGAAAGAATACATAAGTACATTGAATAGCAAAGATAACTTTGCATGAGTTCTCAAAGAATGCATAGGGTTTTCCATGCACTGAATACTTTATCAAGTATTGGCTCTGGTTTTTAAAGAAATTAAGAAGACTTACTTTTAATTACCGGGCATAGCTCATATAAATTTTGGCACTCCGCGAGCATTTCTATTGGAGTTCAGCAGCAGATTGTTTTACTTTCATTGATCGTTAATGTTATACCACTTGGTCTATCCAGTAATTATATAGATATAGGAAGATGTGGTGTGAGTGCCAATGAGACAACTCTCCATCCAAATAACAATTTAAAAAAGTAAACCATTATAGGTCAATGTACAGCCTTCAACACGGAGCCTTGGCTCACACCGAACAACAAACTATAAAGGGCCCCAAAATTTCTAGTGTAAAATCATTCAAACGGGAAAACCAACGGTCTAATCTATATAAAAAAACGAGAAACGAGAAACACGTATAAATTACATAAACAAACGACAACTACTGTACATCAGATTCCTATGCATGTTTTAACCAGATATATAGTTGTATATTTGATACTGTTATTAATAGCAGTACCTTTAGGGTGAAGATAGTATCATAAAAGGCAAATGAATGTTTGCCGAAAATTAACACTACAAATATTTAAATGACAACATGTCAACGTGTAAAAATTTAATATATAACCTTAAATGTTGATGTGTTATTCCAAAACGGATACTAATGTTATTTAAGATTTATAAGTTTGGAATATAGATTGAAAGTGTTTTTCACAAACATATTGATGTTTATACTCAGTTCTTTGTTTTCATTGTGTCATGCAAAATATAAGTATTGTGCAATCTATTCATAATTGACACACACAACAATTGCTAATATAACGGTAGGAAAATCGCTACCAACGCCAATTACCGAATTACTCTTTGATATGTATTACTTTTACATCTTCGGATTTCAAATGTTTGGCTTTGAGCGTTCCTGATGAAGGTTAATTCAGAAAGGCGCTTCGGACGCAATAAATTATTAAACGTGTTGTTTTCCATTTTTTACATCACTTGGTTGATACCTCTGCTGGTGGACTATCAGTCCCCGAGGGTATCATCAGCTCAGTAGTTAGTGCTTCGGTATTGACATGATTTAACAAACTTTACTAAAATTGTCCGTTTATAAATTTTGAAATTATTATGAAACTAAGGTTTCAATTCCCTCAGGCAAAGCTTTAGATGAATTTGACTATTTTTTTTTAGGTATTTTTTTACATATAGCTCTTCAACGATTTTCGGTACTTGTACATCTTCGGACTTTAAATGTTTGGCTTTGAGCGTTCCTGATGAAGGTAAATCCAGAAAAGCGCTTTGGACGCAATAAATTATTAAACGTGTTGTTTTCCATTTTTTAATAGAGAAAAACAGAAATGTTAGAAGAACCTTTTTATAACTGGTACATCCATGACAATGATTCAGTAAAGTTATAACAGAAAAATAAGTTACCGAATACTATTCTTTCTATATGTAAAATCAGTGTTTGGCAGCTAAATGAGATTTTTAAATAATACTACTGACTTTTTTTGTTATGATGTTAAGTCTAAGAATATTGGAGTGGATCTAGGTGACGAAACGCGTGTCTGGCGTACTAAATTATAATGCTTGTACCTTTGATAACTATTAACACCAATGGTTCGATGCCACTGCTGGTGGACGTTTTGTCCCCGATGGCTTCACCAGCCAAGTAGTCAACACTTCGGTGTTGACATGAATATCAACAAAGAGGTAATTTTTATAAATTTTCTATTTACAAAACTTTGAATTTTTCGCAAAAACTAAGGATTTTCTTACCCCAGGAGTAGATTACCTTAGCCGTATTTGTCACAACTTTTTGGAATTTTGGGTTCTCAATGCTCTTCAACTTTGAACTTGTTTGGCTTTATAACTATTTTGATCTGAGCGTCACTGATGGGTCTATAAATGTAGACGAAACGCGCGTCTGCCGTACTAAATTATATTCCTTGTACCTTTGATAACTATATACAATCATCTTCTATTCCTTTTTTTTTAGAACTTGTACGCTTGCTGTAGTTGTAGCGTACTTTTCATGTGACAAAAAATCCAAATTGGAAAACAATAACAAAAGAAATCCAAGTGCTACTAAATACAAACTGTTCGGGTACTCTATTAAATATTTGGTCATTGTAAAGAACGTCTCTCAGTCTTTATTTTTTATTTACTTTTTTCAGTTTTGGGTGCTGGACTTGAAAAGGTAGATAATAGTTTATCACCGGTGAAAAAACAAGACCAGACATCATACATGAATTGTTCTGTCATAGATTTATATGATAGAGAACAGGTATATACTTATTAGGTTTTTTTTTATAATATAATTTTTTAGTATTATGGCTCATTTTAAAAATGAATAATCATAGTTTGACCCAACGTAACTTTATCAATGATGAGTTTTTTTTAGTTGAAATGCGATTAGTTTGATTGAAATAGCGTACAAGTTAAATCAAGTTTTCAATGAAGAGCTTTTTCTTTAATTTGTTTGGTTAAGTGTGAAAATTGAAGAAGAGATATGAAAAAGTAACTCAATTGTTCCACAAATGTTCTTTAAGTTGTAAATTATAATTTCTTGTTTTTATCTTCCCTTCAAGTTTGCAATATTAAAGCTCCATCTGAATGTTAGATTAATACAAAACATTGATAATAGTTCACAGTATATAGATGCTGGTGATTGTTGACGATTATCTTGAAAATAAATATATATATATATATATCAATCTATCTAATAATTTGTATTGATCAAGGTAGCAAGTCAGAGTTTTATTTCAATGTAGTACGGTATGATCCTTTCGTATTCAGCAACAATGATTCATGACTGTGCATTATTTAACAACTAAGTGTTCTTATCATTTACCGAGAATAGATAGCTTATTCATTACCGAATCTTATTACGAAATATGGGTTTAGAGTTCTTGCAGGCAAAAAAGCTTTTTAAGAATACTTTAAATCAAATATATATAAAAAACAACTTCAAGTATTTTTACATCATTGGCTTAAAAGGTTTGGGTTTAAGCATTGCTGCTAAAGGTAAATAAAGAAGAGTGTTCTCGACTTCCAAATTTATAAAGTTATATATACATATTTGTAAATAAAACATTGCCTTTAAAATAAATCCTTTTTCTATTGAGCCAATTTTGATAAAATTTGAGTAGCAACAGCATATATTGACCAAATTTTCTTAAATATTCATTTAACACATCTGAAGGGCAAAAATGTATCCTTACGTTGGACATTTGATTAATAAAACAACACATTGTTATGATTTACAGTCACAATGGAATACAAAGACCCACTTAACTGATGATCTGTCATATATTTCATCGGATGGCATTGTTCGATTTGATCTCTTTGTTGAAGAGAGAAACACATATAGTGTAGTGAAATACAGAACAAACAACCGTCAAACATACCAACTGACTATAGAGTCACTTACAGAGATTGAAGCAGGGAATTACACATGTCAGATATATCTTCCAAATCACAATTACGAGGAATTACCTAGAATGTTAAGGGGTGTAACTCTACAAAGTAAGTTATAATAATTGATCACAATACGTCATTTAGGTGTACTACCACTATTGATTTTCCCCTATAAGGCTTTGTTAAATTGGCATTTTAAAAACAAATTGAACAGTATTTACCTAGGTGTTTCAACTAAAGAAAAACTTTGCAGGAATAAAGTTTAATCCTTTTCAGTGCTACACTGAACATTTCACACTACATTCCATTGCATATAAGAAAGTAACCATCACCGGAAGTAAACAACCCAAATTTTTACTCTGTTATTTATTGGTTACCAGCTTAAGTAACTATGTAACCTTAACTTTCCAAAATATTTATAAGACCATCAAATAAAAAAAGAATGATGCTTTCAGACACCCAACATTCTTGTTCATGAATCAGAAAAATTAAGTGCATTGAAATGCAGGGTCAACTGTCAAATTCAAGGGAATATTTTTTTAGACCTATTTTCGTTTACAACCGGATGTGACGTACCACGATTTGGTGGTATTACATCTAAAACTCTGTTATGTTTATTATGACAATATTAAATACCTTTTCGATATTTTTTCGATAAATGGACATTGGGGTTTTTGCACTTAAATTTAAGATGCTGTATGGGAATAGGGTTTTAGTCATCGTCAAGTTTCATAGTCTATATTTTAACTCTAAGATATATTGATGGTGTCGTTTAACTTGAATTTCCACTTTCAATGAGTGCTTCAGTCTCATAAAGGTACTATAGGAACCCGAAAGTCTTATTAATATCTTTTATTTAATAATGAGACACAAGGAGGACATGAAATTAAAATGTTTATCACATTTCTCACATCTATACCACATTAGATGAGGTTTACCTATCCTACATTGACATTTAACAGTGTGAATTATTTTGGCTTCATTAATTACCAAGAATTATTAGGGTTATAACTGTACAGAGTAAGTTATAACAATTGATGTGCTACTGACACCAAATTGCCACAACAGATAATGAAAAATGACTGAAATCGACATTAAATACGTTTTACGATGACCATCACGAATAGATTAACCAATACTTTGAGTCTCAAAAAGCTTCGCTAGCGATTGTCTTTAATTTATTATTGCCAAATTGTCAAGTGTTGTCACTGTGTTGATCACCTGTCAGGTATGGATTAGTTGCTTCTTCTTTTATTATTTAACCAAAAACATTTAGATCGATTATGAAACAAATACATTCAAACTTACTTCACTTCTTACTCTTTTAGTACATGAGATTTTTTTTAAATATTGAATATCATTATACTACTGTTGCCTTTATGTAACGATGCTTAAAATCCCCATTATGCATATAACCCTTTAACGTACACATGTATATGTTCACTACTTTTTTTACCAAATAGAACTATTATCATTAATACTTTTCATATTTTAAGTTTATTAGAACAATTTATGAAATATTTTACCTAGCTTATTGCATGAGGTCATTTCATGCTCAGTGCTATTTGCTATAGTACTGTATTGTGTTTCTGTACATAAAAATGATAATTGATTATTACAAACTGAATTTGTTGACAGCATTATTGCCCAGTGTAAATATAAATGTGGCCATTGTTGTCAATGAGACAACACTCCACAAAATAAAACGACACAGAAATTGACAACTATAGCATACTTTACGGCCTTCAACAATGAGCAAAGCCCATACTGCATATGCATTTATTTCAAAATTCTGTCGAATCCCAGAAATAAAATCCCGATTGAAAAATATCATTTTAAAGTATCAAAAACATTATTGCTGTCTCATTACCACTGCACGATGCTGGAAAGGTTTAAAAATAAAAATTTGAATTTTGTTCTGTATAAATTTTGCATACATATACAATAATGTTTGAAAAAAAATCAGTAAATATTAATAAATGATATCAAATAAAACGTTTTTATAGTTGCTCCGTACATAACAGCTGCTAGTGCTGCAACTATTACTGTACAGGAAGGAGAAAATGTCACACTGGTTTGCGAAGCTTATGGTTATCCATTACCAAATATAACATGGAAAAGGGGAGACGGATCCCTCTTCCTCATGGTGGATTACAGCTTATAGTGAGTTTAAGAATATAAAGATGATAAAGTCATAATTAACAGTGCTATATATCGATAAAATAAAAGTGATAATATATATAAACTAATAAGTCTAATAAAAAGCATCCGATCTCCTGCGCAATTCATATTGGAGATTTCCAATAAAATTACTTAACCAACATAACCAATGTGTGTGACCAAATGTAGACCTATTGCATTGAAGGATAACGGAAGGGTGCATAGGCTGCATGCATTTTTGGCTCGTTCAATATACATACTTAAATATTAATTTAATAATTTTATTAAATATGTATTTGCATTCAGGTATCGCAGATCAAATTTATTCGTTCATAGTGTGTTAATTTACGTTTTTTAATTGAGTTAAGCCTTCCAATTGATATTTTATGGTGTGTTTGTCTATGTTGTGATGTTAAACTATTGTTTCAGACAATGGGAGGATGTTTAGTACCATTAAAACGTTTAATCCCGCTGTATATGTTTGCATCTGTACTAAGTCAGAAATCTGATGTTCAGTAGTTGTCGTTTGTTTATGTAATTTATACGTGTTTCTCGTTTCTCGTGTTTTCATTTAGATTAGACCGTTGGTTTTCCCGTTTAAATGGTTTACAGTAGTTATTTTGGGGCCCTTTATAGCTTGTTGTTCGGTGTGAGCCAAGGCTCCGTATTTAAGGCCGTACCTTGACCTTTAATGGTTTCCTTTATAAATTGTTATTTGGATGGAGAGTTGTTTGTCTTTTTCATTTTTAGCCATGGCGTTGTCAGTTTGTTTTAGATTTATGAGTTTGACTGTCCCTTTGGTATCTTTCGTCCCTCTTTTTTGTCTCACACCACATCTTCCTATATCTATTTGTTAAAACAGATGCTATTTGAAAATAAGCACAATCTCCTATTTCAATTATTTCTATATTTCCTTATTTAATTTGGGTTGACTTCATTGACAACAATCAAGAGAATAATAAATCCAGTCACCGGTCATCAAATACACCAAACATTAATTTGACATTTCATTTTGCCAACACATTTATCTCTCAAACGATGAATTCTTAAAGCTGCTTAATTAAACTAAGTTTGTTAAAATAAAATAATTCAATCTAAAACGAGATGATATTTCTCGTATTCGATTTTCAAGTTTTAAGATAAAAACAAGAGTTTCAAACACGCCGGAATGTAAAAGATGTACACGATTTGTTTCTTTTTTATGCACACTTCTAAAATTTATTTCAAGGTACTTTCATCAGTGGTGGAAATTCAGATCACTGAAGGACCTTTCTGGTAGTACTTTGTTACCATTCCGTAAAATTTTACTCAATTTATTTTTATTAGGACGCATCTTCAACATAAGATATGATCACACTTTACTGAATCAGTTAATGTTTTTACTTCAATCTGTGTAACGCGCTTAACTTATGCAAATACATATGAAAAACGGACATGTACGAAATATGTGATTAAAGTTTTGTTGAGTTCGTGCATCCATCCGTTTTTCGATTGCGTTTAAAAGATAGAATTTATTTGTTTTACCAAATAAGAGTTTGGTCCGGATTTAATGATACACTGCACATAGTAATATGATCCAGTATGTGATTTTAAAAGTCTTGAAATTCTTTGTTTAAACTATAGTGACGTATTTAATCAAATTCAATGGTTGGAAATTACTAGTCCGTATGTCATTTTATTGGAAATCTCTCGTAGTCCTGTTACATTCTACTGTATATTTAAATATTCATCAAATATATGACACTTTCAGAATGGACTTTACATAATTACCAAAGTCAATGCTACAGATCGTGGACTATTCATATGCATTGCTGATAACAACGTAAAGCCACATGCATCATACTCAGTACGTCTTAAAGTCTTATTTGCTCCTTACTGTGCTGCTGTTCAGGATACAGTCGGGCAGGATTCAGATCGAATGTTTCATGCCACATTAGAATGCTTAGTATCTGGTTTGTAAATAAATATACATAATTGCAATATTTTCCTTCGATTTATAATCCTGGTACCTTTGATAACAATTTGGTTACATAAGAAAAAGAAAACGTTACCTGCTCAATTGTAACACACACACCTAGAATTGTGCTGATGATTTTAACAAAAAAAATCATGCCACCAAAGTGTTTAATGAGTAGCATGATAAAGGACACAAAAAGTAGCCAAATACATCTAAGGTCAACTAACCTTCTTATTTAAACCTTTCTTTCTTCGTAGTTCTAAAATTTATAAACGGGTATCAATTATTCAGAACTGAAGTACATACTACTAGAAATGTTATTTTTGGATCTATACATAAGGCTATTGTACAGAAATATCTATGTAAAAATCGTTGATTGATGGGAACTCAAGTTTAAATGTGCCTCCACCAAAAACCATTTTTATTAATAAAAATATAAATATAATTCAAATTATAGTCTAACATGTTATAAAATTGGGAAATAGGAATAAATGAAGGCATTGATTAACATGCAAATTTACTATATATATATATAAGACAATCATATTCAAAGTCTGGTTTTCGACTGACGTAAATATTAAATTTTAATCCTGGTATCTATGATGAGTTTATTTACAACCTGGATCGATGCCACTGCTGGTTGAGATTTATTTCCACGAGATAATCATCAGCCATGTAGTCAGCACGTCTTTGAACTTTTGAAATACTAATGCTTTTCTACCTTAGGAATAGATTACCTTGGCTTTATTTGGCCAATTTTTTAGGAATTTTTGGTCTTCAATGCTCTTCAACTTCGTACTTTATTTGGCTTTTGAAACATTTTTTGATTCGAGCGTCACTGATGAGTCTTGTGCAGACGAAACGCGCGTCTGGCGTATATATAAAATTTTAATCCTGGTATCTATGATGAGTTTATTTTCGTCGAAACATAGAATATCCATGCCATCACCGAGAACAAATGTATGTTTTATTTTCTAGCTGAACCTAGAGCAGAAGTAGTATGGTACAAAGAAAACAGAACAACATTAATTAATGAACAAATTCTGGACAATGATAAGTACGCGTTAGGACAACAACATGATGAGAGGTTGAAAGCTGACGAGAAATTGTACACATTAAAAATAAACAATGTAGTAAGAAGTGATTATAGAGGTTATTACTGTACAGCTCAGAATGAACTTGGAAAAAATCAAGTTAAGTTTGAACTTTTTGGTATGTATATGTCATTTCGGACCCTTTTATAGCTGATTATGTGGTATGGGCTTTTCTCATTGTTGAAGGTCGTACGCTGACCTATAGTTGTTAATTTCTGTAAACCAAAAAATTAATATCGTCTTTACATTTAAAGACCTAACTAAAAGCAAATGAAATGTTGTAATATCGTCTCAGGATGCAGGATAAGCTAATAAAATTACGCAGATAATCTTGCACTTTTTTGTACCACAATCCGTGCAGTGTGATACGAGATACATATTTTCATACAAGAAATAGATAACAGGCACAATCATTAGATAATTAATATACATTAACTGTCATATTTATAAGAATATGACTTACCGAATTAGACTATTTACCTGGTTTGTAATGACATGGGAAACACGACGTGCCACATGTGGAGCAGGATCTGTTTACCCTTCCGTATCACCTGTTATCACCCCAAGTGTTTGGAGGGGTTCGTGTTTCTGAGTCTTTAGTGTTCTACGTTGTGTCGTGTGTAATATTATTTGTCTGTTTGTCTTTTTCTATTTTAGTCATATTGCATTTGAACTTATATTGCAGTTGAATACGTTCGTTATACTGTTTATTTTCTCTTTGGTTTTTTTTCGAAATGATTTAGAATCCAAAATGTTTATCGTTAAACTTTTTTATTTGCCATATTTTCTACGAAAAAAAAATGAAAAATGTAAAACGATAAATATTATTACTAGAAATAAAGATAAACAATATAGTCAAATAAATTATATAAAACACTGAACATAAAATACAGGACTTTGAATTACAAACCCTTCCAATACCGGGGAAAATTTAGATGCTGAAAACGAGAAAGCCATTTTGTTCCGCTAGTGACACCCATCGTGTTATTAATGACTAGTTAACCTTCACTGAGAAGTCGCAATGGTAATGACATTATCTAAACACTGTTGTTATGACTTTAGTTCATATTGAGAGTTGTCTCATCGACACTCATACCATGCCTTCTTATCTACATCATATATGACACAGATATGCAATAGCGGTTATGAGATCAACATTTTTTACAAATAACTGGTATTTTATAATCAGATAATTAATACGTTCATCGAGTTCCGAATTATCTATGTACCCTAGCAATAAGAATTAAAACTTTCGTAAGATCAACCCGTTGCACCACTGTTTCCAACGTATTCTTAACTTTCATGAAACACATATATTCATAACATATAAAAATAAAAAAAGACGTAAGATTGCCAATGTGGCAACTCTCAAACAAAGACAAAATAACATAGAAGTTAGCAACTAACTTTTTAACCATTATAAAATAAAACATACACCGAAGTTATTATGAATATTCAAACATTGATGTGAATTTAAATAACAATATGAAAACCTACTTTTATGGTAAACCTTTTACTCACTTAACTTAAAACTTTCAACCTTTAATTTCAGAAACGCTAGTTTGCAACTTTTATATGTATACAAACGGGAAAGTGCCATCCAACCATCAGGTTTCAGTAGTTACATATATGTTTGGATTCCTCGTTAGCTTCATATTTTTATGAAGTATATTCAAAGTTGAATTTTCGACTGAAAGATCATGTTGCTGATCCTTGGTACACAACTTGGAAATCAAGTTTATACTGGCATAAGACTCAATATAAACAATGTATTGGCCTTTTTATTGTTTTGTCATGTTTTGCTTAATCTTTATTTCAACACGTGTTATGATATATATGTATATAATGTATCCTCTTGATAACTGATAACTCTTTAAGAAACCAGTACCATTATTACCAAATCAATTATTAAAACGCCAGGTTTTCTTCACGAAAAAATGCCTGTGACGATTCAGAAATATGCCAGTTGTTTTCCATTCGTTGTATGTCTATCAGTATTTGAATTGATAACGGACTTTGTGGTTTGAATTTTCCATGGATTTCTTTAATTTTGTTTTTCAACTGTTTTGGAAAGTATATATACATTGTGAATGGAGGAATATATTATTCCATGCACTTGTTGTTTGTTGACACAAACATCTGACATTGTATTTGAATCGCTTTAGCGTGATGGTCCTATCAGTCTTAAATAAAAATATGTATGTGTTTGAATCATTTTATTGTGTTTCCAAATATAAATACATCTATTCAGTTTCCCTTTTCAGTCTGGTTAATTTAAAATGAGATGATATCCTTCTACATAGATATTTATATTCCCAATAAAACGAACAGCAAGTATCTATTATGCAATTTTCAACAAAGGTACTGTCAGTTACTAGCCATATTATTTTATTCAACTACTGAGTGTTACATACTATCTCGAAGAAAAAAACTTTTATAACTCACACAGAGATTTGTGTTCGTAACAGTCGACAAAGCAGCCAACAATGTGATGTTGGAAAGACGGCAATTATACACGGAATGGTTTATGCTTCTACATTCAGGTCCTTGGCTCTACATAAAGTCACGAGAAACAATTCAACGCATACTGTTCTATAAACGCTTTAGATATTCTATGAACATCTGATTATGTTATCAAGAAAATAATCATCCTATTCCCGCACTTTATAACGTTTATTGTTATTTGTCAGTTGCGTTTCGTTATACTTTGATCAAATGAATAATAGCACATTTGGCTTGATATGATTTTAAGTTGTTTTGTACAACTTTACAGCAGCTTTAAGTATTATTGCTTGCTGTTTATTATTAGTTTTTTTCACAATTATTTGCCGTTATTTCTTATTCGATTAAGAATATTTATTTCTTTGTACTTATATGGCATAAATTATATTACCCATTGACCTCATTTTTGATACAAAACTGAAGTAAGGTATAAGTACCTCATTGTAAAACGATATTGATGTATGCTCTAAGTCTCTCATTTTGACACAAACTGATGTATGTTCGTACGTACTTTTTTTGACGCCATACAGACCTATGGTCAGGTTGCCTCATTTGTTTATACTTTGCTATTGTTGGTACGATTTTTACCTATTAACTTATTATATTTTGTTTGTTAAGATCTTATTTTTTTCATTATTTGATGAATGGCTTCGATTCAAAAGTCCATCTATAAAACATTTATTCAAGATTTGGCTAGAGGTATCTCCCTTTGCAATTGGAGATAAGAAGATTATACATGATTGGTTTTAACTTTGTAGTTGTATAAATCCCTAGTTTCCATATTGTAAAAGAATTTCATAATTTTATATTATTTATTAAACAATAGTTTAGTACTAAGTCTTTGTATATATTAGTATATTTCTTATCACACTTGGTTTATTACAAACGGCAGACTGGTGTTGAATTGAAATTGAGGTTAGGGTTTATGTATGTGAGACGGCAACTCAAAGCAAGAGGTATCATTTCTGTGTTTATGGAGTAATATATGGTAAATGAAAGAGACATTAATTTTGTAATATATATATAATCACGCTAAATAATTGGTCTAGTATAGGTGAAGTAATATTTCAATTAAACTGTCTATTGAGGATAAATGATATGTGTTAATGATTAATCCCCTTGTGTCTCTTCATTCATACGTTTGAAAAATTTCAAACTACAGTTAACGCATATAACCTATCAAAACGAAGGTCAAAAGATGTAACGAATTGCCTTGTCTATTTGATAACCTAGTATGTAAATGTAAAGCCTATCGCAATAGGCAAATAGTATACATCGACTGTCATTGGTATTGATACTTTCGCTCACATGCTTTAGAATCTAATCTAAATATAAATAAACGATGAATTTAGCTGTAAATATCATGTTATCAATTAGTTTATTTGCTGGTAGGCAATTTATTTTATACCGAATACTTCCTTTATAAACTGATACATTCAAGTAATCGTGTCTATCTGTGTTGCATTATATACAGTGCAGATAACTGATAGGGTGATAGAGCAAATAATTACCGCGATAGATCATTGTAATTCGACGTTGACAACGTCTTTTTGAGGGCTAACAATCTGCTCTTTCTTCCGCTCAAATGTGTTTTATTTAATTCAATATTCTGAATGTATATCGAACGCTTGGATAAAAACTTTCTATACCTGAATGTGTACAGGCATTTTTTATGTAGAAAATGGTGGATTAAACCTGGTTCTATACCTTGCAAAACCTTTCATTTGTATGACAGTCACATAAAATTCCATATATTGACAACAATGTGCGAAACTAAACAAATGGAAATACATACAAGGTTAAAGAGTCAAAAAAGGGTACAGCAGTCAACATTGTGTTATATTCTTAATCACTATAAAAACAAACAAATATGACAACAAAGAGACCCAAAAGGGCATATAACCAAAGCACATTTACCAAAAACGAAAGACAAGAACACGAAATATACAAAGCACAATTACAGAATGACGTGACGTATATGTACCGAGCCACGTCAAAGGGCTACTTCCAAAACTTGACTAGGTAGTAAAAATCCTAATTTCCAAAGACAGATAAAAGAACACTATAACACGCAATTAAGCTGATTGACAATGTCAGTACCTAGAAGCGATACTTCAAGAACATTGTGTATTAAATAAAGGCAAAAGTAGTAAACCACTGTTCGAAACTCATAAATCGATAGAAAAAAATCAAATCCGGGTTATAAACTGAAACTGAGGGAAACGCATTAAATATAAGGGCAGAACAACGACACAACATTAACATGGTAAACACACAGAAACGAACTAGACATCAGACAAAATCCGATGAGAATGACAAATATAATCACAACTAAATACATTAATATGGGATAGAAAAGTACCGTGACGCATCGTAAAGCAATGCGAATTCACACTCAAATATAAGAGGAAACAAACGACACAACAGAAACAAAACTTTAAAACGTATTACACAGAAACAAACTATAATGTAACAATGACCATATTCCTGACTTGGTACCTGACATTTTTTAAAGAAAAAAGGAGGGTTGAGCCTGGTTTTGTGGCATGCCATACCTCCCAATTTTAATGGCAATGTTAAATATAACATTTAAATGACAACATACCATTATAGGACTACAATACAAATACAAGAAAAAATAAAAACCAATTGTTCAGAGAACCATTGATGGTCTTTCCACCAGTAAGATCTTTTTTATATGAAAATATTAAAATTCAGTTTTATATGTCAATTTTAGCGTCAAATGACAGCTTATTGAAAGCTGATTCCCCAAAAAATATAGTTTTATACAAAAAGCTATAAATAAGTGAAATCATTTTTTACTTCCGGTTTTAAAGATATTACTTCCGGTATGTTTTGATTGATGTTTACTTGACACTGATTCCAAAAATAGATGGTTCTATATACTTTAACATTACATAAATACAAAAAATGGCTACTTCCGGTTTACAAAAGGACACTTCTGGTTGGCTTAGTCAAGGTCAAATTGCTGGCAACCTCTTTCAAAAAGTCCCATGGCTTCATCATGTATACATGAGAGGAAAAGTAAAGGGCAAAATCTAGAACGTTAAATCTACCTATGACCTTGAACTCAATTTCAAGGTAATCAACCATGGACCTCAAATCAAAAGACTCTTGGCCTCTACTTTATATTGTTAATGAGTTATATTACCATACAACTAATATTAGATATAAAAGGGGAAAAACTCGGATTAAATGTTACGTACCCTTTTCTTTTAGTAAAATTTATGTGTTACGACATGTCGCAACTAACAATTGTATGAAAATATTTTGTCGATATCTTGTATGATTTCTGAAAATAAGAGATAGCAAGCCAAAATCAAAAATTTGAACATGACCTTGACCTTTGACCTTGACCTCATTTTCATATTTTTGGACCAAGGACCTCAAATCAAAAGACCCTAGGCCTCTATCACTTATGGTTTTCCAGTTACAAATTTATTTCACTTATTTCAATACAAAAGGGGACATAACTCTCATATGGAGTCTTCGTAAAGCTTCGGTCAAAATAAAACCTAACATCCTGAGGATATAACAAGCAATTTGGAAAAATAAATTTGCCGTTTTTTTTACGGTTGCAGAGGAGAACTGATAACAAGAAAAACAGTGTTTGGGGAGATAACTCTTACAAAGAAAAGTGTGCGGTCAAACAGGGTCAGTTTCAAAAGAGTATAGACTGTATGATATCATATACAAATAAACTAAGCGACATCTTTTGAAACGTTTTTACACCGCAAAAAAAAAATAGGCGAAAGAAAAAAAAAATAATCAGAAGAAATTCAATAGGTCTTTCCACACGGAAAGGGGGAAAGACCTAATAAATAGGAGAACATATCTTTATTGTGAAATCGATACGCAATATCTACCGACAAGGTTTTGGTATTTTACAAAGAACAGATTTAGAAAAAAATACGTTTATTGTGACGTATATATAATCTTGAAATTCATACTATAATATGGCACAAGATCCCAAAAAGGTTGAAAACAAAATAGAATGACAAAAAAAAAACCACAAAGTACAGGACACTAAAAGAAATATCGATAACTGAAGAAAAAGCTAACAATCCCAACCAGAAATCATGGATGGTCTCTTATAAATTAAATCAGGTAAGAAAAAAAACATTTGTTTTATTTCAGACAACTGAATTCGAGCTCCAAGACCACGAAAACAATATGTATCGCGGTTTATAAAAATGTGCAATAGCATGCCTTTCAAATTTATGGAGTACGAACGCTGTTATTTACTGAAGTTCGCTAGAAACACTAAATCGCAACGTTTCAGGTATATGCTCTCTCTGGGAAATGGCAAACCGACAGTTGAAAACATAAATCTTATATTTTTTTGGTTTAAACAAAGATTTTATTCAGCTGTATATCGAAGCTGTGATCTCGTGCATTTAAACCCAGCATGCAATTTTGAAACCCCGAGATGTTTTTCTAAAGTGGATAGCTTACTCAAATATTTAAGTTTTATGGTATATTACAAATTATCTACTTTTACCATATGATATCATATATACATATAATATCATATCTGACATAACTGATAATGAATTGACACTTTCTGTAAGGGTTACAGAAAACATTGATATACAATTAAGTAGTCGTTAACGTTATTGTTTTATACGTCGTGCCAGGTTTCATTCAACTCTACTGGTAAGTTATAAGCAGAAATTGATAGTTAATTAATTCGTATTTTTTATTCATCAATAGATATAGAAAGATGTGGTATGAGTGTCAATTAGACAACTCGCCATCCAAGTCACAATTTATAACAGTAAACAATTATAGGTCAATGTACGGCCTTCAACACGGAGCCTTGGCTCACACCGAACAAAAAGCTAAAACGGTCCCCACAAAAATACTAGTGTAAAACAATTCAAACGGGAACACCAACGGTCTAATCTTTATAAAAAAACAAGAAACGAGAAACACTAAAAATTACATAAACAGACGACAACCACTGAATATCAGATTCCTGAATTAGGACAGGTTCAATCAATACAGCGGGATTAAACGTTTTAATAGTACCAAACCTTTTCCTTTCTTCTGAAACAATGGTATTACATCACACCATAGAAATACACACTATAGAATGTATTCATCAATTCTAGATTTAAAATCCACTATTTGTTTAATAAGGTTTAATCATTTTTGAATACCTTGATTATTAATTTTGAACATTATAATTAACTATAATAACCAGGTAAATCAAATAAAGAGCTGTCCAGTGAATATCACTCAGCTGACTCGAAATTAAAATCAGAAACAAGACAGAACAACTGTACAAAGCTGAGGAAAGACGAGACAGTAAGTAAATGTCAGTATACATTATACTAGATAAAATTATCGAACTCCAAGACAAATCCAAAAAAGGAAAACTGATTAATAAACAGTCACCAATTAACGGAAAAAGTGACAAAAAAAAACTACCTTATTCCTGACTCGATACATGCATTTGTCGAAATAATAGTGGATTAAATCTAGTTTTATAGCCATCCAAACCTACTACTTGCAAGACAGTTGTTTATTTATCCGGTATATTGACAAAATATCTTTTTACGATTTAAGTAGACGTGTTTTGAAATATTGAGAGGACTATCCGTGAATATTAGCTATAACGTCAGGAATATGACAGTTGTTATCCATTTGTTTAATGTGTTTGAACATTTGCTTTAAATTTGCTATTTGATTAGTGAATTTCCTCGAATTTAATTACTTTTGTGATTTTACTACTTACCCGACAATAAAATCCTTACTTGGATTAAAAATAAAACACCGAAATCATATAATTGATAAAAATGTGAGATAACACTATTTCCTGCAATGGACATTTAACTTGTAACGGCAGGCAATTTGTCAGATATGTATACAACTTTTGGAGTCCGTGGCAATATTTTAATGAAATATTACATTAATAATATATGTGTGTTTCATTCCCTATCTGACAAAATGTATGCCTTCGGACAAAAAATAAATAAATGACACACTTTTAATGATAAAGTTTACGCTTAACTATTTCGAACTAGCTTAAAAGAGGGGCGAAAGATACCAGAGGGACTGTCAAACTCATAAATTGAAAATAAACTGGCAACGCCGCAGCTAAAAAAGAAAAAAACAAACAGACAAATAATAGTACACAAGACACAGCATAGAAAAACTAAAGACTAAGCAGCACGAACATGACGAACCCCACCAAAAACTAGGAGTGATCCTAGGTGCTCCGGATGTGTAAGCAGATCTTGCTCCACATGTTATTACAAATTCGATAGATAGTCTAATTTGGTAGGTTACATTCGTGTTGAGGGGATTGGATTGTAGTTACGACATAAGGAACTTATATGCTAAAAAATAAAATGACAAACGGACAAATGAGGAATATATCCGATATCATCTGTGAAACTATTATTCCATAACAGTCAACCAACTCGTGATGGTGTATGTTAAATTTACGAAGGGATGATTTGAACTTGGAACTCTTGGTTTTATAGCTTCCTTGTGAGAGGCAACCCTCTATCAAGGAAATCATGATAACCTGCTTGGAAAATATTCGTCTTCGTCAATGGAACATTTTCTAATACCAAGTATTTCAGTACTGTGACAACAAAATGAAAGTAAACCATGGAAAGATTCAAATCTCAAAAGTCGAAGAGAAACTGACAACGCCATCATACAGAAACCGCAAAATATTTACAAAAGAAATAAAAAGATATTATATGATTGTCAATGAGACAACTCTCCACAAGAGACAAATGACACATAACTTAACGATAAGTTGCCGTACGGCCTTCAACAATGAACTAAACCTCATAATGCATAATCAGTTCTAAATGGTTTTCTATGATATGATGATATCCTATTATTTCATGTACGGGTGATAGTGGGCGCTTATTAAAACGCTTAAACGCGCTATATTTGTTTACACCTGTCCTAAGTCAGGAACGTGTTGTTCAGTGGATGTCGTTTATTGATGTGGTTCATAAGTGTTTCTCGTTCCTCGTTTTTTTATATAGATAAGGCCGTTGGTTTCTCTGTTTTTCAAAAAAAAATTATTGCCCTTTATAGGTTGCTCCATGTTTAAGGCCGTTTTTTTGGCCGAAAATGGTTTACTTTTAATAATGGTAACTTGTATAACAAATGTAAAACAATTCAAACGAGAAAATGAACGGCCTGATTTATGTTCAAAATAATGAACGAAAAACAAATATGATATACAGCAACAAACATGACCTTGAACAGGCACATACATAATGTCGTATGGCTTAACTAGCGTGTTTTTTTTCTCAATCGATTTATGAATTTCGAACAGCGGTATACTACTGTTGTCTTTATTTGAAGGAGCCAAATCTACAAATAAACTAAGGCAGTGTTATTACAGCACAACATCATTGTAAAAAAAACACTACATAGGAAACCGAAAATTATAATTATAATTCCAAGATCTCTTCAACTTGGTCTTGTTACATCAATAGTATTTCTTCTAAAAGGTTTTTAAGTAAATACAGTAGTTTTGAATATTTGATAAATAGCCTGCTGTTTAATCCATATCGCACAACTTTGATGCGCACCCTTTATCATATATTTAGTACAAAATACAGCAATTTTGTATATCTAATAAAGGTTCTTTTTTCCAGTCTGTATCACCTACCCTGTATCGCATACCCCGTATCGCATAGCTAAACCCGTATCGCATACCCCGTATCGCATAGCAAAATCCGTATCGCATACCTGGCGTGACGTCATAATTAAAATGACGTCAACGTTTGACCTATGACGTCCAGTTGCTGCATTTTCAGGCTTAGGGAAAAAATGATTTCTATTAAAAAAAAACGTCCTATCATTTCAACTAAAATCGATTTTTTTCAAATAATTATTACCCAGTAACTTGACGAGCGATTTGTATTTAGAATAGTACAATAAGATGTAGAAATATCTGAAGTTTTATTGTTTATTTGGTCATAATTTTCGTGAAGTTTGTTTCTGCACAAATGCATTTTTTTACAATTTTAATTTGGTTTTAAAAAAATATATGATAAACAGAATAATACATGGCAAAATCCGTATCACACGCCGTATCACCCTCGACCAATATCATCCCTCGGGCCTAAAGGCCCTTGTGCTGATATTGGTATCTTGGGATGATACGGCATATGATACGGATATTGCCGTGTATTATTCTCTATTTATCATACCCTTTATCACACCCCTACCCTTTATCGCACCCTTTATCACACCCTACTATTTTTTTTTCCATTTTTCCATACACTTATTTATGCAAGCTTCATCAGATTTTCTCCCTCCTCAAAATGGGTTTTAAATGAACGGTGATTCGGGCGTGACGCAATTTATTGAATGACGTCATTGTTTGGAATGTGACGTCACAAACGTCGAGTTTTCATATTTCTGATACAAGAAATGCAACTATAAAAAGAACTCAATGAAATACCATACAAAACCAACAAAACATATATCATTTTTAAACAACAGCACGCAAATGGTTAGGTAACCCATGTGCTTCGGATGAGTAATCGAGCAGTTCTTTTAAAACTTTTAAAAAAACAAGACAAAAAAATAAAGGTAACCCAGGTGCTAGGGATCAGAAAACAGTTCATATATACTCTCCGTTTGAAATATATGATAAAGCGTATAAAAAATGGCAAAATCCATATCACATGGCGTATCACCCTCGACCAATATCATCCCTCGGGCCTAAAGGCCCTCTGGCTGATATTGGTATCTCGGGATGATACGGCATATGATACGGATTTTGCCATGTATCATTCTCTATATATTTAACATCCAGTTGCTATCTGTTTCTACTGTTTACTTTGTTATAACGTGTGCGTCTATTTAAACCTTAGCGTCGGAAATGCTTCATGCTATGGTAAAGATGGTACAGTTGAATTGACGTGTTTCTTTTTTAGCAGTCAATGCTCAATTTGCTACTCATGGTCTTTTTCATAATAAATGTCTACAGATACATACACAAAAGGTACAATAATTTCAATAACGAGTTGGCTTGATCAAAGGAACAAAAAGGTTCGGTCATTTGATTCTACAATTTATGAAGTAGTCTCCTTGCATGCTTTAAAAGGTAAAGTTGCAAAAATACTGAACACCGAGGAAATTTCAAACTGAAAGTCCCTTATCAAATGGAATAAACAGCTGCGCCATGAGTCCATGATACGCCCGTCGTCTTGTGTGAAAGTTTTATGCAATAATCATAAATAGTTACTGAGAAAGTTTTAAGCAATAACCATATATTGTTTTTGAGATACGGAGGGACATATGAACCCCCCTCTTTTCTTTCAAAAAAACTAAATATCACTAAAATAAAATTTTGATTCAAAACCAAAAAGTATACAGATCTTTAGATTAATATAACAAAGAAGTGTGTAAAATTTTAAGCAATAATCATAAATTGTTTTTGAGATACGGCGCGACATGTGAAAAAAACCCTCCCCATTTTTACAAAATACTAAATAACTGAAAAATTAAATTTTGAATCATCACCAAAAAGTATACAGATCTTAAGATTAATATAACTAAGAAGTGTGTAAAGTTTTAAGCAATAATCAAAAATCGTTTTTGATATACGGTGAGACATGTGAAAAAAACACACCCCTGTTTTAGTTACAAAGTGCCGTAACTCAAAAAGTTTTAATCTTATTTTCACCAAAAAGTATACAGATCATTTGACCATCATAAGAAACAAATATATTAAGTTTCATGAAATTTGGATTAATTGTTTCTCAAGTTACGGTGCGACATGTTTACGCCGGACAGACGGACAGACGGACAGACGGACAGACGGACAGACGGACAGACGGATAGACGGACAGACGGACGGACACCGGACATTTGTATAACATAATACGTCCCGTCAAAATTTTGACGGGCGTATAAAAAATCAAAAGCTGCAATACGTCAAAAGAATCGGTAATAACTGTCAGATTCCTGACTTGGGACAGTCATTTTCTTATGTAGAAAATGGTGGATTTGACCTGGTTTTATAGGTAACCAACCCTCTCGTTTGTATGACAGTCGCATCAAATTCCATTATAATGACAACGATGCGTAAACGAAACAAACAGACATAAATAGTTAAAATGTCAAAACATCTTGTTTATCTAATAAACATTTAATTATCATATGAGTAGCGATACATAAAGATATCAAACACAATGTCAGAGGAAAGCAAAGAATAACAACTAGTTTCTTAGAAAACAAGTAATCATGTTATCTTTTCTTTTTTTTATTGGTTTTTACAGGAACACCTGACGTCATGGATTTAGAAAAGGATCAGGTGAATTATGTACGGTTAATATACCTTTTAAATGTTGTATCACCGAAAGCTGTCAGGGTTGTCTTCAATAGAGAAATACATCCAACAAAGTTAAAGGAGCACCTGAATAAAAGTAGAATAAAACTCCAGGTCAAGAAACAATTCATCAGTAAAACCCAATGGAATATGATATATCCATCAAAAGGTATGACCAATTAGGAGTTTTGTTCTTTTAATGCTTTCTCAACTATTATATATTTTCCTTAAATCGTTTACGAAATACTAATTACTTGCATAAACTATCTCAAGTAAGTGAACTTGGACTTAATCAGAGCATAATTACAACTAATCAAGCCATCAATTATGGCTCCTTATAGTTTTTATCAAGGATTCTTTGTCATTTTCAAAATGTCACCATTATGAAACTTTATAAAACTTTATTACGTCCACTTTTTCAGCTTCGTGATTCCCAAAATGTAATGCCATTAGTATGTTGATTTTGCAATGGATTTTTTACCTTTCGATATTTTTGTGCATACATCGAGCAATGTCACTACAAAAATATTTACGCGATGTAAGATTTGCTTGTCATATGTTCAGTCTGAGATGCTATCATCTCCCTTTTGCAAATAATTAGACATCTGTTGGAAATTCGTAGTTCTATGTATATAACAAAATTAGAAAACAACAATCTTATTAATTATTTCTTATAACGTCAGCATATAATTGTTTTTATGAACTAAATATGGAAGTTTCAAATAGTATCCGCATTCTGTCAAATCTGACTTTTCTATAGAGTCTAAACATATGGGCATATGCAATTGTTTTATGTTTTCTCTCCTTTTTCAAAAAGGTAAATCTTTATACAAGATATTATTGCAGTTATGGGTACAACTTACCTGTAGTTTCGTCATGTTTATATTGGAATTGGGATTAGTAGGAAATACTACCAAATTTTTTTTCTATCAATGCTTAAAGAGAACGAGATAAGGTACTGATATTCTCTATACTTAAATTTTAATGATATATGAAATGATAATATGAGGAAGAAAGAAAAAAGCAAAACATACGGACGAATACAAAAAACACGAAAGAATTTAATCTGTGAAAAAGAGGCAAAGGGCAAGGGTCACTACATAAGACCTTGATTATAATTAGTTTAACCGCGAAATTCGTCTTGCAATACTGAAATTTATAGATGCAAATCAGATAAAGCAAATCATTAAAGTAAAATAATAAATGCTTTACCGGTCCACGTCCATTTATATTTTTGTCCATCTGATGAGTTAAGCCTTTTTCAACTGCTTTTTATATAATAGTTCGTTCTCATGTTGTACTGTTATACCACTGTCCCAGGTTAGGGGGAGGGTAAGGATCCCGAAAACATGTTTAACCCAGCCACATTCTGTATGTATGGACCTGTCCGAAGTCAGGAGTCTGTAATTAAGTGGTTGTCGTTTGTTTATGTGTTACATTTTTATTTTTCGTTCAATATTGTACATAAATTAGGCCGTTACTTTTCCCGTTTGAATTGTTTTACATTGTCATTTCGGGGCCTTTTATAGCTGACTATGGATGATGATAAGAAAATGACTCTTCAGATACGACCATAGATGATTTCTTTTAGCATATTCGTAATACGGTAGCGATGAAATATAAGGAAATTTTGCAAATTATAATTTGCTTTAATGGGCTTAATAAGGCCGTTAGTTGTTTCGTTTGAATTGTTTTACATTGTCATTTCGGGGCCTCTTATAGCTGACTATCCGGTATGGGCTTTGATCAGTGTTGAAGGCCGTACGGTGACCTATAGTTGTTAATTTCAGTGTTATGTTGGTCTCTTGTGGAGAGTTGTCTCATTGGCAATCATACCACATCTTCTTTTTTATATTTAAGCATTGAACAATTCGATTTGCTCTGTTGTCATTTACGTTTTTTGTTGTTGATAATTGTGTATTTCATTCAACAGGTGAGCCGGATCCTGATTCTGAAAAGTTTGATATTACATTAATGGTGTTCCTTCTGCGTCATTTGACCGATATTGTAATATGTGACGAATTACCCTCAACTCGTGACAAAAGTGAAGGAGAAGCTATTTCCATATTAAAGTTCTACAGAAATAAATATTCACACACAAATAATGGTTCTGTGGCAGAGGAAGTATATTCAAATCTCGTACACGACATTGTAGAGGTATTAAGTAAAGAAATTAATTAAGTTAGCCACTCCTTAGAAATACAAGTATTGGCATTTTAAATCAATTTAATTTACCTTAAGAATGGTCTTTTTAAAAAATGGAATTAAAGTAGAATAAACCTTAAATATCAGTATTAGTTTCAACCTTTTTAAGTAACATATGAATAAAAGGGGAAAAAAAGAATTGTGTATAGACTCTCTTTACAGCTGTCCAACTATCAGTTCCTTAACAAAACTATTACAGTAGCCTAAAACATATTTCAATAATATGCAGATAATAACCTAAAGGGGAAATAAATGCACGACGAAAAGGATAAACTAGTTTCTTCTTTATTTCAGAATATATGTGTGTTAGAACCCAGTTTGAAATCTGACTGCGACAAGTTTTCTGAACTTTGTAGAACTGATCCAACTCTATATGAACAATTGCAAAAACAAGTTATGTCAATGATGTTCATTAGACAAATGTCAGAAGGTAATGTTCATTATACTCGTACTTGAAAAATATACGATATATTTAAACCGAAAAAATTCAATTGAAAGAAGAAAATCGAATTAAACCGAATATTAGTTTATTTGATGTACGAAAATCGCAATTAATATCAAATAAGAACACTAATGACATGAGGTTCCACCTCACACCTCAGTTTACAGTACCAATAGTTAGGTTCCCTACTAACACCACATGACGTTTAGTAAGCTGCTACATGTATAAAAATAAATAGGAAAACCAAATGGGAAAAATTCAAAAGAGAAAACAACACGAATCAAGAACACTGAACATATTTACAAACACAGTTATCGAAGACAATAACCAACAATAACTAAAATATGGTATGAATATGTCTGTGATTTCTCAACCATTATCCAAATTTCGGACAGTATTGAAGTAGCGGACATAATGGTTCAATTCAACCGGAAAGATCTTGACTCATCAGATCGGCTTAACATAAAAGCTGCCAAAAACGCAAACACAATTTTCAGATCTAAATGTACTTGCAACTACCGAATATCAAGAAATGTTAATTTTCATGTTTCATACTTCCTAAGGAACCGAGCATTTGTATAACTGTAAGAATATCTTTAACATAAAACATAAAAATTCTCTTAAACACTCAGATGTAAACATAACCTTGTACAATACGAACTTTGAGCTTCAAAAGAAAGGCTGCAAATATAATGAACTGGAATAAAATACAAGTTTAGTGATGAGGAAAGCTAATAAAATAAAATTATTGTACCAACACAAAGTCACTGTTAATTTTTCAATTTGAAATAGATAACCTATAAACATAAGGTTTCCTTGAAGGACTAATAAGTCATCATTGCTCTTTTCTTAATAACGAGAGCTGTATAAATAACACCAACAGCAAGATTAGGACGGACCATCTTACTTGTAAAAATGTAGTAAATCCCTCTATATCTATTCAATAATGTATCAAGACACCAGATGACATAAACCTGACATGAATGAGGTTCGATGATAAGAAAATTACTCTTCAGATACGACCATAGATGATTTCTTTTAGCATATTCGTGATACGGTAGCGATGAAATATAAGGAAATTTTGCAAATTATAATTTGCTTTAATGGGCTTAATAAGGCCGTTAGTTTTCTCGTTTGAATTGTTTTACATTGTCACTTCGGGGCCTTTTATATCTGACTATCCGGTATAGGCTTTGCTTATTGTTGAAGGCCGTACGGTGACCTATAGTTGTTAATTGCTGTGTCATTTTGGTCTCTTGTGGAGAGTTGTCTCATTGGCAATCATACCACATCTTTTATTTTTAAATTAAACATAAAATCATTCAGTCTTAAAAATATTGTATTGCATTTCAAAAACTATCATCAATGACTTTTATATTTCTCTCAATTTTACCCAATTTATCCTTTTCCTGACCTGTTGAATATATATATTCTAAACGTGTGATTCGTTTGATTCAGTTTTTCATTAGTCAAAATTCGATTATAACGTCAAATTGTCTTGCTTCAATCTATATTTCTATTGTGACGTCATGAAAAAAGGCTGATGTCGTTACATAATAGAACACACCTTTTTGCAAATTAATCAAAAATGAGGGATTGCGTTTGTCTGCATATCGTTTGAAAATCATTAGAGAAACAGATTCCAACAACAAGTCTTGTGCAATATAATATATATCCACTTGGAGTGCCTTGCATTTTAAATAAGAAAAATTAACTGTCGCGAGTGAATGAATATCGAATCACCATCGATACAGTGGTAGATTCTATATGTATACCAGTGTTAGTGTATCTTTTGTATCCTTAAGGGTATAACTGGGTAAGATTCGAGCCATACATTTGACAAACTATGACAGAACATGACTATGATGAGGTTACAAAGTGCAACAATAACATAACCTGACCTTCATGATCGACAAGCAATGAAATACATGAAAAAGATTCGCTTTTTGTAATGATTGTATTTTCTGATGACAGGACCTGAGAAGAAGAATAAACAAGATGGATCTTCTATTTCAAAATTGAATTATTTTATACAAAAGTAAACTAATCATGCTGTAAAAAAATGAAAATGCTCTATTTTCAGAAAAAGGAAGACCTAAAAAGAATGAATGGAAAAAAAAGTTGACGAAATTTTACTACTCCGAGAATACTAAAGCGGTTGAACAACTCGTGTCAAGTAATCAAATTATATTGATATCTGGACTGTCAGGGTCAGGAAAATCGGCTATAGCATTTCACATTGCACTTAATTTGGAAGATAAGCAAGAATATGATCTCATTCCAGTTTCAACATGTGCTGACATAACATCTGTCATTAACCCTTGTCAAAAACAAGTATTCGTCTTTGATGACGTTTTTGGAACATCTTCTTTTGATGCTTATCGCATTAACTGTTGGCAAAATAGTATGAATAATGTATATGATACATTTATAGCAAAAACGCAAACAAAAATTATTTTGACCTGTAGGTCAGATATTTATAAAAGTATCAGAGAAAGAGGTTTAGAAGGAATAATTTCAAACTGCAGTGTTTATGAAATGCAAGGTTTAACTTTGAAGGAGAAAAAGGAAATAGCTAAACTTTATCTTCCAATAGAAAGGTTACCAGAAGATGCAACAATTGAAAAATATCAAATTTTCCCTTTACTTTGCTCACTTTGGTTTGACAAGACGTCACAATCAATTCCATTTGGAGAGATAGATTTATTGAAGGAATCAGATGAATCGTATTTAGCTCTTGCATTTCTAATAGTATTTAATAATAAACTAAATGTATCCTTGACATACGATAATTATAGAATAATAATGCAGGATTTATACCCCCATCGCATGGACTATCCTCCATCACAACAGAAAATTTGGGAAATACTAAGCAATCATTGCTATATCAAAAAAGAGTCGTGCTTTTCATTCATTCACGACAAAATTTTTGATGAAGCTTCACAACAGATAGGAATGAAATTTGTCAGATGTATCATAGAGCACGGAAATTCATCTTTCATTAGCAGTAAACTACGTTTAGAATCTCTCAAAACAATTCATAGCAAAGAAATCCTATCAATACCAATAGAATTTGAGGACGCATTTTTCACCAGAACTATCAGGGACTTAAGAGAGGGAATGAACTGGGATGTATTAGGCAGTAATCAAACACATATAAAAGATTACAGAGTAAAATTAATTACTCAGTTGAAGAATAGTGAGTTAAGTCTCCAAAAGACTTTAAAAGATGGATCCACAGCATTGCATGTTGTTGCAGCGCATGGTTATTACGACCTGACACAATTTTTTCTTGAAATAGAAGCTTCGATGAAAGAATCAGTAGATAATACAGGGAGGACACCACTACACTATGCAGCTTGTTATGGTAAACATCAAATAGTAAACCTTCTCTTGAAGAATGGAAGTTTAATCAACGCAAAAGACTGTAATAATGTAACTCCTCTTATGCTGAGTTGTTACAACGGACATATGCCTGTAGTGAAGAAAATGCTGGACAACAACGCCGATATTAACTGTGCAAATGAATATAGGTGGAGCGCCTTACATATTGCTTGCTTTAAAGGACTAAAGTGTATAGTTGAGTTGATACTGAAAAGAAATTGTAAAACTTTAGATAGCAAAATAAGCACTGGAGCAACACCTCTTTACCTTGCATGTGAAATAGGCAACGAGGTTATAGCTACCATATTACTACAAAATAAGGCAGAAGTCAATTACGGGTCTTGTACAGGGAGTACGCCTTTGTACATTGCAAGCCAGAAAGGTCATATAGGTTTAGTAAAATTACTACTTAAGTTTGGCGCTTCTGTCCATATAAACACAATAAATGGATTTACACCTCTTCATGCAGCCGTATTAGCTCACAACACAGATATTGTTCAATTGTTATTGAGTCATGACGCTCTTGTTAATACAGTTGGAGGAGAAAGAATTATTTCTTTACATTTAGCCTGCGAAAATGGCGACCAAGCGATGATTGATTTCCTTATAAAAAATGCTGCAGAAATCGAAACAGCAGATATGTTTGGAGAAACAGCACTTTTTAAAGCATGCACAAACGGTTTTGAAAATATAGTGGAATATCTAACGTCCAAAGGAGCGTCTGTGAATCAAGGTAATAAGCAAGGTCGTACTCCTTTACATGTTTCTTGCGCTGCTGATAATAAAAGTATGTGCTATCTCTTACTGAAGAAAGGTGCACTGATAAACCAAGTAGACATAGAAGGTCAGACACCCTTATACGAAACTTGCAAGATGGGATTTGAAAGTATATGTAAGATATTGATAGAAAACGACGCAATTATTAATCAAGGAAATATTCATAATTCGACGCCATTGCATATATCATGCCTGCATAGACACTATGGAATTGTCGAGCTTCTGTTAGAGTCAAATGCATCTATAAATCAGTGTGACACAAATGGAAACAATCCATTACATTATGTATGTGAGCATGGTCTTATCAAACTTGCCAAACGTTTCTGTGAACGCCATGCTTTAATTAACCAGTGTAATTACAGAGGAGAAACTCCATTACATTTAGCTTGTCGCCGAGGACAATTACATATTGTGAACTATTTACTGGAACAAAATTGTGCAGTTAATCATAACGATGTAGATGGAACAACACCTTTGCATACAGCTTGTCATTACAATTATAAGGAAATAGTTGAGAAACTTATGCCTCTATCCAAGTTAAATACACGCAACTCCAATGGCGAAACGGCGTTATTTATAGCATGCAAAAAATGTTTTGATAGTACTGATATAGTGAAACTGTTATGTTATGATTCAAATGGCTGCCAAAATGATATTTCGGTAAATATATATAACAATGAAGGAATGACACCGCTGCATATTGCATGTAATTCTGGAAATGCAGATTTAGTCGAGCTTTTGTTGAAGCTTAGAGCAAATATTGACCTTAGAAATAACAAAGGCGAAACGTGTATATTAATGGTCTGCAAGTCGGGAATAATGCACATTGCTAAGTTATTGATAAAATGTAACGCCAACGTAAATATCGAGGACAAATTAAAAAAAACTCCTTTATCTGTAGCGCTCAAAAGCCATAATGCAAATCTTATTAACCTGTTACAGCGTCATAACGCAAAAGACTACAGAATACAAGAAAAGGAAGACGAACTTTCAAAGGCCTGCAGAGAAGAAAACGAAGAAAAAGTTGTCGGTATATTAGAAATAACACCCGACTACGATTGTATTAACAAAGATGATATATATGGATGGACTCCACTTCACGTCGCCTGCATGATGCAAAATACAAATATTGTCAATTTATTACTTACAAAACACGCGGATATTAATAAAATTACAAACACAGGAGCAACTCCGTTATATTTAGCTTCTTTCTATGGGAGAAAGAAAATAGTAGAAATTTTAATTTCTAATCGGGCAGACATCAATAAATGTAATCTGAATAGGTTTTCACCTCTCCATATTTCTTGTTATTTTGGATACAAAGCCATCTGTACAACTCTACTGCAGAATGGCAGTGACAAAAATGGTGAAGACAATGACCACGAAACACCTCTGTCTATAGCATGTGAAATGGGACATTGCGAACTTGTAGAATTCCTTCTCGAAAATGAAGTACTACTTGATAAGAAAAATGGCGATGGCAACGCACCAATTCACATAGCCTGCATAAAAGGACACACCAATATAGTAGAACGAATGATCTTCATCAATCGGAGCATTGTTAACCTACCTAACATTAAAGGGTCGACGCCTCTACATATCAGCTGTCAAAGGGGTCATTTAGAAATTGTCAGAGTTTTACTTACAAATAATGCGTTGCTAAGTTTAACTGACGAGGATAATTGCGTTCCTTTTTTCTTAGCTTGTCTTAATGGAAGAACAGAGATAGTCAAAGAAATTTTGAATTTGCAAAATGGTCCAAGTGTTAATGTACATTTTCAAAACGATTTGGTTCCTCTCCACGTAGCCTGTTCTTCTGGGCATCAAGAGCTGACTGAAACCTTATTAAACTGGAAGGATATTGAAGTTGAAATTCGTGATATGTATGGCATGACTGCGCTTTTTAAGGCATGTCAAAGTGATAATATAAAACTAACAAATTTATTACTTGACCACAAGGCAATAAGCACTCAAAGTGACATAAGAGGAATTACTCCCCTCCATATAGCATGTATTCAATCTAATGCTGATATGGTCGATCTACTCCTAAAATTTGATGGTTTAATCAAGAAAAAAATTAGAGGTGAAGCAACTCCGCTGTATTATGCCTGCCAAAAAAGTAACATAGAAATAGCTCAACTTTTGCTTGTAAAGGGTGTAGATGTTGATGATGGAGACAACAATTGTACGCCTTTACACATAGCATGTTTGAATGGAAATTATCAGCTTGTACAAATCCTTGTTCAATATAAAGCGCACTTGAATAAAAGCGACGATGAAGGTAGAACTCCACTATATCTAGCATGTTCAGAAGGTCATAAAAAAGTAGCCAAATTATTACTAAGCAATAATGCGAATGTCAATAAATGGGATACAACAATGCAAACGCCAATATTCATCTCATCGAAAGAAGGACATTCAGACGTTATTGATGTTTTGACAAAATACAATGCAGATATTAATCAACCAAATAAAGATGGCACAAGACCCCTCCATGCTGCATGTGAGAATAATCATACTCAAGTTGTAGCAGTGTTACTGAAAAACAACGCTGGAATCAATAATATCAATACCCACAATGAAACTCCCCTCCATATTGCATCTAGCAAAGGATATGTAGAAATCGTTCAGGAATTATTGAAAAAAGATTCGATCGATATCAATATCCGAAATATTTCTGTTAATACACCGTTGCACAATGCCTGCATGATTGCGAATATAAAAGTGGTTGAACTACTTCTTCAAGCTAAACCCGCAGTTGGTTTGGCAAACAATGATAACAATACAGCGTTGTACATTGCTTGTCAAAGAAATTTATATCCCATCGTTTCATTACTGCTCAAATATACAGGATCCGTAGATGTAGAAACACGATCATCAACAGCAATGCTTACTCCTTTACACGTAGTCTGCATACAAGGCAATATTGATATAGTAAGACTTATACTAGAGTATGTAAATGATGTCAAAAGTATGGATATTTTATGCTTAGAATGATACAATCCATTGTACTATGCTATAATCAAAAGGCATATTGAAATTGTAATTTTACTAAGAAAAAAACGGGAGGAACTTCTGCAAAAGACCAAGTCTTAGGCACAGTGTCAATCTTTATTAACTTCATGTTTATCGTCCAAATGACAAACCTCCATACTTAAATCATTTACTGTTTAAATACAGACACAAGACAAGCCAGCAAATAATTAAGTATGGTATTATTCAATAAGTCACTACCATACTTATGAAATGTAATCATTCGACCTTGTATAAAGTTATTTGAAGAAAACTGCATGATAAAAAGATTTTGGTCAGGTACAGCAGAAGGCTACCGAAAAGATATAAACACAAAAGCATAATATTACAAATTATTATCCTCTACTATATATGTTAATTTGGATTTTGTTCAAGAGACAATGTTGAAATATTTAAAACAAAGAAATTCATAATGTTTATAATAAATCTACAACAAATATATACTATCGAAATCATTACGTGCAAGAAAAAAAGCTGTTCAAATTCACAACTTCTAATAGCGTAAAACGTGCGAAATATAGCGATGAAACCTGCTTCAATATTTGCGAAAAGTCAGCATTCATAGCCAGCAAATCTTTTACAGACGAAACGCACATACGGCGTTCACAGTTTTAATCCTGGTATCCATGATGAGTTTATCTTTGAATTCATTAACATTCAGATCATTCATATTTCTTTTCAGCTGTTTTGCAATAAAAACAATAGAGTACCGTGTTTGTATACCATCAAGGTACTTATATTTGTGATCGATATGTGTTTGACTTAGCAAATGACACTGAGTTGATATTATATCACCAAAAATCTTATATGTTACATAATTGTACCCTTCACATATTTACTGTAGTTCATTTGTATAATAATTTTCCCAAGACTTCTGACTTTACATTAATTGTTCAGACATTGTTTTCATCATCGTCTTCAGAAGTAGCTTGGTGAACAAAATAATTTCCATGGTCTTTAAAAACAAGAAATCCTCCAATTATTATAATATGGGAGTAAATTCTGTCAGCCATAGACCTTTTTTTTCTTGTGGGGCAACACTATACAATTCCTGGTCAAACGTGTGTACGGCATGTTGCTGGACATATCTTCACTTTATTTCATAGTCACGTCGTATATACAATGAAAATTGTCATACTGCTAGGTTGTGTGTCTATGGCCGGAGCATAGGTTAGAAGCTAATTTGAAACATGATAACCTTTTGTAAAAGCCGGCATGATTTGCGACAATCATTTTACGATTTTCTGTAAAAATGAAAATTGAATATACGGTTTGTCTTGAAATAAGTCGAAGAAAATATGTTAGATGTATCTATGTTTTCCTAAAACAAAACTCAATGTCCCTGTAGGCAGGTAAAAAACAAGGACTAGTTAGATTCTTTTTATCTTGTCGATTGTTCAGCATGCCATAAGTCTTGTATAAGAATCACCAAGCGTCCTAGATCTTTTCAATAAAAACAAAGACAGAAATAAAAGAAAATAGGACAGGACAAATAATTTTGGTCCACAAGCATGCGCAATTCCTCATCGATGAAACCATCCAGGCACTGCGAACCGTCTCGTAAAACATTCGACTCATTGTTTAATAATTTTGCTTTACAAAACAAAGTAAATTCATAACCATGCAATCAATGTAGTCTTTGATTTTATTTCTTATTCTCTTTTTTGTCCGACAATGTTCTATTTTGTATAGTCCCTTTTCAGTTTAATCAATGTCATTATGTCGTGAAAAACTAGTCCTGTCAAAATGGATGGATATTGATCTGATCAGAACAGACAATGAACAACATGAATAATCATCGACATAGAAAGTACCAATAAATGTATAAGTATGATCATCTAAAATTTCAGGCTGTGTTAATTCTTTTTAAAGATTTTCTATATAAACTGCAGATGTGCTAATTGTCAAATTGCATTGACCGTATATTCATATGTGATATACAGTCACTGAACGTATATCGCCTTGTGTATGACGTTGACAATGCGTTTCCGTAGAGTTTTATTTATGACATCAGTAAAACATACAGGTTTGAGGAAATTTTACGTCTTACGCTCAAAATTAAGAAATGATGTTTTTTAGCATTTTTTACCCTAAATACTTCATTCAGAACAGTTATAAGAGTTGCAGTATAAATAGAATAATCATACAAAATTTCGAGATTTAAAAAGTCAAAATTTCGACTTTGAAAAAAAAAGTCCACTGCCAATTTTATTTTTTCTATGTCCCTAATACGCTTCCGTATAATCATACATTGTCTCGAAATATAAATTTTATTTGTACTCGGCTCGAAACAGGTAGAAATGCTCTGCACAGCCTCGCTTTCTATCTGTTCCTAAGCCTTGTACAAATAACATTGATATTTCGATATAATTTGTTATATAAGACTTGTTATACGTGAAAGTGTATATATTTACATCATTAAGCTAACTATAAATACGTTAAGTAGTCAATGATACACCCCCACTTTCGTATGTTCAAAGCCTTCAAAGGGTTCTTTTTTGCAACTTACCTGTAGACATAAGAGTTTTTTTAAAATTAAGGTGATACAGTACCCAACACCTTAACTAGAATTGGTATGGCTCGTTTAATTTTCATAAAATTTTGACAAAGTATTTACTTTGACCCTTTGATAAAATTAAAAACAAAATCAAAATATTTGAACCAACCGTTTTATCAGAAAAATTACACTGGTTATATAGCAGTTTGACAAACTCTTATTTAGTTTTCTATGTTGTGTCATGTGTACTATTGTTTTTCTGTTTTTCTTTTTCATTTTTAGCCATGGCGTTGTCAGTTTATTTTAGATTTATGAGTTTGACTGTCCCTTTGATATCTTTCGTCCCTCTTTTATTTTGATCATCGTCCTAATGGCAATAGCAATATTACACAAAAACAGCCATGTTCAGTTCTAGATCAGACATTAACCTCAATGCTAACGACATTCTATACCAGCATTTCAATCAGCCCGATCATTCCATCGTTTCTATGACAGTTCGCATTATCGAAAAGATATACCATAGCTCTAACAATCCTAATCTTTCAACGACTCTCCGTAGACAAAAAGAGGACTACTGGATTAGACAATTGGGAACTGCGACACCTTATGGTTGCAATGACAATTTTGGTGGTATAGGTATTCTATCTAGTTCTTCGTGGAACTCGGTGAATGTGATGAATATTTTTAACTCGACTCCTCGACGTAGACGCAGTCATGGTCATCGTCATTATACATCACCTTCTCTGAATGATGTCTCTATTAATGACTTGCTGGTGGACCCGAGGGTATCACCAGCCTAGTAGTCAGCACTTCGGTGTTGACATGAATATCAATTATATGGTCATTTTTATAAATTTTCTGTTTACAAAACTTTGAATTTTTCGAAAAACTAAGGATTTTCTTACCCCAGGGGTAGATTACCTTAGCCGTATTTGGCACAACTTTTTGGAATTTTGGGTCCTCAATGCTCTTCAATTTTGTATTTATTTGGCTTTTTTAACTATTTTGATCCGAGCGTCACTGATGAGTCTTATGTAGACGAAACGCGCGTCTGGCATATAAAATTATAATCCTGGTACTTTTGATAACTATTGCTGACATTTATACAAAAGCCGTGAGGTATTCATCACATTCGCACGAAACTTTATTCATTACCCTTTCAAAATTTCATTCTCGGTTCAATTTATGGTTGGAATCCACTGTTACAAACCCTCATTCAAACCAATACAATCTTGAAGCTATAATTTCGGATATTGCAAGTCACAGACTTTGCAAGCTAGTCCGCATCGGAAAAGATGAAAAAGAGAAAAGATCTTTCCTTAATCTTTCCTTTGCCAACAAAGGTCTTGATGGCGTCAACTTAGGCAATATCCTTCATCATAAATTAATTCAATCGAAAACACCTCCTTATTTCAAAGACAAGTCTGTACCAATCATTTCTTATACCTATACCAAACCTATTGCAACTAAAATTTCAATTACAAACACGTTTTGCCGGATCTCGATATTGACGATTTCTAGTCTAAACCTCCTGATTGTACTTGTGCTAGTTCCCAATTCACATATAATCCGGCTGGCCACGTTATTACCGGTGACCTTAACATTGTTAATAACACTTCTCTACGAAATGTGTTATGGAAAGGTCCGAAATATCGTGAGCCTAAATCCATCAATTGGAAATACAACTTTAAAGTTATGATGGATTCAGTCGACGATTATGCCGAGCAATGGGCTAAGCGCGAGAAGGAAGACGTAGACACTCTTTCCGAATGGATAAAAGCAGTTAGGTCGTTGATACAAATCAGAATTAAGAAACTGAATGGGTCTAGATCTATCAATGCCCATGCTACGTCAATCTTTAAAGACCCAAAATGTTGCAAAACACTTATCCTACCTCCATGACAAATATGTTGTTGTCCCCGCAGATAAAGCCCCAAACAACATCGTTTTTGTGTGTAAAACTCATTAAATCAACAGCTTGATAAACGAATGAGGTATTGACAATTCACTTGGAAACTCAACATATACCCTCACGACACTTACCAAAGAGGAAATCCTGGATAATCATAGGTCTGTTCTATGTTCCTTTGGAATTTCAACCAAAGATGAAGAACTGGATCTTCCATCACTGCATTAGATACCTAAACAACATAAGTGTCCTTACAAACAACGGTATATTGCTGGGTCTTCCAAGTGCTCCACGAAACCTCTTTCTAAATTATTAACATCCATTTTATCCACAATCAAAGACGTGCTTCAAAGTTATTGTGAAAGTGAATATTCTAGAGGTGGCGTGAATCAGATGTGGATACTTAAAAATTCCAAAGATCTTTTAGAGTACATACAATCTAAATCTCTTTCATCTTGTAACAGTATTAAAACATTTCACTTTTCTACTCTTTACACAGGTATTCCACATTCCAAACTAAAAGACAAAATGAAAAAGTTGGTATTGCTTTGCTTCATAAAAAAGAATGGCCAGCGTAGATACAAGTATCTTGTCTTAGGAAGGGATAAATCCTACTTTATAAAGGATCACTCTGCTTCTAAGAAAAACATCTCTGAAACTGATATTATTAAGATGCTTGATTTCTTGATTGACAACATATTTGTTACGTTCGGAGGACGTGTTTTTCAACAGACTGTCGGCATCCCAATGGGAAAAAATTGTGCCTCTCTACTGACCGACTTGTTTCTTTATTATTATGAGACTGACTTCATGCAGGAACTTCTTAGGAAGAAACAAAAGAAGTTAGCGATATCCTTTAACTCTACTTTCCGCTATATAGATGATGTTCTTTCACTAAATAATTCAAAATTTGGTGACTTTGTGGAACGCATCTATCCCATCGAACTAGAGATAAAGGATACTACAGATACAGTTAAGTCGGCCTCGAATCTTGACTTACATCTAGAAATTGACAATGAGGGTCGGTTGAAAACAAAACTTTACGACAAAAGATATGATTGCAGCTTTCCAATTGTGAACTTTCCATTTCTAAGTAGCAACATTCCAGCAGCACCAGCAAACGGGGTATTTATCTCCCATTTGATACGATATTCCCGTGCTTGCATTTCCTATCATGATTTTCTTGATAGAGGATTGCTGCTCACAAGGAAGCTATTAAACCAAGAGTCCATAATGGTGAAGTTGAGATCATCCCTTCGTAAATTTTACGGACGCCATCACGAGTTGGTTGACCGTTATGGAATAACCGTTTCACAAATGATATCGGATATGTTCCTTACTTCGTAACTACAATCTACTTCCCTTTCATGAACGTGATCTACCGAATTATACTTTTTACCGGATTTGTTATCACATAAGCAACACGACGGGTGTCACATGTGGAGCCGGATCTGCTTACCCTTCCGGAGCACCTGAGATCACCCCTAGTTTTTGGTGGGGTTCGTGTTGTGTATTCTTTAGTTTACTATGTTGTGTCATGTGTACTATTGTTTGTCTGTTTGCCTTTTTCATTTTTAGCCATGGCGTTGTCAGTTTATTTTAGATTTATGAGTATGGTATCTTTCGTCTTTCGTCTTTTAGTACCAGTACATAAGTACGAAGATATTACCAGTTAAGTAGTCATAACTTCTGTGTTTATCTGACGTATCATTGACATAACAAAACTTTGAAATTAAATATTTTCTAAATTGTCCTTTCAGAGCCCCAGTTTTCTGTGCTCATGATCAGTCTTTAGTTTTCTATGTTGTGTTTTGTGTACTTTCATTTGTCTTTTAGCTTTACTGCGTGTTGCGTTTTTAGATTCATCACCTGACAACTTCCTGTTTACCGAACACTTGTATAATTTTACACATGATAGCCAAGTTGAAAATTTTCATCACATTTTTCTCAGGAACTACAATACAAGAATTTCTGAAATTTGGTTTCAGGGTTTATACCAGTCAGCTATATTGTGTAATGTGTTTTCAGATTCATCACTCAACAACTTCCTGTTTACCGAACACTTGCATATTTTTACACTATTCAAATTATCCACTTACGGCGGGGGTATCATCAGTGAGCATTAGCTCGCAGTTTCACTTACCTTTTTTTCATTTTTAACATGGCGTTGTCAGTTTATTTTCGATCTATGAGTTTGAATGTCCCACTGGTATCTTTCGTACCTCATCTACACCTAGGAATAGATTAACTAGCCTGTGTTTGAAAAATCTTATGTAACGTTTGCGCCTTTAATGCTCTTTATCTGCGTATTTGATTTGGCCTTTTATTTGGGCGCGACTAAGTCTTCTGTAGAAAAAAGTCACTCTGGCAAACAAAAATAGAGGTTTGGTAACTTTAAAGAAAATCATTGATAAAAACACAAATTACAAAATTTACAAATTTTGTATAATGATGATAACATTTATTAAGGTTATATTATTAAAGCGATAAAACTCAATTAAATACATTTCATAGACAATTATTATCATTACTACTGATGAGTTCGAAATGCCAAACACGTGTTTATCTGCATAAATCAATCCTTTAAATATAAACTACTTATAAGCTAGAATTCAGTCATGCATTGTTATTGTGATTGGATGTTTTAATAAAGACCGGTTTGTTTTCTGGACAATGTAAGTAAAAATGCTTAATGTAATATATGGCTGTATGGGTTATCTAATATATATTTCAAAAAAACTATTTGCAAGCAACCAGGGCATGTCGAACTGCATTTGAATAAATTTAAAATTGCAGGTATCGTATATATATAATTCTGATTTTTAAAGCATATTATATATTCGACAAGAAGTATATAATATTATTTTTTTATCATTTTATTATATTTCCTTTATACTATTTTAACATTCCTATACAGTCCGTATATTTTCATTGCTTGCAAAACTTCATTAGATATTTTGAGGTAGCCCAGTGACACTGATGAGACTTTTGTATACGAAACACACATCTAGTGTGCAGGATGTTTAGGCTGGTATATGTGATGAGCTTATTGTCAGACATTTAATTTTGCAGGTTGACAATGTTTAACGTATTGCCATGCTTCATGTTTGTGTTCTGTTTGATATTTGTGAAATCAGGTAATTATTCATATTTTTATAAAAGAGGGACGAAAGATACCAAAAGGACAGTCAAACTCATAAATCTAAAACAAACTGACAACGCCATGGCTAAAAATAAAAAAGACAAACAGAAACACAATAGTACACACGACACAACATAGAAAACTAAAGAATAAACAACACGAACCCCACCAAAAACTAGGGGTGATCTCAGGTGCTCCGGAAGGGTAAGCAGATCCTGCTCCACATGTGGCACCCGTCGTGTTGCTTAAGTGATTACAAATCCGGTAAATAGTCTAATTCGGTAGGTCATATTCATGAAAGGGAAGGGGATTGTAGTTACGACGTAAGGAACATATCCGATATCATTTGTGAAACGGTTATTCATATAAGGTATGATATTGATACATATAAATAAAACATTCAATTATCACAGCATTTATAACCACTTTGATTATTACATTACATCTTACAAAAAACTAATATTTCTATATATTTTCAAAGATTTAATTTTAAAGAGATAAATACATTTCTCTTATTCTTACTCGATTTAACTTTTTCCTGACCTGTTGATTATCTTTATTTAATCAACGTGTGGACCGTTCGTGTGAATCTTCGGTCTTTTTATTGAAAGAGATATAGCAATGATAAGAAGCTTGTATACATTTAACCATAGATATATGTGTCCCTCTCGCAGCAATAGGGTTAATAGACCTCTTTCGAGTTCATCCGTCACCGGGAAAAACTCGTCAATTATGCACGTCTTTATGACGTTTTTGTCAGATAGAGGGGGTCGCCTGTATCCCTGTACTATTATTGTTCATCAAGCGTCTAAATGATCGTCATTGGGCAGGATATCAAACTAGAAATAAAGTTTGTATCGTAAGAACTTAATCACAATCCCCTTATGACAGCAGTGCTGATTGTCAATTGTGAGAATTGTATTTGCTGAATATATCGTGTAATATACTAGCATTATAGTTTTCCAACAACTCGCGCAATAATGTAACGGAAATGACGATTCCCCTAAACGCACGAATGATGTTCACTAAAACCAGAGTTTTTGACGGAAATGCGTCGAACTTGATAGTTGTCTATTGGTAGAGGTTATTCATCGCTATATAACCGATGAGGATTTAAATATAAAGTTACCTTTAAATGTTTCATGTGTTCTTAACTCGTATCCAGAGTAAAAAGACTTTCCCTAATCACCTGATATATGGTAAGTATGGTAACAAATTTTACCTCATTAATGATTTAATTGAATGTAATCTTTACTTAATGTATAACAAAAAACTCCGTTCAAACATCAACGCAGAGGTTTTTTAATTTTATTTTGCCATGACATACGTATAAAATGCTTCAATTAGTAAATAACTGTTCCTGTCAACAGTTTTAAACCAAATGCCATCAATATATGACTATATTCATTGATAATGAATATAAAACACACAAAAGACTAATGGTTGGTCAAATCTAAGTGTTGGACACATGTATACCATGATATTTAAAATCATTAAACATGCCATTAAATATTCAATGGCAATGATGGAATGATTTTATAATTTTCTCATAATTTGCAATATATTGAATTGATTTTTCAGGCCTGTCTTATAAAAATTATCCTCCTGAGTGTCTTGCCGTAGATGATACTGTCGGACAGGCAAAAGACCAACAGTTTAATGCAATATTAGAGTGCATGGTGTTTGGTAAGACCTTTAAAGTTAATCAGTAGTAGTTATTGTTATTCTGTTTGGTGGTGAGACAAATAACTTTCTGCCGTATACTTAATATTGTTATTTTCCTGTAGTTATATACAAAGTAGAATAGCAAAAAATACCGATCTCCGTCAGAAATCTAAGCCGAAAAGTCCTGTAAAAAATGGCAAAATCAAAAGCTCAAAAGCAACTAACTATAATTGTTAATTTCTGTTTCATTTTAGTCTCTTGTGGAGAGTTGTCTCATAGGCAATCATACCGCATCTTCTTTTTATATATATATTTAACAGATGGGTAACAATTATCATACTTCTGACTTGGAATAGGCAATTCTTTATATAGAAAATGGTGGGTTAAAACTAGTTTTATATTTAACTCAACCAAACACTTGCAGTTCAATTCGAGATAAGCTTATAAAAGGGAACAGGTAACAATGATAACGATGGTTTGAAGTTCTTATACCGTTTAACGATGACTAATTCTTCTACACCTTGGTATTTATGTATTGTTTCTATAATTTCTATAAACATACCCATGAAAATAAATCTTCTTATTTCTATTTAGAATTAGATTTATCTACAGTCGATGTCATATGGTACAAAGAAAACAGAAGAACATTAGAAAAAGAAAAAATCAAAGAAAATTACAAATTTGCATTAAAACACAAGGAAGAATTGTACACACTGACAATAAAAAATGTACAAGGAAATGATTATGGAGACTATTATTGTACAGTGAAGAATAAATATGGAAAGAATCAAGCTTTGATTACACTTTTTGGTATATGTATAAGTACATCACATAGACGTTTAATTATGATTCTGTTTATATTTCGATTGATTGCAGCATTGAAAAACTACAATCTATTTCCTCATTTTTTTCAGCATCTATAACTGCAAGATCTCTACCTGACAACTTTGAAACAATGCATAGAAAATAAAACAAAATGATTACTTTAACTCGTGATTTCTTGATTATATATCATAAAAATAGATTGCTGCTTTCTGCAATATTATAAGGTTGGAAAAGAGACGAATTAAAAATGAGCAAATATTCAATTTAATATTACAAAAGGAAACATTTAATGCTTTTAAATTTTAAATATTGTAAGTTGTTCAATTTTTATTCAATTGTTGATTCTGTGACGAGAATTGTGTGCGTCATCTGATGACCTCGCAATAACTTTGAGATGCACATTATGTCCGTCTTTTCAGTAAATTGTGGTCTCACTTATATTCATTTGATATGTTTGAGCTTTAAATTTGATAAGGGACTATCCGTTTTGAATCTTTAGTCCGGCTTTTATTTTTTTTTAATTTTAAGCAATCCAAAAGACAACGTACTAATGATTATGTGTCACTGGTTTTATAATTTTATAAACTGATGCAAATGAAATTGACTAAAGTTTAACATAAAACGCATACTTAGAATGTTATTCAAACATGTATCAATTTGAACTTGTAACAAATATAATTCGGCTTTGAGCGTTATCAATGAAGATTAATCCAGAATAGTACTTCAAACGCATCAACTTTACAAAGAGTTTTGTTACTTCTTTATAGCTCATTTCAATTTTCACTTTTATTTTTTCAGAAACCATGGAATGTCAGGGGACAGACTGTCCAAATTACTAGTAGCATTTGGAGATTAGAAAGGGACATTTACCAATGATGTGTTTATTATTAAATGAAGATTTGGTTCATTAATACACTAGAAACTAAATATATTACTGATAAATAAGTTAAAAAAAGTATTGATGAAAAATTGTATAAGTCTCTTATTTGTATCATGGAATAAATTGCATTTATTAAATATTACAAATATTAAAATGGCCTCATAGTTTGCAAAGCATACATATCTTTGTCCTGACTTCAATAGAGATGGAATGTTACATGTTTTGTTTTCAATATTTGAGTGCAATCATATTTGTTTTAAAGACATGGCTACTTTCTTGTGGTTTGATCATTTGAAATCAATTGAGTCAAGCTGTATTGCTGGAAGCAGTTTACATGCATCTGCTACATTAACGACGTTTTCATGACCAGGACTTTCACTCAAATAATCCAAAGAGCTGATATAATTCACAACTTTTCATTGAATGACCACTTAAAACGTATCTTCAAATAGTTGTCTTAGTTCCTTAAAGAGTAAGACTCGAAAGCAGACACAAAAATTAAAAAAACACGTTATAGATGTCATGGGTCTAATGCACTATTCTGGATTTATCATATCAAGAACGCTCAAAGCTGAATACTTACAATCAAAGGATGGCATTGTATAAAAACCTAAACAGCCAAAGAGCCATATGACCAAATAGGACATAAAAATAGCTAATTCAAACAAATAAAAATGAATCAAAATATTAAAATAGTATACAGACCGGATAAAAGTCCTAAAGTAAATTAAAACGAAGTGCCCAGTAGTCAGCACGTCTGTGTTGACATGAATATTCACTGATATTGCCATAATCATCAATAAAAGGTTACCTGAATCATATATGATGAGTTTATGAGACACAACTTCGTCATCTGGAATCTATTACTCATGGCCGTCTTATATTATGCGTGTTGTTGACCCAGAATGACACAACATAGAAAACTAAAGAACAAGCAACACACGAACCCCACCAAAAACTAGGAGTGATCTCAGGTGCTCCGGAAGGGTAAGCCGATCCTGCTCCACATGTGGCACCTGACGTGTTGCTTATGAGATAACAAATCCGGTAAATAGTCTAATTCGGTAGGTCACATTTATGAAAGGGAAGGGGACTGTAGTTACGACGTAATTAAGGAACATATCCGATATCATTTGTGAAACGGTTATTCCATAACGGTCAACCAACTCGTGATGGCGTCCGTAAAATTTACGAAGAGATGATTTCAACTTCACCATTTGGAACTCTTGATTTAATAGCTTCCTTGTGAGCAACAATCCTCTATCAAGAAAATCATGATAGGAAATGCAAGCACGGGAATATCGTATCAATTGGGAGATATATACACCGTAGGCAGGTTCTGCTGGAATGTTGCTACTTAGAAATGGAAAGTTCACAATTGGAAAGTTGAAATAATCTATTTTGTCGTAAAGTTTTGTTTTCAATCGACCCTCATTGTCAATTTCTAGATGTAAGTCAAGATATGAGGCCGACTTAACTGTATCTGTTGTATCCTTTATCTGTAGTTCAATGGGATAGATGCATTCGACAGTCACCAAATTTTGAATTATTTAGTGAAAGAACATTATCTATATAGCGGAAAGTAGAGTTAAAGGATATTGCTAACTTCTTATCTTTCTTCCTAAGAAGTTCCTGTATGAAGTCATATAATAATAAAGAAACAAGTCGACAAGAAGAGGGGCACTATAATCACTATAATCTTCTTGATTGTAGTGACGTAACTTGAACACTTTTTCTCGAGTGAGGCATATGATTTGCAGCTCAGGATGTATCATAGACCGCGACGCTGAGCATGGTTGGGATTTATTGAGTTAAAGGTTGAAACTAAAGTTACAAAAGGTTTTTTTTTCTATTTCAAGAATGCAGAAGGGTAGTTTTATAAAATATGTATTTATTGTTTTTTGTTTGCCTTACGTTAAATGCTATTAACTCTAAATGCATAGTCAGCATTAGACAAAATAAAAACGTCCATTAAGCATAATTCTGCTAGGTTCATAGCGAGACATGTAGACTGACACTGGGCAAAGCAATAGGATATAGGAGACATATATGGCCTGCAACTTGTCGCTTAACTTCTACCGATTTATGAGTTTCGAACAGCGGTGTACTACTGTTGCCTTTATTTAACTTAGCTTTGATAGAGTTGTTCAATTATTTTTTTTTCGCGTGATGAAAGCATGCCTCACTCCTACAGAAACAATAGCTGATGTAATGTTCATTGCCATTACATACAAGTGAGAGGTCAAGCTAGCTATGAAACCAAGTGTAATCCATCATTGTCTACACAAGAAAATGCCTGTACCAATTCAGGAATATGACAGTTGTTAACCATTAGTTTGATATGTTTGAGTTTTGAATTTGGCATTTGATTAGGGACTTTCAGTTTTGAATTTTTCTAGGAGTTCGGTATCTTTATTATTTTCCTTTTAACATCCGAACTTGTGTATACATTTAGGTAAATACTACGCAGCTAAGAAATTTTAACACAACCATTGCTTTTAACATAAAATCAAACGAGACAAGTTGACTTTATTTATATGACCTAATCCAGCCTTGTTATTACAAGATAAAAAAAATAAAACAGTTTAAGAATACATCTAGCAGACTATAAAATCAAAGAGCAGATTGCTCTGAGGGATACGATTGCCATTGTTTTCATTGACACATATAGCTGGATAATATTATTTTCAAAACTAATTCAACTGCACATGTAAATGTAATTTACGTCATCTGAATAGTTACAAAATAGCCAAAGCCCGGTTAAAGGTGTGTGACAATGTACTTAGGCCTATTGTGTTTTATTTTTGTACTATCAATTCCAAGTTTACTTTCCACAGCAGTCACTGAGACTCAGAGTGAGAGAAGTATTTCACTTCGTATCTTATCACCAATTTTCCTACGTTAATTCTAGGAGGAACCCCATTCCTATCTCTTTAAATATTTAATTTCCTTTGGGTCAGTGATCATGACTCCTTTCCGTACACATTCCTCAGTTTAAATTGCGATCGTTTTTAATATAATACGACGTTTATAGACAGAAGGAGTTAATTTTTCTAAACGTTTCGATTCAGAATTCACGGAAGTGACTTCCGGAAGGGAGACAACTCGAAACGATAATATGGAAGACTCAATTTCGCCTGAAGGGGTGTTGAAAATAAACCTGAACGATTTGGACTAATTTATTTTAACTTAAATGATGCATATGATTTAAAATTATGCAACAACAATAACCCTCAATAGCAGACATTCATAGAAAGGATTCCATGAGTTATAAATTAATCAATCGATTGGGGAATCCAGAGCAACCATTTAACCTAGTACCCCTTGAAGTCAAGAAAACTATATGCATGCGCATAATTACCTAAACAAGCACTGTAGTAAGAACGTATATTAAACCTAAATAGTTCTCTATTTTTTATGGAAGTACAATATCAAATATCAGTTTAATAACGGTGGCATATAAGTAAACTCCACTTCAGTTCTTATATGACAGAAATAGATTGATCGGAATGCACAGAACTCTCGCATTTTTATCACAACTGGGGATTTCCCTCTGACGTGTTTCTAAATTTATAAAAACACTAAATATAAATACTGCTTGATTCTGATTTTCCGTGTCGTTAAAAACACGCATATAAGGCAAGGGAAATATCAAACATGAAGATTATGAAAAGAACATTATAGGAAAGTTGATTAAGTTCAATCCCTTTGTTTGTTTTTACCTTTTAAACCAGGACAATCATAAGAATCTGAGATGGTCCTTAATGTTTAGAATAAAACGGTTGACGTGAGGGCATTGTCCTGAGCCACTGGTATACGTCTACAGATTGCTTGAAAGCAATCGTATCCCAAAAACAATAAGAAAAAGCAAAGTCAGACATATGCCAGGAGTCTTTCAAACAATACCTAGAATGGTATACTAATTGAGCAATACTATCAACAGGGATAAAATAAAGGGAGCTTGATGGGTAAATACTCATCGAAGATACAAACCTAATAGTTTAGTCAACTTAAAACGCAACAATTGTTCCTGTACAGTAGTTCAGGAGGAGCAGGAAGTACACATAAGTTGACCTTAAGTATATCAAAAGCAGGACAAATAATCAAATCTTTATTGAGAGTGGTATGAAAATACGAACATTGTATAGATTTGCTGATACAATTTTTAGTAATCATCTTTAATATAAAGAATATGTTTCTGTAGTACAAAGCTCTGATTTCAAGTCCAGATTTATCTTTTTGTTTTGTTTCAAGTTTAGTAGAAGTTTTGGTTTTTCAAATAGTTCGACCTCAAACAACACTGAAGAGACATACATGGTCGAAATGTGGATCTGGTCGGTAAAAATTGGTGCCTTTAATTCTATTACATGAGATATATATTTTAATGTAAGTATCTGGGACGTATAGCGCAGCAGAAAGGTATCAACTCAGTGGTAATACTTTCAATTTAATTCTGAAAGACATTTATGTCTCTGCGGTGATACTCAATATCCAATGTTTAAAAATCTAAAATTTGACTGCAGTACCCCTATTTTCGACATTTTCACCTATCATGTCTGTATGTTTAATCACACATCAAAGTCAATATAATGGAATTGTATGCAACTGTCATACGAGGGAGAGGTTTAGCTAGCTAGGTTCAATCCACCATTTTCAACATAAGAAAATACCTGTACCAAGTCAGGAATATGACAGTTGTTATCCATTCTTTGAGCTTTTTGAGCAATGTTTCTTGGAGTTCAGTTTTTTGTGATTTTACTTTTTATGTAAAGGAGTTGATTGACAAAATTATAATTTTGGCCCCCAAAATCAAAAAAAAAAATCTCTTCAAAATTGTAGTGAAAATTTTATAAAAATATACGCTAAATTTTTCTCAGCTAAAATAAATTTCGCCAATTCCTTCATTAATGACTCATTTGTGACATCATAATGTAGGTTAATTTGATAAAATTGAAATTTTTGGCAAATTTTACAAGATTTCTGAAAAATTAACAGTGTTCCACTCTTCACCCACAAATATCTTAACATACCATATTCTTTACATTTCAACATAAAACTCAATTGGTCACATATAAAATAATGAAAAAAAGGTGAAATAAATTACAACAATGAAAAAATTTCCTGTATCGGGCTATATCTTGATAAATATAAAGCAAATATACAGTGTTTTTTATTATACTTTTAAATGTCATACATTCAGTAATATATACACAACCAATTTACTGTAATAATTGAAGTTTAAAAAAGAAACACCTTTGCAGGGTTGTTTATTGGGGTTTCTGGGTCTTCTCCTTTGAAAGATTGCTTAGTTCACTTAAAAAGAGCTATTTATAAACTTCTTTCTATTATGCCAGCACAAATACTACTGGTAAACTTGATATAAATATGAATATGTGGAATGTTTGGCAATGATCAAACTCACACCCAAATATATTTGTCTCTCAGAAACATATTCAAACAAGTTGATGTTTATATATTCATTTATTTCACAGCATATCACAGAAACCATATGACAACCAATAAAAAATGTAATTTAAACAATAAAAAACAACAATAGGTAAACAAACTATAATTATATGATAAAACAACATAAGTAAATATAGGTAATTCCTACAAAAGGATCACATAATGTAAAGTCATCAAGTATAATTATGGGACTACCATATACACATGTAAAAGTATATATCAACAAAATGAGTACAAGTCAATTATATATTGTTAACAATCTACATTGATATCAAACAATTTGTAGAGAATTTCTTCCAGGCATATTTTTGTGGGAATGTTGCCAATAATTTTTTCCTTCGTTTTTATAAAGAGTTCTTCTTTTCGATGGATCTGTTCTTAACTTTCTTTTTTTGCATAAAGATGATTAATCCTGTCAGAATTGGACTTTGTCTGACAGTATATCTACCTAGCTACGGAATTATTTTACGAGGGTCAGGATGGGGTTCCTTCATTACTACATTCTTTTATCCTTGGAAGCATATTTTTTCATTTTTAAAAACAATGATTATTCTGTAAAATGCCCATGGAAATTATTAATATACTATTAGATACATATAAATATTTATTATTACATGATTTCTTGTTTCTATACAGGCTTCATTTCTGTAATTAATATTTTATTACATTTTCAATAGTTATTCTTTATTCTTTTGCATCCCATTATTCTCTGTGCATTGTCCTTTTTACTTTTTTTTAAACCATTATTCTCCAGTCGGTAAACCCCATCTCGACCCCCTTGTATAGTTTTCATTTCAGGAAAATGGCTGAAACTAAGGAAATATCAAAACATTATAACATTTTGAAGCTACAAAATAAAATGTCTTATGTCAGCTGTTCAGCGATGAACCATGAATTAAACAAAATAAATAAACAAAAAAGGTGTATTAATAATACATTGTACAATATTCCTTAGCTTTTTTATTGCACATTTTTAATACATAAGTTTATTGTTGGACATCTGATTTTAAACTTAAACAGTTTAATAGATTAAGTAAACAGTCTTCATTAAAACATAATACAGAGAAGAAAATTCTATTTTTTTTCAAAGAGCTAACTCAACAATAAAGAGAACACATCATTAAATTACAAAACAAGAAAATAAACTTGAGAGTTTTTTTCTTCAGCTGCTTATAAGACAAAAATAATGCAAAAATCATCTTTATTTCAGAGTACAGCATTTGTGCATGAGGATACATTACAAAAAGCTTAAATATCAAAGGTTGATGAACCTTAAATTCTACCACTTCTAAAAATGTATCAAGCTTTAAAACATATCCTCCCAAAATGGACCAATATATAAATTGTTGGATCAGTTTTTGCTGGTAAGTCTTGGTGCATTAATTTTTATCAAATTTTGAATACTTTTTAACTCCAGAAATTGTCATTGAATATTAAATATTTTCCATAAAAATACTTATATCTTAAACAAAATATTTAAAAATGTGTTTACTTTCAATACATAATACCAGTATGTAGGTATATAATACTGCAATTAAGGTGCACAAATACCCCATTAAAACATGTGACAGTTTTATATATAAGGATGATCCATCAAAACTTACCGATGACCCCCAAAAACCTACATCGCAAATTAAGCTAAAACATACTTCACAAAACACAGAGAACAGAAAATCAGTATATCAAATGAAAAATTATTCAAAACCAAGCAAATATGTCTTAAGGAAGCATGGGAATATAAAACTTTTAAATTATATCTTGGATTTCAAATTATCAGTCTAGGTTTTTTTTTACAGAAACTGCTTAAAAATGTATGTATTTATTTACATGAAACTCACATTCAGATCCATAGAGAACGGCAAATCAATAGATGTTACTTGCATTCAGCAACATTGTGGATTAATATCTTGGTGAAGGTTTGGCACAAAAAATAAGGAGATGTAGTATGATTGCCAATAAGACAACCACCACCTAGATGCCAAAGTAAGAGAACATAATCAACTCTAGCATGTTCATTTGATCTTTGCGTAGTTTAACATTTTTATATGATATTTTTCAAGTTCATACTGAGTGATGCTAAAGTAGATTGGATAGGTAAATTAACCAAATGCGATTGACATGGGGCTTTGGAAATGATACATACGAATAAAATCTTAAAATATTTATTCATGACTGATGGAAAATCTGAATTAAATAAATACAGAAAAAACTTTTTCACTAACAAAAACTAGATCTCAGCCAGACAATCAAAAATATAGTATAAAATTATTTTATATTGTATAAATTACAAATAAAAATTAATTAATAAAGTTAAAGTTAAGCTTGTTTAGGGGATTTTTTTGGTTAAAAATCATCTTATAAACGTTTCAATAAAAATGAAAAACAAAAATAATATCATTGTCATAACCAAATCTACTCTAAACTATGCAGGGATTAATGAGTCCTTATTGTGAATGTGTAAGTAGGAATTAGGATTAATGAGTCCTTATTGTGAATGTGTAAGTAGGAATTATTGGAACATTTCAGTATATTTGGAATGCTTTACCTCAAAATAATGTATCAGTATATGGGAAAATACCCCACGTCATTTAATGCCATAATGTAAAAATATATTTTTTAATAATATCAGTTTATTCCTTAACATGATTTTTATCTCATTAACTTTTATCCCATATTTTAGATGATCATAAAGATATAGCCATCCATTCATGACGGCAACTTTAACAGTCTTGTAATAAAATCTCTACGATTTATCGTTAAATTATACATTTACAAATTTCCAACATAGAATTCTTAGATAATTTGGAAAACATTCTTGATTTATCCTCATTCCGAAAAAGCCTCTTTGTTTACCCCAAATGGTAACCTCATTAATCCCTTATCAATATATGGATTAATATATATAGTATACATATACACTCAATTACAATTTTCAAATACTACACACAGTTTTTCACACATCTATAATATTCACAATATAATACATTTATGACTTCTTCTGTTCGGAAGTTCTTGGACTCCAAACAGTTCATGATGTAAGACACATAGTTGAGTCATGAAGCCGTCATTTGGACAGATGCATCGTTTTTCTCTGACCGACTTGATAGCTTCACGGAATGTCATTCTTCGTTTCAACATTAAAAAGGCAATAACTATAGTAGAAGACCTACTAACACCTGACACACAGTGAACTAATACTTTACCTACAAAATAAAGGTATAATGTATTATTATCAAATTGTCTACAAATAGTAGAAAACAATCAAACTGGTACACTGTCAATGATAGAGAGATCTAATTGTTAAATGAAAAAAATGATGGTTAAGCACTATGACATTTGACATTGTCTCCAGATCTCGAAATGTGCATAGTGATTTTACTATAATTTTATGAATCAACAAGAGCAACTTGACCTCTAAGAAAAGAAATATGAATTAAATAACTTTCCACATCTTCCTATATCTATTAAACAACCATATAAGGTATAATTCAGTCAAATTTTCAATATTAAATCAATAACTGACATGTTTCAATATTTTGATGAAACGTTTTAAGAAAGAAATCAATGATATAAAAAATGCACTTTCTCACTCAGCCTGGAACTTTTTTTGATAAATCAAACAGTTGTCCCTTAAAATACAAAAAAAAACATTTACATATGAACATTTTTCAGCTGTCTAAGTTAATGTATTCCATAAGAAAACATACAGAGGATTTTTAGAATGATAGAGCTAAGACAAGGAATCAGTTTTATCTGCTCAAAATTTTGACTTGATCGATCTGACGTCACAAAGATGACTATGCATGAAAGCTATTGCTTTAAAAACACCAAAATTTTTTTAACTGTTCATACCTCCCTTTTCCAGTGCTTGATGTATAATATTTGCAGTAGGCCTGAAAAACTTTGATATATCAAAGGACTCTGTGTCGGATGCTTTAATACCATAAAATTTGATTCCCATGTCTTTGTAATACTTGGCATCTGTATTTACAAATATTGATCTTTGACCCTGAGCACAATTAATTACATGTGTAATTCCAAGTTCTTTTAAGCTGTTTTTGTCCATAGCTATTTTCCTAAAACAAAATATAAATGTCATGTATAATAAAGTTAATACTGTAAATTTTCTTTATTTTACTTATCCTCTTCATCCCCTGTTGGACATAAGGCCATGACTGTAATTATTTTTTTTATTTGGTAAATTTTCACTGTTGAAATATTTTTGATTAATGAGTTCTAGATTATTTTTCACCTTCTCCTTAATATCAAACAAGCATCTCTTCGAACAGAGACTCACAAGTAAATGTGTAAATAAAATATCATTTTGGTTTCCATTGATGAAGTTAAGTTGTAAAAATAACTAAACATTACCCATTGTTGAACATTTTGTCAATTCTGAATGTAAAACCAAATCCATACTGTCATATTAGATGGCATAGATCCATGCAAAATTCTTACATTTATAAAGTCTCATAAAAATACCCAAATCAGCCTCATACAATCACGAGTCAATATTGGTTGGTTGGTAAGAAATAAAATTTCATTGCATTCTGAAAAAAAAATTCAATGTGCGGTATGGGCTTTGCTCATTGTTGAAGGTCAAACAGTAACTTATAGTTGTTAATTTCTGTAACATTTGGTCAATTGTGAATACTTGTCTCATTGGAAATCATACCACATCTTCTTTTTTATAGTATTAAAAGAATAAATATATACCTGTCTCCAAGGAATAATCCAGGATATATTTCATTGTAATTATTCTCATTTCCCCCAGCAGTAGGTACAGCACACTTACTGCCCCGGTTTTGTGAGTTTGGATCCAACACATACTGCTTTGCCCAGTTTTGTAGATTCACTATTTTATAGGTCATCAAGGTACATCAACCTGAAATCAATAACAGTTACTGTTAAATAAACAAATTATGATTAGGTCTAGGGTTAAAATAACTAAATCTTGAAGAGATGTGGACATTTATCATTGTTTATTGCATTTTAAATTTTTTTTTTTTTCACCAACACTAAACAAAATCTTAATGATCAATCCTAACAAAAAAGGTTATACCCATGCATACATTGTATATAATAACATTAACGGTACCAATTTTTCTGCACCAGATGTGCATTTTGACAAAACTTGTCTCTTCAGTAATGCTCGTGGCCAAAAAATTTGAAATCCAAAGTTTATATAATAGATGAAGAGCTATAATCCAAAAGGTCCAAAAAGTATAGCCAAATCCGTGAAAGGAATCAGAGCTTTGCATAAGGGAGATACATTCCTTAATTTATAATAATTTCTAACAATTTGTTACAGAAATTTTTTTAATAACACAAACAATCCGTATTTTCATGCCAGTACCGAAGTACTTCAAAGCACTTGTAAGACTTAAAATTAAAATAGTGTTTTACATTTTTTTGGTCAATTTGACAAAATATCCTGCCAACTACAAGTAATTCTTGTTACTAAACATGTTAAATACATCCCCAATTTCGCTTTGACATTACCAGACTATCTCATAAAATTTGTATGTCTCTTATTACATGTATTAAATGTTTTGGTAAGAATAAAACATATATAACGACATAATCCTGCAATACTTTTTAAAGAAATTAAATTATTAGATTTCTTTGTTTAGTTAAATATATATATATATATATATATTCTATATGTCTTACAACATTGTATATAAAGATGAACAATATAATGTTCACCCCTTCTATTTTAAAATAAGAATGATTTATTGATGTAAAATATGTTGTTTGTGACGGAAATTATCGATAAAATGAATATCTATCTAAGAAACTAGAATTTTGTTGTAAATAAATGTTCCAAATAAAAAAATGTAAGAAATATCATTAGTGAACTAAATTAATATCATAGACATAGGATAAGTTTAGAATTGTCTCCCCTTTTTATACAAAACTGGGTTAAAAATTCATATCTTTAGTGTAAATTACTTTAAATAGATTACATCTAACGACTACTATACAAACAAATTGTGTACCCTTTGCAAACAAACTATAGAGATATCTGGTGATCAATATAATTGTGCCAAAAAAGGCAAAAATCGAAAACACAGCTCAGTTGATAGTTGGTCCGGTATTGTTCCGTGTTTAGGTTTCAAAAATGGCTTCCGGGTTTACAGAAGAAATTGTGAAAGATTTTATCATTAAAAATGGATGTAAAGTAACAAATCACGAACTTGTTACAAAGTTTAAAACGTTTTTGAATGATCCAGAATACAAAGGTATGAAAGGCTGTAGTAGATTTAGTGTCATGAGTGTAAATTGGGCGCGTTTGAATAATCTTCATCTGACACTACTCACTAGCACAATAACAATGGATAGTCAATGTACATTTTGAACCTTTGCACCAGACAAGAGTCATATAATACAATGTCTCTCACATTGTGAATGTTGATTTTCTTTGAATACTGCTTTCCTCCTTATTCCGATTGGTGAAAATGTAATCTGTCCGTCTATCTTCGTACTTCCAGTTCCACATTTAGTCACAAGAATTACAACCAAGATTACTCTGACAAGCTGGGCTGTGGGACATTAGAGATCATCCCATATCAAAAAGTGTATGCGCCCTTTCGTTGCTTTAAGAGCCTACTGGGTGATCCATATAATTGATACTCGCCTTTGTTTATTTTTCATTTATCTATTCATTTATGCAAGTTTCACCTATCGCCACTCTTAATTTTCTCATATATTTGTATTTGGACACTTTTCACAGTGATCCTTTGATATTTAACAAAACAAAGAAGATTTTCATTGTCCATGAAATTAAACTTCGAGTTAAAAAGTCGAGGCAATTATTACTTAATTTATTTCACTTGACTGGGTGGGGTTTAACCGGTTCGTTTATTAAAGACCAGGCCATCTAAAGACAGGTGTTTTGGGATAAACTCTTCAATGTACAGTGTTCCAGCTAGGCCGTTTTCAGAGGGCGCGGCGCCCGCCCTTTTCGGTCAGTCGGCAATTATCTTTGGAGAAATGTGCATACAACAACTTGGGCACAATTTGCGATGTTTACCGTAGTTTCATGGAAGAAACGTAATGACAGAAAGTTGGAAAACCATTATAAACTCGTTGAAGACATTGTTTTACTTGTTTTCTGTAAAATAAACAGAAAATTCAGACGTATTTGTCATTGACTGCCTTCATTTTTGATACGAAAATAACAAAATCGGCCGCCATATTGTGATCATATTTACATCATATTTACGTACTGTTTATAATCCTCCAAAGAAGGAGCACACCCGAATAAAGAAAGATAACTCAATCTGATTTTTTTCCTAGCATTGAGTAACCCATTTACATATTCTAAAATGTGTCTCCATACTTCTTGCTTAAGAATATATATGTTTAGGTATTTATTTTGAGTTATGGGAAAAGTTAAAGAGGGTCTTAGTAGCAGTGTTGGTAGGGTGCCTTGGTCATCTTTTTCTGTATTCTTTATTTTTGATACTATTTTTCACTGTTGCTTTATATCCTAAAATTGTGAATTTACTGAGCACAGCTGTTTTGTGCTGTATTGCCATCAAGCACAGCAGGGGTAGAAAGGTGAAACTGGTAAAATGTGGTAGACCATAGAAACACTATGAAACAGATCTCCTTTCAAAACATACTGCATATAAAGTTCAACTGTGCCAAGCAATGATAAAAAAACTTGTGTGACAAGCTGCTTGACAAGTTTTTCAGCCTTAAAAGTAGAAAGATAGAGTTCTATATGGGCTTATAACCTGTGATTCAATGAATAAACACAAATGTTTGATTAACATCTTTTATTAAAATATGCCCTTTTCATATTATCATATCGCGTGTTAAATGCCCTTTTTCAGGATTGGCACCCTGCCCTTTTGAAAACCTAGCTGGAACACTGATGTAGTGTCTAGTTATTTGTCCCATATCATACACTTAATTCTTTGGTGACACTGATCAATCTGATAGGTGATTAGAAATCAATAATAATTATAGTGGTAATCATCCTTATCACATACATCTTCAAATAGACTGTCCTTATGCAAATTAAAATGTAAGCTCTGCCCGATCAGTTGAAATAACATTGGTAATATATCATGTGTATAAATTGATGACCTACAATAAAACACTAATTAGGAAATTGTAGTGAAGAGAAATTCGAGAAAAGAAGAAAAGAAGATAATATGTACAATGTACATGTATACAAATGTACATTTGTACATGCATGTAGATATTATTTTTATAACCTGAATGTCTACTGTGAGTACTGTCTATATGTAATTAATAATTTTACCATGTTTACCTCCAAAATAGTTGACTTGTATACTTATATATAATTAACTATATGACTGTCATGCATGTCATGTAAATATAAATAAAATACTATTTCACAGTGTGGGAACGGAACTGTACGGTTTTCTAATAATTTGGTCATTCGGGAGACTGTCAAGCGGTGCTCCGACATTTGCAAAATAACAAGTTGCTTGATGGAAACTTTGATGAACTCTTATGTTCCTATATAACGCTTCTGCTTAAAGTTTTGATAGCTAAAACATTCTTTATGTAAATATGAACCAATAAAATAATAAGAAGGATATATGCATCCAAACGTTTTCTTTAGAATGGTAGAGCTCCGTGTAAAACGATCAAAATTGTCACACAACAGCGATCAAAAATGTCAAATAAACATTGAAAAATCATTGTTTGCTACCTGAATTTTTACATGTACCTTTTCTGATATATACTCTTACCTGTCTGAAAGTGTCAAAGCCATTGTCCCAGTAGAAATCCAAATATATTCATTTTCTCCACGTCGGTTATTTTTATTGACTGTACAATCGCTTGCAAGTTTACTGTAATATCACTCAGAGCCTTTCTTTTCATCGTTTGGCCACCTAGACTACTCCGAAAGGAGGGTAACCTACTTTACCTTGTTTTGACTTCACGTTCCAGCTAGCAATCAATCTAGTCAAAGGTATTACCTTTACCTACACACTCATTGCATTTTGCTGTAATAGTTTCTAGTGGCATGTGACTAATTATAACTCTTAAGTAGATAATGCTTACTACTATCTCTTCTACCACATTCATGATCAGTTTATGTTTACCATGATACTTTTGTCATATAAATATTTATTAAAACTACTGCAATCCAATACAATAAATGTCTGGCATGATTGCATGTTCTCTCCTTTTTCTGTTTCGATTTAATAACAGTTAGTTATTTGGTATTGTTATCAATTTATTTTAAACCTAAATTACACACTCAAAAGTGTTACAAGTTTATGTTTGAATCTTTTATTCGATTGGATGTAGCCTGCATTAGCGGATCCGGTATGCGCGGAGAGGGAGTTTTGCAGTTTGTGTAACGATATCGCCTCGTCTTAATTATAAGTTTTGGGTTGTGACTAGTTCAAGCAATACACTTTATCGCTATTGTACGCCATTACTGGATATCACACAGGTTCCCGTAAAAATTTGACGTCATAAAACAAAAAATATCTGACGCCACAAGGGAAAAGTGATTGTTGATAAATCTTTGACCTCGGAGTAGCCAAAAAATCATCGAAAATGACGACATAATAGATGAGATTTCGATGCAATCACCAAAAATCGATTTGAAACCGCATTAACCTACCCACGCCCTTTTGCAGAGAGGCGGAATCCGTACCTGGTCTGATATCGTCAATGATAGTATTAAATGATGATCCGATCATTCATCTGATTTTTTATACTTTGGTCTTGTGCTGTGCTAGCTTTGGGGAGAAATGAGCGCACTCAGACATTTTTAACCCTGCCAAATTCGTTATGTTCCTGTTTCAAGTCAATAGCCCGTAGTTCAGTGGTTGTCGTTGGTTCATATTTGTCATATATGTTTTTCGTAAATTGTTTTATTATGAATTAAATTATAAATTAGTTAAATTCGAAAGGTATTGATTCTTATTTTTAAGTCGGGACCTTTTATAGCCGACTATAATTGCTTAAATCCATTTTTTTTTTTAACTTTGACAATCATATCACATCATCTCCTTATTTTTATATTGAAGATATAAATGTGGTTTGATAAAATGTCGTTCTCACAAAAAAAACTGTTTCGTTCGTTTGTCGGATGCTATAGTTGGGAATATTGAAAAGTTCCTGAATCGTGACATTGTTATATAAAAAAATCATGTTGAAGGATTTTGTGTTTTCAGAGGCTCTGTTTTTCAAATAACAAATCCTCTCCCATCCTTGATAAAATTTAATGTTACTGCAACTTTTTCTACCAGTAGCTATTATAGCTTGTAATAAACAGACATCTCATTTTAAATTATACCACATCTTCTTATTTTAATATCATGTTTATTGACAAATACGCGTCTTTTCTTGGATCATTGGTTAACTACCACCATTCCACATTCGAATTCCTTTATCAAGTTACAATATCTCGATCCTCTGATGAAAAATTCTTTGTTGTATTGGTCAAATATGTTTTTTTTTATTGCTTTTAAATAATAAGTAAAATTCAAAATATGCTAATTACCCTTCCAGAGCATCTAGTCACTTTTTCGGTATAAATAAATATTTATTTTGTACGAGGATTATTTTCATTTTCTATTTTAGATTAATTCTTAACATATTTTGTACTGTCCTTTTCTTTTTGTCTTGTATACTTATTCAGTGGTTGTTTGTTTATGGTTAGATATTTGTTTTTCGTTCATTTTTTGTAAATAAATAAGCCGTTAGTTTTCTTGTTTTACATTGTTATTTCGGGGCATTCAGTTTATAGCTGACTATGCGGTATGGGCTTTGTTCATTGTTGACGACCGTATGGTGACCTATAGTTGGTAATTTCTGTGTCATTTTGGTCTCTTGTGGAGAGTTGTCTCTTTGGCAATCATACCACACCTTCTTTTTTATACTCTATTGTACACATTTAGTTTATGTCTCTGATAAAGTGACCTTAAAAGGGTTCCTTGATAGAATCTTAATCGTTAAAATGACTGGTTTTGTGCTTATTTCACTTCAAATGCCATAGATGAATATAATAGGACAGCAAGAAACAACCAATGCAATGCATATGCAATGCATATGCAATGTATTTAATAAATTTTGACAAGCAATTCTACAGGAAAGCTCCGAGCGATTGTACAGGAAGGCTCCGAGTGATATTACAGTAAACTTGCAAGCGATTGTACAGTCAATAAAAATATCCGACATGGAGAAAATGAATATATTTGGATTTCTACTGGGACAATGGCTTTGAAACTTTCAGACAGGTAAGAGTATATATCAGAAAAGGTACATGTGAAAATTCAGGTAGCAAACATTGATTTTTCGATGTTTATTTGACATTTTTGATCGCTGTTGTGTGACAATTTTGATCGTTTTACACGGAGCTCTACCATTCTAAGGAAAACGTTTGGATGCATATATCCTTCTTATTATTTTATTGGTTCATATTTACATAAAGAATGTTTTAGCTATCAAAACTTGAAGCAGAAACGTTATAATGGAACATAAGAGTTCATCAAAGTTTCCATCAAGCAACTTGTTATTTTGCAAATGTCGGAGCACCGCTTGACAGTCTCCCGAATGACCAAATTATTAGAAAACCGTACAGTTCCGTTCCCACACTGTGTATTTTATAATGGAGAATCAGGTTTAACTAAATTTTTTTTGTATAACATGTATAATATATTTTTTAGTTCAGCAGTCAGGGGACTTACTGAAATAAGTGATTTTTAAATCACTTATTTGAGTAGCAAATTCGAGGTATTGACACAAATTGAGATTTTGTAGTTTTTTCAAAATTTTAAACACATAGGTTTAAATAACATCTTTATATTAGTAAAATCAAAAAATATGAACTTTTTGCTTCTTTTAAGTAGCAAGGTTTATGCCTTTGATGCTATCATTTACCTGAAAATTCTATTTAAGTTGAAAAAATGCTATAATAATGGCTTTACATAATGAACTGATACTTTCTTAAAAGATTTTTCACAGCAGTGGGAGTATTTTTCCTGTGAAGTTCAAGGTTTCATCTTTCAGATTATGTAATAAAATTCTACTGTTCGCGATAAAAATTTCACTGTTCGGGGGTGTTGAAATTAGTGGGGGTTATTAAAAGAATGATACTTAAAGAAGTGATTTTTGGGAAGGAAATTGAGGTCTGATACTTAAATAAGTGATTTTTATGTCATTATCCTAGATTCAGTACAAGGTCATCACCTGAAATGACCTGGTCATCATAGACAACACAGATGTTGGTTCTGATTAGTTTAGAAACATAATTAGTCCCTGGATCATTAGTATTCTATATTTAAAGCTACACTAATATTAAAAATCACTTCTTCTAGTGATTAATTTGTACTACTTAAATAGGTGATTATTAAAGAAAGACAACTCTAACTTCCAACCTTTATGGAAATAATGTTACTTCAATCAGTGATTTAGAAAATCACTTGTTCAAGTAAGTCCCCTGACTGTTCAGTAAATCTATATAGTTTGAGATAACATGTATATAATCATGATATAGATAAGCTAAATACACATATATGCATGTATCATGTGTATTAATTAGCTGTATTGAGCTACAAAACATGCATACTACATTTGTAGATTGTCTCCCCTTGGCAATTTTAATGTGTGTGTAAATACAGTCATGATCAGGCATCACTTACATTAGTATCTTCTATTCACAATTCTATGACATACACAATGTATACATGATATATTTAAAGTTTATAAACTTTTATTTCATAACTTCAGAAGAAATATGTACATAAAGACTTCTGTTTAAAAAAATAATTAGAAGATTAGATTTGTTTCTGGAATTCAGAAATATTATGGTGTACGTCATCTTTTGATAGAAAAACAGCTGATATTTAATGGTCTGATATATACATGTATATTTGATAATACTAATTACATACACATGACATACTTTATTATGTATATCAGTCTGCTCAATTAAATTGTATTTACTACTGAATTTGCATTTGTATATCTTTATTTTTCAGTTCAGAACAGAGAGAAATTCAAAGATTATGTCAACACACTAGCAACAATTAAAGTAGATGAGGTAATTTGAAAAGTTAATTTTCAAGAATTCAGACAGTCATGACAGTTGTACTGGTATTCATAGAAAAATTTTGTTGAATACTCTTCTAGGAACATTGATCATTTGATATACATTGTATTATATAAAATATTGTTCAGATACTACAGTAAATTTCTAGCAGTTTTTATTTAGTAGATGAAATGATTTTTGCATTTTAAACATGATAAAGTTGTAGTTTTCCATAAAAAAAATGTGTACGGGTTCCGTGGAACCAAATTTCTTGCCTACTTTTGCTGTTAATCACAGGCTCAACAAAAATGAGAAAAAAATTAATAAAAATATTCCTTTCAATACTATCTTTTGATTGTAAGAAGCTTCTCTCCAAGTTTGGTAAAAATCCAAGATAGTTTATGAATCAAATAAATGTTTTAAATCTTTAACTTTAGACTGTGTGTAATGTTAACTGGAAGAAAAACTAAGTCCATTCATACGTAAAACACAGATAAACAGGTACAAAATTTCCTTCTAGATACTAGTTTTTGATTATCAAATTTGGTACAAATCCAGGATAGTTTAAGAAAGTTACTAAAATTTTTAAAACTTTAACCACCTGACCACAGATCTCTAGAGTGAATGTAATGTTTCCTAGCAGAAAAACTAAGTCCATTTTTGTGGAGCCTTCGACTTTAGTCGAAAAAGCGAGACTAAGCGATCCTACATTCTGTCGTTGTCGGCGTCCACAAATATTCACTCTGTGGTTAAAGTTTTTGAAATTTTAATAACTTTATTAAACTTTACTGAATTTCTACCAAACTTGGACAGAAGCTTGTTTATGATCTTAAGAAAGTATCCAGAAGTAAATTTTGTAAAAATAAAATTCCATTTTTTTCCCTATTTTACTTATAAATGGACTTAGTTTTTCTGCAAGGAAACATTACATTCACTCTGTGGTTAAAGTTTTTAAAAATTTTTAAATAACTTTCATAAACTATCCTTGATTTGTACCAAACTTGGACAGAAGCTTGTTTATGATCATAAGATATTATTCAGAAGTAAATTTGTAAAAAAAAATCACTTTTTCCGTATTTTACTTATAAATGGACTTAGTTTTTCTTCCAGTTAACATTACATACAGTCTGCATTTAAAGTTTATAATACATTTATTAGATTCATAAACTATCCTGGATTTTTTACCAAACTTGGAAGCTTCTTTCAATCAAAAGACAGTATCGAGAGGTCTATTTTTATTGATGTTTTTCCTCATTTTTGTCGAGTCTGCCATTAACAGCGAAAGTTAAGGCGAGACACTGGGTGCCGTGGAACCCTAACAAATTTTTAAGTAAAATACTGAAAAAAATTATTTTTATTTTTTACCATTTTAATTCTTGATACTATCTTATGATCATAAACAAGCTTCTGTCCAAGTTTGGTTGAAATCCAGGATACTTCAAGAAAGTTATTAAAATTTTTAAAACTTTAACCACAGAGTGAATATATATTTAATAGTGGACACGCCGCCGGAATGTAGGATCGCTATGTGTCGCTTTTTCGACAAAAGTGGAAAGCTTGACAAAAATGAAGAAACATAGAGCAATACCATATATGCTATATGGGCAGAGGGGTTAGCAGAAAGTACTGTTGGGGGGAGGGGCACAAAAAGGGCATTTGAGTTGGAATATATAATGTCCTCTAAGAACTGCTACATAAATATTGCTGATTGACAAATATACACTATCCCCAATGCTGTATTGTCTTGAAGTGATTAGCTGTCAATTTATTTTTAGACGTTTCCATTTTCAAAATGCTGATAAAGGCTATCAATTTTAGCCATGATAATGTATGTCATTTTTCTATTTCAACACTTTTATGATGTATTTAAAGTGGGTTATTATGGTTGCAAACTCCATTAGAAATTTGAATTGAGATTATGACCATACTCTCATGTATCTTAAGGGAAAGACTTTTTTTTAGGAAAAAAAGGGGAGGAAGGTTTAAAAAAAAATTGAGAGGTGGGGACAATTTGTTTTCAAGATTTCAGAAATTAAAAAGAAAATTTCATCAAATATATTTGTTTTGGCCAAAAAAAAAAGGGGGGAGTAATTTTTTTTTGGGTGATGGGGATGGGGGTCTATTGGCATCAGCATAGTTTATTGCACAAAAGCAAAAAATGAATATAAATTCAAATCACATAACCAATTCAAGTTCTTTGACTACTGTTATTCTGTGTCAGAAACCTATTATCATGTGTCAAATATTTAATTACAATACACCTTATCGCTATTTGTCCGCCATTACTGGATATCACACAGGTTCCCGTAAAATTTTGACGTCATCCAACAAAATATTTGACGCCACAATGGAAAAGTTATTGTTGTATGTGTCAAAAGTTCAAGCGGCCGGGTCAGTCGGGATTAGCGATAAGGTGTATCAAAATTCAGACCTGTATCAAGCATGTCAAGTGCGAATATTGTGTCCTTTTTTGCCCCAACTGTTCAGGATTGAACCTCTGCGGTTGTATCCAACTGCACTCAGCGAAGCAATTTATTTGTTATTTGATTTCATTTTGCAGAAAGGAGAGAAAGTTCTTGTTTTGAAGAAGAGATATAGACCTGACAATGAGAATCAGACTGATAGAGCTATGTCTGAACCTCCAGACAAACCTTCTGGAGATGACTTTGATGGTGGTGGGATGTCAAAGGTCAAAAGTGATGGTCATCTAAGTGTTAAGGACAGTAACTCTGAGACATCATCTTTGAGAGGAAGTATGGACACACTCTCTGCTTCATCTCTAGCATCTTCTACAGTAAGTATGGGCATCAATCATAGTGTCTAGTAATGTGTAATCATGTAGATTATCTACAGTAAGTATGGGCATCAATCATAGTGTCTAGTAATGTGTAATCATGTAGATTATCTACAGTAAGTATGGGCATCAATCATAGTGTCTAGTAATGTGTAATCATGTAGATTATCTACAGTAAGTGTGGGCATCAATCATAGTGCCTAGTAATGTGTAATCATGTAGATTATCTACAGTAAGTGTGGGCATCAATCATAGTGTCTAGTAATGTGTAATCATGTAGATTATCTACAGTAAGTATGGGCATCAATCATAGTGTCTAGTAATGTGTAATCATGTAGATTATCTACAGTAAGTGTGGGCATCAATCATAGTGTCTAGTAATGTGTAATCATGTAGATTATCTACAGTAAGTATGGGCATCAATCATAGTGTCTAGTAATGTGTAATCATGTAGATTATCTACAGTAAGTGTGGGCATCAATCATAGTGTCTAGTAATGTGTAATCATGTAGATTATCTACAGTAAGTGTGGGCATCAATCATAGTGTCTAGTAATGTGTAATCATGTAGATTATCTACAGTAAGTGTGGGCATCAATCATAGTGTCTAGTAATGTGTAATCATGTAGATTATCTACAGTAAGTATGGGCATCAATCATAGTGTCTAGTAATGTGTAATCATGTAGATTATCTACAGTAAGTGTGGGCATCAATCATAGTGTCTAGTAATGTGTAATCATGTAGATTATCTACAGTAAGTATGGGCATCAATCATAGTGTCTAGTAATGTGTAATCATGTAGATTATCTACAGTAAGTGTGGGCATCAATCATAGTGTCTAGTAATGTGTAATCATGTAGATTATCTACAGTAAGTGTGGGCATCAATCATAGTGTCTAGTAATGTGTAATCATGTAGATATAGCATCAAACTCTTTTACTTCAGTTCATATATTTTAGCTGTATAGCTATAAATACGGATTTTTAAAAAATTTATAGAGTCTATGTGTTCATGATATTCATATCATACATTTCATATGCATTTTCTATGATTTGGAATTTTTTTTAATGTATGTGCCATCAAACTTTGGTAGCTATATATGCTATATGCCTATGATATGAAATTTTGATTAAAAATGATTTCATTGAAGAGCATTCATTTTTTTTTAAAAGAAAGAGAAAAAGATGACAATCTTTTGAAATAGCATTAAATTCTGAAGAGGCACCTTTAACTGCATAGTTTAAGATTAAAGAAGAAAAATGCTCATTATCAATCAATACAATAAAATATGAAAAATAGTAATAATAAAAAAATCAGTTATTGAGGTAATAAACACATCCATCATTCAACATATGTATGAAGGTAAATTAAATCAATTACCTGAGAAACTGCATCCATTTGTTACTAAGTCTTATCTAGCATGTTTAGTTAGATCCTGACAAATATAAAAAAATGTTACCTACTATAACTTCTATAAGATTGTAAACAGTGTACTCCTGTGTCCCTTTATATCACTAAAAATAGATTATCAATGTATGATCAATAATGAGAAATATACTTTTATATGGTGTATTGACCAGAATTTACAATCGTAACAGCTGTGATTCAACATAGAATTCATTAAAATCAAATTGTAACATATGCATGATATGTTATATTTTATTAATTTATAATAAAATGTGGCAATCATTGGCTACAAGGGTTAAAGACTGCTTAAAAGTAAGTTTGTTTTTAAAATACAAATGTAGAAATTTTGTAAAAATGATAGAAATAAAATCTTTTAAATTGTATATTGCCATGATTGCAGAAACATTTTATATAATTTGAAAATTTGTCTGTTTGGATTGATTTGAGTGTCACTGTGTGTATCTTGTGGAATATATTCAAATACTTGCATGTTTCTGTTTTTAATACTGGGGTAACGGTACATACATTATATATAAATAAATGCATGCTTCACATGTATATATACTGTTTTGTTAATATGGTACAGATAAGTAGTTACTGAGGATTCCATTCTTTGTGGGAACCAATTTCCTGGATTCAGGAAAACAATGTATTTTTCTGGATATTCGATTTGGTAATTTTGCAATTTACAGCAAATAAGAAAATTAAAATACTTTCAATTTATGTCAATAAACATAGGTTTGGTTATATACTTCTGAAAAGAATCTAAGATGATTTAATTTATTTCATTGCGATTATCTTCTCTTTACACTATTACATATGTTACATGAAGTATTAATTGAAATACAATGTAGGTATACAGTTTACAGCTAAAATATGGCTCAATATGCTGCATGTAAACATTTGTTTCAATGCTCAAACATAGTAGATTAACTATGGTACATCTATTTACTTTACTTTTGTGTAATGTTTATCTGTATGTACATGTACATGTAAGGCATGGTTTTGTACTAACAATTGTTACTTTCAGACTTCCCAGAATTCTTCAGATCCTCAGCAAATGTCCAAATCAAAAGAGGATGTCAATGATTCTGTCATCAGTGTAAAAGATTGGGCCAAACGTTTGAACAAAATACAGTCGGAAAGTGAACTACAGCTTACTAGTGAACCAAACTTAAGACGAAAGGATATCACCAGACATGTAAACATTTTTCTTCCAGTTAAGCTTCCTATATTATTTTTTGTAGTAAATACATGTATATACCTATACTTAAAATATAATGTGTAAAAATAGCGAACATTTACGAATAATGCTTGACAAAGTTATTACCTAGTAGAGCTAGATTGAACAATGGCAACTATATATATAGAATAAAATTGAGAATGGAAATGGGGAATGTGCCAAAGAGACAACAACCCGACCATAGAAAAAAACAACAGCAGAAGGTCACCAACAGGTCTTCAATGTAGTGAGAAATTCCCACACACGGAGGCCAGTAATGACATACAAAATAGATAAGTTCACAGTATACCCCAAATAAAAATAGACATGTCATGAAGCACAGTCAGTATATATATATATACTACCATTTTAACAACATTCTTTTATGAACTTTTTGATAGTTATCTGGAAATGATTTAAGAAGGAGCTTAAAATCTAGAAAAAAAAAACCAATTAACCTTAACAGTTGAATTCATTGAGTTCTTTGATATGCTGTATCTAAACATGTATTTCGATTATTGATTTTGGGTTCAGTTTTCAAGTTGGTCCAAAATGGGGGTCTAAAACTAAAACTCTATTTGATTTCATTAAAAGTTGAATTCTAGGGGTTCTTTGATATATTGGACACTGATAGGTAAATTTCCAATTTCAAAGTTTTAAGTTCTTAGACCTCATCCATACCATGTCAGAATCCTATGCTGCTTCAACTATTTAATCACAATCCAAAATTGAGACCTGTTTTGTTCATCATGTTCATATTTGTCCCAAATGTTCAGGGTTTGACTTGTGTGGCCTTATCAAGCTGCATTTTATTATATTGTGTTACTATCTCATTGATGTACACTTTATATCTCCTTTTGTTCTTTTCTACACATTATGAACATGTTGAAAAAAATGTATTGTCTTATGTCCAGACTGCTTTTTCTTATATGTTTAAAGAGTCATTTAATTCATTGTTTATCATTATATCTGCTAGACTTATATCAATGCATTGCTTATCATATAAATCTAATTGTGATGAAATGAATGTATTTAACGTTTAGATAATATAAGCAACAACTTATAAAAGTGGTCATTATGACATTTTCATAGATATAGTTAAAATGCCTATAAGATGTGCCATGGCATGATTCCCGACAATCACATCTCTCCGTCAATGTCTATACAACTTAGATGTTAAAGCAATTATAGGAAACCCTATAGTCTTCAATAATGAGCAAAACCTATGTATGCATTGGCTAACTCACAAAAAAGAGTTAAAAAGCATGAACATTCAGTCTGTGGATATTTGCTGCAAATTTGCATGCTTCTATATAAAATGATAGATTTCTTAACATTTCAAAATTTGTTTTCATTGTTTTAAACATAAAATCTCTACGATTACTACCCAAATAAAATGCAGTACAAAATTTAAATGCAAAGACCACAGCTAATTGTGTGTTCAAAATGTTTTTTTAGAGATTATATGATAATTGCATTTATTTGCATGACACATTTTAACATACATGTAAAATGTGAATTTGCTAGTGCATCTTGTTGATTTTCTCATTCTTTACAGTATTTAATAGCAACGTCTTATTGCCATTTTAGAATCTTTGTCTTGACAATATTTTGTGACCTTTTGACTGCCTCAATTTCAATGAGTCACTGTTGTTTTGTCTTGATTCTCATCCTCATTCTTATAAGCACCTCAAGAAATATGTAACCAATTATCCATGCATTTTTGTTAAGTTCTAAATCTTGTGATTTCAGCAAGTGTTTTTATACGATCGCAAAAATTTTAATTTTTCGTCGTATATTGCTACATGTATCACATTGGCATCGTCGTCGTCGTCCGAATACTTTTAGTTTTCGCACTCTAACTTTAGTAAAAGTGAATAGAAATCGATGAAATTTTGACACAAGGTTTATGACCACAGAAGGAAGGTTGGGATTGATTTTGGGAGTTTTGGTTCCAACATTTTAGGAATTAGGGGCCAAAAAGGGCCCAAATAAGCATTTTCTTGGTTTTCGCACTATAACTTTAGTTTAAGTGAATAGAAATCTATGAAATTTTGACACAAGGTTTATGACCACAAAAGGAAGGTTGGGATTGATTTTGGGAGTTGAGGTCCCAACAGTTTAGCAATTAGGGGCCAAAAAGGGGCCCAAATAAGCATTATTTTTGGTTTTCGCACCATAACTTAAGTATAAGTAAATAGAAATCTATGAAATTTAAACACAAGGTTTATGACCATAAAAGGAAGGTTGGGTTTGATTTTGGGAGTTTTGGTCCCAACAGTTTAGGAATAAGGGGCCCAAAGGGTCCAAAATTGAACTTTGTTTGATTTCATCAAAAATTGAATAATTGGGGTTCTTTGATATGCTAAATCTAACTGTGTATGTAGATTCTTATTTTTTTGTCCCGTTTTCAAATTCAGAGATGCAACTAATCGTCGGACCTGTCAGACCTAAGGGGCAGAATTTATGCAGGTCCGGCAAAACTCGTTGCTGTGCAGGACCTGATGGCTGTCAATATTTTAGTCTGCTTGGGTCAGCCAAAACTTAATTCCCCGTCGGTCCTGGCAGAGTATTTTGTTTATAAAATTGTGAATTTACAACCACGTTGCATGATTAGATAGAACAACATTCAAGGCTTCGATTACATAATAGAAATAGGGAGTTCAAACTGTTTTAATGATAACTATTATAGCCTGACACCTTCCAAATATCCTTCCTTAAAAAATAAAAATAAAACCTTTTGCAGTATAAATTTCAGTTTTGAAATCGTATGTTTGACATCGTTAATTTTTTGAAATATTTATATCAAACGCAGTTATTTAACAGAGAATACACACCATTGGTTTGAAAAATGACGTAACTTTAACCTCCGTAGCAGAGTTCAAAAAATCAATGGGTCACTGAATATTCACAACATATTTTATTTTTTAAACTTTTCTTTCAAATTAGTTTTAATCCAGAAAAAAGTAAAAACATTGCCTGACTGTACCTTAAGTTGAATATCTATATCCAAAGTCAATTAATTAAAGCTGTAATCCATGATCACAAATTGAATGCTTTGTTTACAATTGTTGAAAGCCATGTGCTTTTTAGCGGAAAAATTCGGGAAACCCCTTAACAGGAAACAGTTACATTTCATTGTTATTTATAGACATATTACAAAGTTTTTACATAGATTATTTTGAGTAAAAATATAGGTCTGGCAGAAATGTGATGGGTCTGGCAAAACTTCGTACCCTGTAGGCCCCAATGTCTGACAGGAAAAAAAAACTGTTTGCATCTCTGCAAATTGGTCTACATTAAGGTCCAAAGGGTCCAAAATTAAACTTAACAAAAATTGAATCCTTGGGGTTCTTTAATATGTTGAATCTAAAAATGTACTTAGATTTTTGATTATTGGCCCAGTTTTCAAGTTGGTCCAAATCGGGGTCCAAAATTAAACTTCGTTTGATTTCATCAAAAATTGAATAATTGGGGTTCTTTGATATACCAAATCTAACTGTGTATGTAGATTCTTAATTTTTGGTCCCGTTTTCAAATTGGTCTACATTAAAGTCCAAAGGGTCCAAAATTAAACTAAATTTGATTTTAACAAAAATTCAATTCTTGGGCTTTTTTGATATGCTGAATCTAAACATGTACTTAGATTTTTGTTTATGGGCCCAGTTTTCAAGTTGGTTCAAATCAGGATCCAAAATTGTTATTTTAAGTATTGTGCAATAGCAAGAAATTTTCAATTGCACAGTATTCAGCAATAGCAAGAAATCTTCAATTGCACAGTATTGTGCAATAGCAAGAAATCTTCAATTGCACAGTATTGCGCAATAGCCAGAAATATCTAATTGCACAATATTGTGCAATAGCAAGAAATTTTCAATTGATTGGAGTTATCTTTCTTTGTCCAGAATAGTAGTTGAGTCAACTTAAATCATTGTTTTATACAATATACAATGTATATTCACTTTTACTACCAACTGATAAATTAAAACAATCTTTACCATTCAGTGATAACAAGCACCTTTTGTTACATTTTAATATTTTATGATGCATTTAAATGAGTAGTTATTGTTGCAAACTCCATTAGAAATTTGAATTGAGATCAGTTTTGGAAAAAGTGAAAGTGGGATGTGAAAAAAAAATGGGGGCGGGGGGGGTTAAATATTTCTCATTTCAGAATTTCTTCAAACATTTTTTTGAGAGGATTAATATTCAACAGCATAGTGAATTGCTCAAAGGCAAAAAAAAAATTTAAGTTCATTAGACCACATTCATTCTGTGTCAGAAACCTATGCTGTGTCAACTATTTAATCACAATCCAAATTTAGAGCTGTATCCAGCTTGAATGTTGTGTCCATACTTGCCCCAACCATTCAGGGTTCAACCTCTGCGGTCGTATAAAGCTGACCCTGCAGAGCATCTGGTTACTGGTTAAAATGAGTCATTTATTGTTTTGTATAGCCCTTTTAGGTTGTTTTTTTCATCATTGATAAACAGGTTTTTCAGTGTTTAACAAACAAAAAAAATTGTTAATCTTAAAAAGGTAGTTAAAATAGTCCTGATTTGTTCTACATGTGTATTACCATAATAACTGAAAAACAACATTTTAGTTTTCCCATTCAAGTTTAGAATAACTCATCAGAATGTACAAATGCAGTTACTGATCTATCATTACATATGTATTGGTGGTGTCAATTTGTCTCAGCATCTAACCGCTACAGAGAATTTATTGGACATTTTGAACTTACACAAGTCCTGTAATTAGTCTGTTGTAAACTTCAATATGAGATCAAGTGAGACATATATACTGTTTATATAAACAATGAGACAACTATCTTAGAGTATAAAGGAAAGGAGTGCACTATACAAAAGTAAGGATATGTGTTATGATTGTCAATGAGAAAAGTCTCTAAATGTCTTGTTAAACCTCCCTTTAAAAAACTACATATGTCTGTCCATTTGTCAGTTCATCCGTTCCATGAATATTTTTCAATGAATCTTCCGTGTGTCTTTGTCATGAACTACATTACAAGGATTTCTGAAATTAGTTTTCAGGGTTTATATGCCTTGTGATGCTTTTTCAATGTATCACTCAATAACTTCCTGTTTAGCTTATATAAATACTTTAAGCGTGGCCAGGGTATCATAAGTGAGAAGTAGCTCACAAATTCACGTGTTTAATGGCAACAGTTCCTGGACAACAGTAGAGTAGAGTTTATTATTATCCTGTTCTATTTGTTTCAAACTCAGATTTCTTAAATGAGTATATGTTTAATTAGCTTTTGTGAGGTTAACTGCCATGTACACAAATAAATGTAACTACATTGCACAAAAGGTTGGATGAACAAATTCTTACATGCTCTAGACATTCAACAAGTTATGAATGTCTACCTTCAAATGTTTGTAATGAGTACAGTCTGATAACTAATCACTATTAATCCAAAATTAATGGGTGTGCAGTGTTAAAAGGTCCTTTTTTCTAAGACTTCTACCGATTCAGTTATGATATGAAATTAAAACCAAGGATATTTGAGAAGTTGCTACTAACCCTACAACACATATATTTATAATTTTATGATTTTTACCCACCCCTTACAGTTAATTCTTGGACAACCCTGTCTAAATAAAATGCAAAATACACAACTTTTGATAATCCACAAAACTTATACTGCTTAACAGGATATTTAATTACCAGAGCAGCGTACATTATCATGATTAGATCTTTTTTAGCAGTTTACTACTTCATTATAGATGCTTTTGGAAATGAAAGAGTATTACAATTACATACTTGTAGATGACATAATAAATGACAATGATTATAATATATTTCAGACAAGAGACAACAAAGAGAATGATGTGGATGATGATTCCCATTCCTCTGGTGGAGGCTATACTTCAGTAAGTCATTTATTGTGGCCATTCTAATATTTTATATACTGTAAATTCAGAAATTATCTTATGTTTTATAATTGTGAAAAATGCAACAGGGTCATCATCACAATAACTAAAATTCCCATTTTGATTTTTATGCCCCACCTACAATAGTAGAGGGACATTATGTTTTCTGGTATGTTCGTTCGTTGTCCGTGCGTCCGTTCGTCCTGTTTCAGGTTAAAGTTTTTGGTCAAGGTAGTTTTTGATGAAGTTGAAGTCAAATCAACTTGAAACTTAGTACACATGTACCCTATGATATGATCTTTCTAATTTTAATGCCAAATTAAAGTATTAACCCCAATTTCAAGGTCCACTGAACATGTATAAGGATAGTCGTATGGGGCATCCCTGTACTATGGACACATTCTTGTTTTTATATGAATTAAACTAATTTACTGATAGCAAAATCAATTGTTTATCAAACATGCTAACTATTTATATATATTATTAAATCACTTACTAGCCTTTTCAAGAATTTTAATCAAAATGAAAAAAAATTCATCCCATTTAGGTTACAGTAGTCAGTAAACATGGTAAGCTTGTAAAAGTTCAATTTTTTCTTCCTTTAAGAACAGTATGAATTTTTGTGTTATCACTCAGGAAGTAAAAAAACCAATAATGTTTAAACTATTATTGTAACACATGTTTTTATTTTGTTTACAGTACACACCAGAACAAAAAGAATGGCTGGTTACATGTTCTTCTGGTGAATATCATGAAATTCACAGAGTATTAACTAAACATCCATTCATAGCAAAAACTAGGGTAAGATATTTAAAACTTGGAAGAAATCTAAGTTATATCATGAATACAAATTTTCGAATATTGAAAAAACTTTTATTTTTGGATATTCAATTTCCTGAATTTTCCAATGTCTGTACACTAGACTTAAATCATCTGGTTGGTACCAAGCAGATACAAATATAACACAGACTATACTTGGAAGGGTATTTGTACATCACTTACACCTAAAAAGACAATAAGAACTGATCTGAGAGTACAGTTACCAATAGCTAGCTAGCTCAAAGCTAATAACAACTAATAAAACTCGTGTATCTAAGAGTAAAATATCAATTAATATGCATTTAACTTTATATAGTTTTAATGCTTAACCTAATGTATATTTGACATTCACTTTCCGGAAATACAGTGAGTTTTTAAGGAGGGGGTCAATTTACCACTATGGAGAATTGACCCCAGATTAATTTTGCCATGTATGTTATTTTGACCCTGAGCTCAATTTGCCATGTATGGTAATTTGAGCCTGGGTTCAATTTGCCATGTATAGTAATTTGAGCCTGGGTTCAAATTTCCTATAAACATGGTATTTTTAGCCCAGGTTAAATTAGAAAGGAGTAGGTTCAGTAAGACCCCTTTTTGGCCCCAAAATATAGCAGTTTTACAAAATTGTGAAAATGTAATCTTTAAGCTATATTTTGGAAAGTAAAATGCTTCTGCTACATAAATATGGGCTGTTTTTGACAATACAATGCACACATATCGCGTACTAGCATCATAAATTCATGCTAAATTACGGAAATCTTCAAAATTTTAGCATCTTGGTTAATTTTTAGACGGTTTCTGTCTAAAATGAAAGTGGCCGCATTCGTGTTCATTCATAATATTGAAATGGAAGTTGTATTTAATGATAATACAAAACATATATAAAGGTTGAGGATGAACACGGATGCGGCCACTTTCATTTTTGACAAAAACCATCTGAAAAGTGACGTTTTTTGGCATATTTGATAGATTTTTCATATTTTTGCTTGAATAAGAGCGTTTTTAATTACTAAATCAGTTAAAATCTTTCACATAAACTAATAGAATCAATTGAAATAGACACTTAAGTGTGTAAAAAGTGTCCTAAAACTTTCGTTAGATGAACCTGAAATTTGAGGCCATTATCGGCCCTTACCGGACCTACTCCTTTAAATGATAATTTCCTACCAGCCAAATTTCTTTTTTTACTTATACATGTACCAAACAGAATTTCCTACCATCCCAAAGGAACTTCATACAAACCAATTTTCTATTTTTCTTTATATTCCAATAGAAATATTCTATCTTTCCTATTATATTTTGTCAATGCCACTTTCTTGAATGTGTTAGAACTGTAAGTAATGTTGATGGCATTATAAAGATTTATTACAGCTTGTAAAAGTCTTCTTACAAGTATTTATGACATAGGGCATCAGCTATTCTGACTTATATCAGGACATTTACAATACAGGTGTGAATCTAATAAATAAATAATAACAATCATGACCATAATGTAATTATCATTATTGTTATATCAGGTTTTATTGACAACTAATAAGGCCTATACAAATTATTGATTAGTATGTAAAATAAAACCTTCATATTCCTTTGCTTCATATTGTATAAGTGTCGTTTTATTTCCATATTTTTTTTTAATTTGTATTTTTTTTTCAAATTATTGTTAAAAAAGAATATTATTCTTACTTACCCTATGCTGTACTTTAGCTGTTTCCTTGTTTTAATAGTGAACTTTTATAACAGTATGAACAATGATACTTGAGAAATCCTTGAAAATACATAAAAACATTTTATTTTGCAAATATCCAATATTAAGATAAGTGCCTAATGTTAAAGATTATACATTTGTAGTAGTGAAATTTGTATTGATTTGTTAAAAAAAAATTGATGTTACCGTATCTAATAATATTTTATTACCATTATATTCATTATATTCTGCTAATATCTGATAATAAGTTTAACAACTAAGAATATTTTTTATGAAATTATATTCTTAATTTGAAAAAAATGAAGGAATGAAGGATAAGAATTATGAAATGAGTACTGATTAAAAGTGTAAAATGATTTAATTGTAGTCTTATTTGTCATGAACTCATAACCATAGAGTTTCATTCTTATGTTTAAAACCTCTATTAAATTAAGTGTTTTTAGTTGGTTCTGTGTGGACATATTATATAGAATTTTATAAAAATATGTCTAACAATGCTATGGAAGATGTCTGCTATATCTGAATATGAAAATCTGCAATGGAACACTTTCAATATATTCTCAAAAGTTAAGTTTTATAGTCATCAAATTTAGTTTGTATAAAATGATAAAACCATCCTTTTTTAAGCCCCCAACCTAGTGTAGGGGGTATTCAGTTTTACCCTTGTCACTCTGTATGTCTGTACATCTCTCCATCCTGGATTTGGCTTCCTTTCTCTAACTTTAGTTGGGCTGCACCAAATAATGTGAATCTTCTACAATATGCTTAATACCACAAAACACAGACCAAGTTTAAATTTAAGTGGCGTCATTAATGTTACCTTTATAAAGTCTGCTCATTTACAAATAGACAAATGTTGAATTTTATGTTTCTGATGCCTCAACCATACGTTATGAATGTTATAATTTTTATTACCACGATAAAAGTCTAGTTAATTTTTGGGGCAAAACTTTCAAGTTCTACAGTTATGTCCCTTTACAAATGGAAAATTGCTGAATTTTTCTTTTCCAATCCCTAACTTAAGTTTGCCTTAACCAAATTTAATGACACTTATACACAATTTTTATCAACACAAAACTCAGAATAAGTCTGAATTTTGGTAGCTTCACTTTTACAATATTGAGTTTTATCCCTCTTTAAATGTTATATATTCAAGCTGGGTATCATCTGTGTCCAATGGACATATTCTCTTTTTAGCTCACCTGGCCTAAAAGGCCATGTGAGCTTTTCTCATCACTTGGCGTCCGTCGTCGACGTCATCGTCGTCGTCTGTCGTCGTTAACAGTTTTTCAAACATCTTCTCCTCTGAAAATACTGAATGGATTTGAATGAAACTTAGCATGATTGTTCCTTAGATTATCCTGCACAAAGTGTGTGCTTCGATTTTTGATCCGTCAAAAAACATGGCCGCCGTTACTTAAAATAGAACATAGGGGTCAAATGCAGTTTTTGGCTTATATCTCAAAAACGAAAGCATTTAGAGCAAATCTGACATGGGGTAAAAATGTTCATTAGGTCAAGATCTATCAGCCCTGAAATTTTCAGATGAATCAAACAAACCATTGTTGGGTTGCTGCCACTTAATTGGTAATTTTAAGGAAATTTTGCAGTTTTTGGTCATTATCTTGAATATTATTATAGATAAAGATAAACTGTAAACAGCAAAAATGATCAGCAAAGTAAGATCTACAAATAAGTTAATATGACCAAAATTGTCAATTGACCCTTTAAGGGGTTATTGTCCTTTAATGACAATTTTTCACAATTTGTTCATCACATTTGCTAACTTTAAAAAATCTTCTCCTCTGAAACTACTGAATGGATTTGGATGAAACTTAGCATGATTGTTCCTTAGATTATCCTGCACAAAGTGTGTGCTTCGATTTTTGATCCGTCAAAAAACATGGCCGCCGTTACTTAAAATAGAACATAGGGGTCAAATGCAGTTTTTGGCTTATATCTCAAAAACGAAAGCATTTAGAGCAAATCTGACATGGGGTAAAAATGTTCATTAGGTCAAGATCTATCAGCCCTGAAATTTTCAGATGAATCAAACAAACCATTGTTGGGTTGCTGCCACTTAATTGGTAATTTTAAGGAAATTTTGCAGTTTTTGGTCATTATCTTGAATATTATTATAGATAAAGATAAACTGTAAACAGCAAAAATGATCAGCAAAGTAAGATCTACAAATAAGTTAATATGACCAAAATTGTCAATTGACCCTTTAAGGGGTTATTGTCCTTTAATGACAATTTTTCACAATTTGTTCACCACATTTGCTAACTTTAAAAAATCTTCTCCTCTGAAACTACTGAATGGATTTGGATGAAACTTAGCATGATTGTTCCTTAGATTATCCTGCACAAAGTGTGTGCTTCGATTTTTGATCCGTCAAAAAACATGGCCGCCGTTACTTAAAATAGAACATAGGGGTCAAATGCAGTTTTTGGCTTGTATCTCAAAAACGAAAGCATTTAGAGCAAATCTGACATGGGGTAAAATGTTCATTAGGTCAAGATCTATCAGCCCTGAAATTTTCAGATGAATCAAACAAACCATTGTTGGGTTGCTGCCACTTAATTGGTAATTTTAAGGAAATTTTGCAGTTTTTGGTCATTATCTTGAATATTATTATAGATAAAGATAAACTGTAAACAGAAAAAATGATCATCAAAGTAAGATCTACAAATAAGTTAATATAACCAAAATTGTCAATTGACCCCTTAAGGGGTTATTGTCCTTTTAATGACAATTTTTCACAATTTGTTCATCATATTTGCTAACTTTAAAAAATCTTCTCCTCTAAAACTACTAAACCAAATTCAACCAAACTTCAACTGAATGATCAGTAGGGTGTATAAAATAAAGTTTGTGCTTTATTTTTTATTTCGTCAAAAAACATGGCCGTCATGGCTAAAAATAGAACACAGGGTAAAATGCAGTTTTTGGCTTATATCTCAAAAACTCCAGCATTTAGAGCAAATAAGACAAGAAGTTAAAGTATTTATTAGGTCAAGGTCTACCTGTCCTGAAATTTTCAGCCGAATTGGGTAACTGGTTTTTCAGGTATAATGCCCCTGAATTGATGATTTTAAAGAAATTTTGCAGTTTTTGGTTATTATCTTGAATATTATTATAGATACAGGTAAACTGTTAATAGCAAAAATGTTAAGCAAAGTAAGATCTACAAATAAGTCAATTTGACCAAAATTGTCAATTGACCCCTTAAGGAGTTATTGCCCTTTAAAGACTTTTTTCACAATTTGTTCATCATGTTGACTTACTTTAAAAAATCTTCTCCTTTGAAACTGCTGTATCAATTTCAGCCAAACTTAGGCTAAATGAGTTTCAGAGTATCTAGTATAAATTTTATATTTCATTTCCTTGTATGTCAGAAACATAGCTCCTATGGCTAAAATAGAACATAGGAGAAAATGATTTTTTTTTTGCTTTTGAAGAAAATAGGACGATTCAAAGAACATTTAAATAAATTGAAAAGCCAAAATAATCATTGATGAGAGATTTAACCAAAAAAATTAAGGTGAGCGATTCAGGCTCTTGAGAGCCTCTTGTTTATTATTTTATTCATTTTAAGATGTTTTTGCAATTTCTGTTATTAATCATTGAGTCTTGTTTGAAGGGAAGACTGGCATTAATTCAAAAACAATATTGTGTAATGATAAGATATAAAATTAAGCAGGACAACAGATAAAAAATTAAAATGAATATGAACATAAATTATAACTGCATTCACCTTTATTTTTCAGGACTTCACAAATGTAAGTACAGCATGAAATATTTACAACTTTAGCTTATTAAAAAAAAAAACCTTTTATGAATTCATGTTAAATTGTAATGAATATAGTCACATAAATAGCATCGAGTTTTTGAGACAACTCTCCACCCAGTACCAAATGACATTGAAGTGAACAATCTGTTCGTTGAAGACCCATTGGTGGCCTTTTACTCTTGGTTAGGTTGTTGTCTAATTGACATATTCCCCATTTCTATTCTCAATTTTAATGATAGTCATCATATATATATGGCCTTCAACAATGAGCATAACCTGTACTGCATAGAAAGCTGTTTTTAAAATCATTTTAACACAAGCTTAACTGAAATAATTCTCAGCTATTGCATTCAATTTGAACAGACCAATTGTAAGAACATTGATTCTCACATGTATGGTTTTGAGGGTGAAAAAAGTTCATGCTTCAAACAAAATAAAGTATTATGAATCAATTATGTTTATGACTTAATGGGACCAGATGATTTTAATAGAATTTTTAGCATTTGTTAACTGGAACCTGTTAAACTAAAGCATTTTCATAAACAAAAATTGATACACAAAGTAATATTATTTACTGATTAATGAAAAATAGATTGATTGATTGGAAATTACTTTCCAACGCATCAGCACAAAAAGGGGATATCGCTGCAAGAGCTACTGTGGATTCATTATTGTTCGTTGGATACCAATTTTCGTGGATTTTGTGGTTACAGGTAAACCACAAAATTCAGTTTTCAACAAATGACAAATTTTCTAAAGGTTTGTATACAGACTTCAGCAAAACAACGAAATTAAATATCCACAAATATGCAAGTTTTCCTTAATCCACAAAAATTGGTACCAACAAAAATTAATGAATCCACAGTATTTCAAATATTATTTCAAGACTGAAAAATAAAAATGTAATCTGTAAATATATTTTTGACTGATGTTTTTTGTATATTATTTTTCATGACCTTGACATTGGATGATACAGGGTGTAAGTATTACTACATTCAATGTTAGAATTTCTACTCAAATTACTTTTGATAAAAAGATATTGTCAGATGATAAATCATTAAAATACAGATCATTTGTCAAAGCTTTAGTTCATCCTTAACATGCTTGAAATATTTGCAACTAGATGTTAAGCAACCAACAATCAATCAATCAAAGATTTAATTATTTTCAAGAAACCTACAACACTCAGTTCAGCTTTTTTTATTATAATTATTATGCCAACCAAATTTGTAAAGATGTCTATATATTTATGACAAAAAAAGAGTATACTTTGAACAATGACATATCAAATGAAAAACATTAATTCATGTATTTGTTTCTTTTTCATGTCACTTCATTATTTTAACTGCTTTGTGTTTCCTGACACATTAGTATGTAAGTATATTGAAATCATATGTAGTTTCTTGGGATAAGTAATAGTGCGGGCAAGGACGGATCTCAACATAGTAATTTAGATATATTGAGTAGGCTAGAGTTTAAGAAATACCATTATTTATTTATTGGGGTATGCAAATTCTCCATCCTATATTTCATGGGAAAATCACAATACAAATGATTTTATATTTTCCAGATTTTATGACATCTTATTGAGACGTTATCAACATGGAATTATTCAAATTATTATACTGAAAGATCAGAATACAGTTTATACTGATGTTTTATATAAAATGAACATTTAATGACCCATTAAATGCAAATTCCTTCCAATTGATGTAAGACCTCTGTGAAATTGATATTTTTGATAGTGCAAAAAGTCACCCATACCAGCAATTGATTTGTAAAAATTTTATAAACCAAGATATATTTGAATGTTCTAACATCCATTTATCCAGATCACTCATGATAATAAAAGAAAGTTGTCCAATGTACAGATTTTAACTTTTCATTTCATATTCTGAAGAAATGTTTTGTACATTTATAGACAGCATTGCATTGGGCAGCTAAGCATGGTAAACCAGAAGTATGTAAATTATTGTTATCCAGCACTGGCAGACCTATTTGGAAAATCACCGTGATTTTTGTAAAAAAATCGGTGTTTTTTGGACAATCTGCGCGGAACGGATAATAAATAGAGGTTCATCGTAAATTTTCCGTTTTACAGAATATTTTGCGGTTCTCCGGAGATTTTCCGTGTCTCAGGGAATTATCCGTTTGTCCGATAAAACGGGTGTGTATTGAGTCATTGATAGAACCAGTGATGCGTGAGCGACGGTTATTAAAAGGTCGGTTGTATAATCCGTTATGCGTGAGCGACGTTCAATCATTAATTGATCGTTGTATAATCCGTTAAGTGTGAGGGACGGATGTATTGAGGTACAGATTGTGATATATGTAGAAGTTTACAGAACTACTAGTATCATTAATCGATTGAGATATAAGGAATTTTCAAAAATTTATCACATAATGTTTCTGTAAATTTAGAGAGAAACAGATTATATATTTCTCGGGGTGAAAGGTTTACTTTTATGATGGAAAAATACATGTGTATTTCTGAGGCCGCAGATCATTTAAACTTCATTGGCAAATAGGAATTTTTAAAACGGTCTTGATCACCTGCTGATCCATTAGTCTTTCAGAATGAAATGCACATTTATACCTCTCGGGGTTGAAGGCATATATTAGAAAAATTAACAATATGCTACGATGAGATAATAACAAGTTGCGAATTTTAGTCCGAATGTGTATATATATGAGCATATGGACATACATTCATCTTTATAATTAATCAGTTCATCTGTCATTTGTTTTATTAAATTACTTTTCAATTGTGGTATAAATACAATTTTATCATTGTGTAAGACGATTTGAGAATAATGCTTTCATCGTAAATACTTCATAAATTATAATTGATTCAAGAACCGTTTATTGGAACAAAAATAAAATGAACGGCATGGAGGAAGTTCTAACCTTAGTTGATATCAGGGGTTAATTGGTATAGCAGTATGTTACGCAATACAACGATCGTCGATGCATAATATGCATATGTATGTATATAGTATGCATGCAACTGGATTTTGACAACTCGTGGGTTGTCTTTTAAAAAAGAAGTTCCTTTTTAAAGATATGAAAGTACGTCAATGCACGTCTTGTAAACTAATCTGTTACTTTTTGAAATATAAATAAGTTATATTTAAAAGATTGGATGGTTATTTCACACGTATCAAAGTTCTTCTGTCATCATTACTGTTTTTCAATTATTTTTTGAGAGTTCGATCTTAAAACTAAGTTCGTCCTGACATTTATGGAATATTTGCCACTGGAAGTTAAACAACCAACAATCAATCATCTTATTACAAAATTTAAAATATGCCTGAGCGATAATATTCTTTTAAATTTTAATGTGAAAGACAGTTTCTCCATTTATAAGAAGGCACTTCCAGGTCTAATGTTAAGTGTATCTACATCCCGGGATTGAGATTTATTTACTATACTAGCAAAAAAAAAAAGAAAAGAAAAGAAATGATGATACGTTTTTTTTTAATAATTAAATAATTAACGTTAAAAATATATGTAATTAACTTGATCTAAAACTTGACCTCGCTCATAATAGAGAATGTTAAAAATCAATTGTGTCGACTGCACGGGATTGTCCAACGGCGGGAAATACCCTGTAACTATAAACACAGGTGATGTTACTGACCGATTGTGGAATGTCAACTCAGGGTTAAAGTGATGTGTAATGATTGTGCGCTTGAAAGTTGAGGCTCTAGTAGGTTCATTTCAATTGATAATCGATAATCTAAAATCATTTTTTTTTTCAAATCAACGATGAAGTTTTGGATATTATGGAAGGGATTTTTTTTTAAGGACAACGGAGGTACCTTAAAAGTCTATAGGAAAATATACAAATAAAATAATATAAAACAATTTCGAAGGTCACAACTTGTATCTTATAAATCAATGATAAAGCGACTTCATCAGTATTAACAGTTATAAGATTGCAATCAGATGACTTTTAATTTTGTTTGTGTTTCAGGAGTGGGAGTGTATAAGATTACCTTATATTACAATGTTTGTTTATATTGCTTGACCTTTATGGGTGTAATTTTGCAATAAAGATTAAAAATATATACTTTGGATGTTCCATTCTCAGCATTGTTTCTGGTCTGTCTGTTCGTTTGTTCGTTCGTCCGTCTGTCCCTCTTCAGGTTCAAGTTTTTGGTCGAGGTAGTGTTTGATGAAGTTGATATCCAATCAATTTTAAACTTAGTACACATGTTCACAATGATATGATCTTTCTAAATTTAATGCCACATTAGAATTACCTCATTTCCTCAGTCCACTCAGGGACTTTCTATACTAAGTAAAGAAAGTCCCTGGTCTGTTAAACATAGAAAATGATAGTGCGGATTGGGCATCCGTGTATACTAGTGACACATTCTTTTTTTTTTATTTATTAAACTTGTTCTCAGTGGCAGATCCAGATTTTTTTTATATATATAAGGAGAGGGGAGACTAACTGATAATGTCATGAGAGGACCAGCTCCAGTCATTCTCAAGTGATTCCCTATATAACAATATTTATTTTTCAACAAAAGGGGGCGGACACCGTGTCATTCCCCCTTTATAGCCGACTGAGAAACTCAAAGGGCTGTTTAGGCAGTCAATGTCGTCAAAAACTTCTATGTGTTGTATAGCCAGTCATTGAGTCAGTGTCGTTAAAAACTTCCATGTATATCAATCAATCAAATCAAGACTATTAAAAACTCCCATCAACGCCATTCCCCACTAAATCCGGCTCTGGTTCTATTAATTTCATTACTTCTTCAACATACTAGTATCGTGAGCATGTGAGTATGGTAGCACTCCGTAGATAGGTCTGTAGTTTTGCATGTATGACACTAACAGTTGGCCTAACGTATTAGAAGGCCAGGGTTGGAAGGTTATTCCACATTTTGTGGCTCAATTGTAACTATATTTTCTGTGAAGTGCTACCTAAGCCGTGTCCTGGTGAACCCTACCCATTTTTTTCAAAGGATTTTCCAATAGCACATCGAAACACTTCCAGCATTCTATATATTTTTCACCAAAAAAATTGTACCTCAGCATAATACAGGTCATGAGGTACATTTGTTTGAGGAGGGGGTTTCAATTACTGTTTAATTTCCTGTTACTACGAATTTTCGGGATTTTTTTTTCATCAGATTTGCCCTGTTGTCTTTTCTTTTAACTCCGTGTAAACCCTCACACGCGATGTTTACAGAATTATTTGTTTGAAAAATTAAATTTGATGTATTACCTCTTTTATCAAAATAATATTTAGTTAGCTTTATTACCGCCTTTTCAAAGTCCAAGCATTGAACATTGCAAACACATATAGATATTTTCAAATGAATTAGAAAATATCTTCCCAAATCGACAGAACGAACAGAGAGATATTTGCCACTGGTCTTTACCCAGTTAACGATTCACTCTTAAATGCATTTCTCAAAAAACGATGGGAAACAGAAAAAAACCAGACTATATCTTTTGGATAAACAGCCAAGGACATTTCCAGACATGAATATAACTGCATGGACCATCGCTTACAAGTTTTGTGACAGAACAGGCTTACAACTTTACTATAGTACATGTACAGTGCTTAGAACTCTCATAATTTTACTCCAGTTTACATAGTGCATTATTTTATGTTTTATGATAACAGAACTGTGTTTTATCAAGGTTTATCATGACTCGTATGGTTTCATGATAACTGATTTCTGAGGAATATGTTTAATAATGTAAACTTTATTTAAAGATACGTTTTTTCCAATTGGCGCTAAAGAAAAGCACCATATGAATATTCATGAACCTACAACGATTGCTCAAAATCGTTATTTAAAAATCCTGTTTGTGAGATGCAGATTCATTTCAATACCGAAATTTCGTCTATATATTAAGTTTCACAAGTGTATAACACGGAGAAGCTATCAGAAGGTACATTACTCCCATTTTGTTTGGGTGTGAACCATCGATGTTTACAGCAATATCAAAGAATAAGATGATGATGGTAGAAAGAACTATGGGCGTCATGTGGCAAATATTACATGCATATCGGACCATGAGTTGTCAATCTGTATGAAAAGATTTCCAATACAACCATATTATTGAGAAGGAATGTTTACATGCTCTCGTACTAGTATTACAGGGTTCGTGTGTCGTTCACCTTAGACACACATCTTTTTAACGATGTTTAAAAAAAAAGACAGAACCAATTTAATGTCATATATCCCTATTTTTTAAAATAACTATAACAAGAATACCCCTATTTAGCGGACAAGCAGTTTATTCTTTTTTCTGTTATTGAATATTGAATACCAAGAAGGAAAATAAATCCCGAAATTAATTTGAAACTTTGATACTCAATAGTTTTCCAGCAAAATATTGACATCCCTTGGGGATAATTAGTGTTTGTCCAGTGGCATATATAACATGCATGTCGGAACAGGAAATTTTGCATAATGAACTTTCAGAACCATGTTCACATCATTATACATTATAGCCAACAATTGTGATGACAACTCCTTCCTTTGTTCGAGAACAATCTTCTTGAAATAGAAATCTGTGATTTTACTATGTCCATAACTTCGATGAACCCAAAGCAAGTTAAATATCGACCTGTATTTAATTCAAATAAGTTCTCTTCTTCTTCTTCGTCCATCGACATCCCATGATAACATACTGTTGTCATACGAGGACTAGTTTATTTACAAAACTTTTAACCCAAATAAACAAAATGTATGTTTCTTTCTTATGTTCAATGTAAAAATGTATATAATTTTGAATTGCAACTATCTATAATTCCGTAACTTTCTATCAAGGCGTATAAAAGAATGGTCGATAAGTGCGTATATTTTTGTTAAATCAATATTTCTTGTACGTTTTAAACTGTCCTTCACTTTTGAGAACGCGTACTTAAATTTCCCCAAATTTACCCTTGGAAAAAATGTGAAAACAGATTTTTATTTTATCAAATCTTTTTTTTTGGAATTATTTAGATTTTTATAAATAATATTCTTTACAACAGAAATGTAATTTATAAACAAGCTTATGCGTTTAGTAATGACTAGTATATCGGACACGCAAGACAGAGATTTATACTATACACCTGATAGTTCAAAATGGAAAGTTTCAAGTTATCGGTCGTATACACTGATCAATACCCTTAGAAGTGAAGCGATGCATGAACTTGCAAGTCCGACAGGAAATCGCTTGAATACCTGAACGGGTCACCTCATAATACATTTGGGAGTAATACCTTTAGCCATGCTGGTGATCAGACAAGGGAAGGTACAAATTTATTTAAATAAGTTTATTACATAAAAGAATTATGAACAAATTAGATTTTCGAAAACAATTTTCACGGAACACTTATTTACGCTCATTTATGACTTTAAACTATGACTTTTTCACCAATTCCCATATAAACAGTTAAAAACGACAGACCTTGGTTACCACGGTATAGCTGACTTATATTAACCCTTAAACCAAATTTCAGAAATTCTTGTATTGTAGTTCCTGAGAAAAATGTGACGAAAAATGTTCAACTTCGCTATCATGTGTAAAATCAAACAAGTGTTCGGTAAACAGGAAGTTGTTGAGTGATGAATCTGAAAACGCATCAGCTGACTTATATTAACCCTTAAACCAAATTTCAGAAATCCTTGTATTGTAGCTTCCTTAGAAAAATGTGACGAAAAATTTTCAACTTGGCTATCATGTGTAAAATCAAACAAGTGTTCGGTAAACAGGAAGTTGTTGAGTGATGAATCTGAAAACGCATCAAGTTCCAAGTATAGCTGACTTATATCAAGCCTGAAACCAAATTTCAGAAATCCTGGTAGTGTAGTTCCTGACAAAAAATGTGACGAAAAATATTCATGGGACGGACGGACTGACTGACAGACTGACGGACGGATGGACTGACGGAAGGACAGACAGAGGTAAAACAGTATACCCCCCTTTTTTTCAAAGCGGGGGTATAATTAAATATCTTGCAATGCAAAGCTAGTTGTTTGCGATGTGCGATGATGCGTAGCTGCATAGTAGATTACCACGTGAATTAGATCATTTTGATTATCTTTGAATTCACCACAGTCGCTTGAATTTTAGTGATATATGTATGAAATTTTTTTTTTAAAAATACTGTTATATGTATAATATATATAACAGTATTTTTTTAATTTTTTTTTCATACATATATCACTAAAATTCAAGCGACTGTGAAGTCACTAACACGTGGCTGTTGACACATTACACACAATATACTTAAAATACCTGGGGCAATTTACACTTCTGGTTTATTGTCCCTTTAACCAGCCAGTGTATCTGTGTATGATGTATTTATCTACCGTGCAAGGGTTGTGTAGCCAGTCAAGGTCGTTAAATGTATCTCTAGCTCCACTGACAGACTCCCATAATATATTCGAAAGCGGATCCCGGATTTTGAAAAAAAAAGAATGTGGAAGGACGTAAAGACAACATTACAAATTGGACTAGTGTACATGCAACATTCAATCTATTTCTTGTGTGACAGTTTACTTACTGTCAAACCCGTGTTCAATTTATTATTTTGATATGGTTCCATCATTCGAAAATAAGTTATTAAAATCTCAGTAGGCTAAAAAAAAACTACTGGATTTTACCCACAGAGTGCAACAAACACAGGTCACGGAAATGGTCTACTACTTCAAACTTTGGCAATCTAAAATGAAATCCAATCAGTCAATTTCACAGTATCACAATTTCATGTAACAGAAGAAGATGGTGCCTTGAAGATAACTGAGTAAAATAAATATTTTTTTAAACAAGATATATGTAGGGAGCTCTATTTTAAACCAACCCGCGCATGAACAGATTCATTTTTTCTTGTATTACTTCCTGAATGACACGACTCTAGAAATGTTTGCCACTGGACATCAATTTAAAAATTAAATAGAATCAGACAGTCATGCTCGAGCAAATAACACTGAGAACGGAACTTTATAGCAAGATATATACTATAGTGTATACAGATTGTATTTGAACACATACGAGGGTCTTGAATATTGTCTTATAGTTGTAAGTAATTTTTCTGTAGTCTTCATATTTTCCCCCATTATTCTATATTCTTTGTTTTCTTGGTGTCTATTTTATTTACTTTTTTTGCCCTTTGTTGTGCACTTTTTGTCCATATATATTCTCTCTTCTTCTATATAAATCCTATTCAAACCCTAATAAACATACACAATCAAAATGTTCAACTCAAAACCCCAGTTGACTTGTAATCCATGGAGTTTTTCTCAACCGTTTAGAATATAACAAATGCTAATGAGTCCGTTTAAAAAAAAGATGTGGTGTGATTGACAATGAGAAAACTCTCGTTAAGAGACCATATGCCACAGAAATTAACAACTATACATGTAGGTCACCGTACGGCCTTCAACAATGAGCACAGCCCATACTGCATAGTCGGCTATAAAAGGAGAAAAAGTCTAGGAGTCCATTACTGATATTACATATATATATATGATTAATGTATCACGTATACGTCTGATGCTTAATTGTTGGCTCTGCTGGAAGGCAAAATATTTAGCTCTTTACTGACTAGTATTTAACAACTGAAACTAGATAAGTTATGAAAATCAAGGAATCTATACATGCTATAACAGCAAATTTGAACGGAACCAAAACGCAAATTAGTAAAATAATAAGTATACAACTTGCATTCCAGCATTTTAATATTGGTAATTATTAATGATGTAATGCGTAAATAAGTTATCCTACACAGTGGAACAAATGGGAAGCCAAAGTACGTTATTGTCTGGATTAATCTTCTGCAAAAACAATGTCATTTTGTTTATTTTATCTGGTTAAATCTTCTGACATCAGACTCGGACTTCTTTAGAACTGAATTTTAAATGTGCGTATTGTTATGCGTTTACTTTTCTACATTGGCTAGAGGTATAGGGGGAGGGTTGAGATCTCATAAACATGTTTAACCCCGCCGCATTTTTCCGCCTGTCCCAAGTCAGGAGCCTCTGGCCTTTGTTAGTCTTGTATTATTTTAATTTTAGTCTCTTGTGTACAATTTGGAAATTAGTATGGCGTTCATTATCACTGAACTAGTATATATTTGTTTAGGGGCCAGCTGAAGGACGCCTTCGGGTGCGGGAGTTTCTCGCTACATTGCAGACCTGTTGGTGACCTTCTGCTGCTGTTTTTCTATGGTCGGGTTGCTATCTCTTTGACACATTCCCCATTTCCATTTTCAATTTTATTTCAATAAACTGACTTAAATAAAATTTAAGCAAGTTAAACTGTAAGCTTGCCGCCGTTGATACCCCCGCCGAAATATTTCGGTTCACAGGAAGTTGTTGAGAAATGAATCTGAAAACGCACCACACGGTACAACTTACTTGCATAAACCCTGTAACCAAATTGATAGATACGAAAAAGATAGATACGAAAAAAAATTTACTTAAATAAATGTTTAATTTACATGTAATGTATGACGTACTTAAAATCATCTTTGTGTAAAGAAACGTTTGAATTGGCTGATCGTTTTGTAAAGCATGCTATTTTGACGGTTACGGATTCAGACTCATTAAAGATGCATTTCTTTCTAACACAAACGATGCAAACGGCTAAGCTCGCACATGTTTTGATCATTTCTTTCAAACACATACGTTTGCAAAGTTTACATAAACTTTGACAAACTATGCAAACGCTAAAAATGCGTCTGCAGTTTGTCGTTTGTTAGTACAAACGCTGCATTTGTTTTGAACTTCAACCTGATTATAAACGAAGTATTTGTTTCTACGTTTGTAAAAAAGTCTGATTACCAACAACATGTGCATGCATTATTGAAAATTCAAACAGGGTCATTAAAGATTTATCAAACGATGTATTTGTTTCTACTCGTGTATCGTTTAGAAAACAGTAACACACGCGACACAACGTTTACAAAATTCTTGTTAGAAAGAAATGCGGCCTGAGAAAAATCTTATTAGAATCACAAGAAGTTCTGATAGGTCGTAAAAATAAACTTCCCATCACTTTATTCTTTTCACATGTCAATTTAAAAAAAATAAATTCGCAACGATGTCATAATTGAAAGCACGAGGAAGGCTGACCAAAATGTTCAACTTGCGGCTAGTGATTGACAGGTATGATTATATCTTGGGGCTCTTGTGGGGAGCGTGGTGTCGGACGGAAAAAAGATTTCCAATATTCATATATATATAAATGTCGATCTGATGTGGAAAATTGTGAGGTTTTTTTTAATAGCACAAAGAAAAAGACGTTAGAAGAGTAACAATGTGTAACTATAAACGAATTACTCGTTTATAATCTACGAGACTGATCAGATCGAAGTTTGATAAAAAAAAAAAAAGAAAAAAAAGCATTCAATATCAAACCTTTTTGGTTGGAGAAAACATGTTCAATGTATACCTGCAAATATGTCTTAATAAATTATATTGTGTATTTAAATTATCTCCATTGAATACAATACAATTTATTAAATGTATCTATGATATCCTCCATAAATAAATATCTGTACAGGTAAAGTTCAATTCGGATCAACAGATTGATTTACGACCTTCCGCTTGTCCATGTTGTATTGCAAAAATATCACAGCAGGTGTTACTCACACTAGACAAGTGTCAAATCAGTATGACATTATGTCGGATTGGATTACGGCATCTGCAGTAATTAAGACTCTGTTTTTACTGTTTTTACAGGAACTGATTTATCTTAACATGACAATAAAGAAGAATTTTGTAAGGTGAACATATTTGTAGTATTGCAAAGTTACCACGTGCACTTTTCCTGTTCATTGGTCACATTTAAATAGATTATTCTTTATTGAACTAAATTCGATATTTAAATAATTGCAAGTAACTTAAATATCAAAACCACCGCTTTTTATTTCTCGACTGAAAAGGGTAATAAGACGGTTATTTTTATCTGACTGTAAACATTGTATATAATCACAACGATCTATTAATAACCGTTGCTCACAGATAACGGATTATACAACGATCTATTAATAACCGTCGCTCACGCATCACTGGTTCTATCACTGACTCAATACACACCAGTTTAATCTGACAAACGGATAATTCCCTGAGACACGCGGATAATTCCCTGAGACACGGAAAATCTCCGGAGAACCGCAAAATATTCTGTAAAACAGAAAATTTACGATGAACCTCTATTTTTTATCCGTTCCGCGGAGATTTGCCAAAAATCGCGGTCATTTGCCAAATAGGTCTACCAGTGCAGGCCTGGTGTAGAAACTGACACTAGATCTGTAAGTATGAAAAATTATCAGGTCAACAAATATTTTATGGGTAAAAGATCAGAAATATATAAGGAGTGTCTGAATCGGTCAAAGTAAAATTATGTGATATGATCCATATTGTATGATCACCAGATTTATTTTTGGATTGTAATATTCCATGGTCTGTCGACATTGAATATATAAATAGGATGTATAAGAAGATGTGGTATGTATGAGTGCCAATAAGACAGCTCTCCATCTAAGTCACAATTTATAAAAGTAAACCATTAAAGGTCAAAGTAGAGTCTTAAACACACCGAACAGCAAGCTAAAAAATGGTTTGGAATAAACAACTGAGGAATCAGCCATATGTAATTCTATCAATACAAAACTCATTCAGTGTTCTTCCCAGGGTCTTTTAGCATCATGGTAATGTGATGCTATCTGAAGTGGTTTTCTAATAGATTATGTTATAGATGTGATGCTATAATTTTTAGAACCAAGATGGTATTTCAATTTCACCTGTTTACTAGGATGCTAAATGAAATATCTGGGGAGAACACTGTCATTGACCACAATAAGTGGTTGCTGTCGGGAATAGAATGTTTAAATAGATATTTATCATGTTTATGACATCAAAGCAGATAATCAATTTATGATTTAAAAAATAATTTTACAATTATTAAAGATATAGCCTTTTAAATTTTGCAGTAAATAGGGAAATATTAAATTTAATTACAGTCACAAAAGAGTGATGAATGAATGTTTCATCAGGCTTTGTATAAATCACAGCACATTGGCAAAAGAACCATTGCACTTCAACATTTACGTTTTATTAAATATTCATGAATACAATATATAAATAATAACTGAAATGTTAAATGTCGAATTTCATACAGGGGAGATAATCTTGTTATTTGGAAAATTTCATACAGGGGAGATAATTTTGTTATTTGAATCTTGCTTACTATAGAATAAAAAAAAAAAATCAAAATTTGATATTTCTTTATTTTTTAATATGTTTTTATTTTCATTTCATGTTGTTTCTGACACAACAGAATGTAAGTATGAATTAGTTTATTGACTCAAATTGTACAGTACACCAATGAGACAACTCTCCATCCAGGTCACAATTTATAAAAGTAAACCATAATTGGTCAAAGTACAGTCTTCAGCATCGGAGCCTTGGCTCACAACGAATAGCAAGCTATAAAGGGTCCCAAAAATCGTTACCGTTAGTGTAAAACCATTCAAATGGGAGAAACCAACAGTCTAGTCTATATATAATACCGAGAAACGAGAAATATAAATGTTTGTAGTGTACAACATTGGAAGTAATAAGATAGTTACACAACATAACAATATGTATTTCACATAATACACTGAAGATACAATGTCAGAAGATAAATAAATAAATTTCAGAAGTTACAGAAATATCATCTAGACAAAGAGTATAAAATAGGAAGATGTTGTATAATAGCCAATCAATATCTCTTCACCAGAGACCAAATTACATAGAAGTTAACCATTAAAGGGCAATGTGTTGCCTTCAACAATGAGCAAAACCAATACTGCTCAGTAAGCTATAAAAGGCCTGAAATGACAAATTTAAACCATTTAAATGAGAAAAATAAAGGCAGGATTTTTATACAAAACAATGAACAAAATACAAATATTTTATACAGTAACACTTAACAACCACTGACTTACACTCTCCTGACTTGGGATATGCATAGACAATGAGCATTTGAATAAAGACTCATAAATACAATATATGATGTGCATTGTTTTTGGTGATTCTTTTTATGAATATATTTGTTTATTTTAATGTCATTGACATTATTGTTTGATAATACAATCTGTGAAGTTTAGATTTTGATGAAGAAATAATATCTTTAAATGTATTTGTTTTCTTTTCTTTCATACTTGGTACCATCCTGTTCACAGGGGGTAAGTTTTATTAAATCAATTTTGGTAACCTTTTAAATATTTAATTTAGATTTAAAAAAAAACTTAATCTGCATGAAATATACATAGTAAATGTAACAAAAGACCAAAACTTTTAAAAAACACAAAATATGAACCAAACATAGACATAAAAACATAACAAAACTAGACATTATTTAATTTACAATAACAAAATTTTTTGAGATCTTTGTAAACATAGAGAGATATATATTTCCAATATACCATGTACACTGGATCTACATATAAAAACGTCAGTTGAAATAAATTTTAGAATAAACTATTCACTTTTAAGAATTTTCTTCCAAGAGGCCAATTTTATTAAACTGACAAAAATTTAGGCTTTGAACCAAAATGGCTCAGTTGTTCATGTTGTTGTTTACCAGTAGATCACATAAATCATTGTCTTACTTGAATATTTAGCTGTTATAAATGTCAAGTTATTACATGTGTTTCTTTACAGGGTTATACAGCATTACATTTAGCTGCTATGCATGGTCATGAGAACATTATAGAACTTCTAGTCCAAACGTACAGTAAGTCATTGTATAGATTATAGAACTTCTAGTCCAAACGTACAGTAAGTCATTGTATAGATTATAGAACTCCTAGTCCAAACGTACAGTAAGTCATTGTATAGATTATAGAACTCCTAGTCCAAACGTACAGTAAGTCATTGTATAGATTATAGAACTTCTAGTCCAAACGTACAGTAAGTCATTGTATAGATTATAGAACTTCTAGTCCAAACGTACAGTAAGTCATTGTATAGATTATAGAACTTCTAGTCCAAACGTACAGTAAGTCATTGTATAGATTATAGAACTTCTAGTCCAAACGTACAGTAAGTCATTGTATAGATTATAGAACTTCTAGTCCAAACGTACAGTAAGTCATTGTATAGATTATAGAACTTCTAGTCCAAACGTACAGTAAGTCATTGTATAGATTATAGAACTTCTAGTCCAAACGTACAGTAAGTCATTGTATAGATTATAGAACTTCTAGTCCAAACTTACAGTAAGTCATTGTATAGATTATAGAACTTCTAGTCCAAACTTACAGTAAGTCATTGTATAGATTATAGAACTTCTAGTCCAAACTTACAGTAAGTCATTGTATTGATTATAGAACTTCTAGTCCAAACGTACAGTAAGTCATTGTATAGATTATAGAACTTCTAGTCCAAACGTACAGTAAGTCATTGTATATATTATAGAACTTCTAGTCCAAACGTACAGTAAGTCATTGTTTAGATTATAGAACTTCTAGTCCAAACGTACAGTAAGTCATTGTATAGATTATAGAACTTCTAGTCCAAACGTACAGTAAGTCATTGTATATATTATAGAACTTCTAGTCCAAACGTACAGTAAGTCATTGTATAGATTATAGAACTTCTAGTCCAAACGTACAGTAAGTCATTGTATAGATTATAGAACTTCTAGTCCAAACATACAGTAAGTCATTGTATAGATTATAGAACTTCTAGTCCAAACTTACAGTAAGTCATTGTATAGATTATAGAACTTCTAGTCCAAACTTACAGTAAGTCATTGTATTGATTATAGAACTTCTAGTCCAAACGTACAGTAAGTCATTGTATAGATTATAGAACTTCTAGTCCAAACGTACAGTAAGTCATTGTATTGATTATAGAACTTCTAGTCCAAACGTACAGTAAGTCATTGTATAGATTATAGAACTTCTAGTCCAAACGTACAGTAAGTCATTGTATAGATTATAGAACTTCTAGTCCAAACGTACAGTAAGTCATTGTATAGATTATAGAACTTCTAGTCCAAACGTACAGTAAGTCATTGTATAGATTATAGAACTTCTAGTCCAAACGTACAGTAAGTCATTGTATAGATTATAGAACTTCTAGTCCAAACGTACAGTAAGTCATTGTATAGATTATAGAACTTCTAGTCCAAACGTACAGTAAGTCATTGTATAGATTATAGAACTTCTAGTCCAAACTTACAGTAAGTCATTGTATTGATTATAGAACTTCTAGTCCAAACTTACAGTAAGTCATTGTATAGATTATAGAACTTCTAGTCCAAACTTACAGTAAGTCATTGTATTGATTATAGAACTTCTAGTCCAAACTTACAGTAAGTCATTGTATAGATTATAGAACTTCTAGTCCAAACTTACAGTAAGTCATTGTATTGATTATAGAACTTCTAGTCCAAACTTACAGTAAGTCATTGTATAGATTATAGAACTTCTAGTCCAAACGTACAGTAAGTCATTGTATAGATTATAGAACTCCTAGTCCAAACGTACAGTAAGTCATTGTATATATTATAGAACTTCTAGTCCAAACGTACAGTAAGTCATTGTATTGATTATAGAACTTCTAGTCCAAACGTACAGTAAGTCATTGTATATATTATAGAACTTCTAGTCCAAACTTACAGTAAGTCATTGTATAGATTATAGAACTCCTAGTCCAAACGTACAGTAAGTCATTGTATAGATTATAGAACTTCTAGTCCAAACTTACAGTAAGTCATTGTATAGATTATAGAACTTCTAGTCCAAACTTACAGTAAGTCATTGTATAGATTATAGAACTCCTAGTCCAAACGTACAGTAAGTCATTGTATATATTATAGAACTTCTAGTCCAAACTTACAGTAAGTCATTGTATTGATTATAGAACTTCTAGTCCAAACTTACAGTAAGTCATTGTATAGATTATAGAACTTCTAGTCCAAACTTACAGTAAGTCATTGTATTGATTATAGAACTTCTAGTCCAAACTTACAGTAAGTCATTGTATAGATTATAGAACTTCTAGTCCAAACTTACAGTAAGTCATTGTATTGATTATAGAACTTCTAGTCCAAACTTACAGTAAGTCATTGTATAGACAGGGTTTCCGCTGGCGGTCGCCATTTTCGCAATTTGCGAAAAAATAATAATTGTGGCGATTAAAATTTGTCATTGGCGAAAGAATTTGGCGAAAGAAATATATATAAACGATTTATTTTCAGTCATCTTGTTTGTTTACTTTTTTCGGGTTTCTCGGACTTTACCCGATCTGTAATCTGTAATCTGTAATATACATTCTGCCAATGTAGGCACACCTCTTCCGAGTATTGGTTTTTCACATCATGAATAAAAATATATCTTCCACCAATATCACTATACACTATATACATTGTACATCATATTCTTGACGATAAAATTGGGCTTAATGTCAGTATCATCAAATCATTAAATATTTTAAAATCTAAAATATTTATCTAAAGATATCACTGTTTGAGAGTAGACAACCAATCGACACTTAGGATTCATAAAATGTTATTATCTACTTTCTTTTCTTTTTCTTTATATCATCTAATTGCAACAGTCTATATCTTTCACAATGGAGATTGTAACATAATCGCCTACATTTTGGATCTATAATGTTCTGTATCACTTTAAAAACTTTTCATTTCTTAACATTGTCATGTAAGTAAAAGGATCTATGATCAGTTGTAAAATGTCAAAATGTTCACCTTTCATATTAAAAGCAGCTAACTCTTCACTACAGGAATTAATTAAATCTTCCAAAATTGGGTTTCTGATATCTTCTAAACTTTTACACGTTAATAAGAAATGTGGTAAAGTTTCTTCTGTTTCATTACACAGTTTGCATATAGACAGTTCTGTATTACTTTTAAACTTGGCTCTAACTGTTTGCAGAATGTAACTCCCAGTAGCTATTTTCAATTTTGTAGGAATTCTAATAATTTCCCTTGAATTCATAGTATTTGTATTTGCAATAGGATGACATTGTCCTGGTTTATATATCAACGATAAGTATCTTAAACTGGTATAAAGTTTTGCTTGATTCAGTATCTTCTCAATCCAGAATTTTTGAACTTTGGAAGTTATTTCCCTTTTCCATTGGTATTTACTAATTGGATTAACTAAGTATTGTGCAGGATCATTAAGTTCATATTTCAAAAATATTTTCCTCAGTAAACTAAACCAGCTATTACTATTAATAGATTTAACATTTAATTGCCTTTCCGCTAGTTGCCATTCAATAGAATTTTTTCCTTGTCTAGTAATATTTCCATAAAAAGTTAAAATTTTTACATCTATTTGAGCTTCTACAGGTAACATCCCAGAAATCATATATATAGCAGGATCTGCTACTGTTTTTGGTAAAGATAACAATTGTTTCAAGAATTTCTTAAATTGGATATTTAAAGTTTCTAAACATCTTCCTCTAGGGATTACTATTTCCAATCCATAAAACATTATTGGTATAATATAAGTATTCATAATTGACATTGAAGTTTGTGGATCTAGTCCATTTTCGCCATAGAGTCCAACCCCCATTAAACTATACAGTGTCCTTCTTGCTTTCTTTAAATTCTCATCTATTGTAGCTTTACATGAATCATCGTCTGTACGACATATTCCTATATGTGTTGCTTTATTAGAAGTTGGAAGAACAGAATTGCCTAAATTCCAAAAATTTTCATTTACTTTCTCATGGTGACGTGATTTAGACTGTATAACACAACTTTTTGCTGGTTGTAGTAAGTATGCCTCACGTTTACTAAAATCAAAGGCCATATCAATTAAAATTTGCGTTTCATACGGACAGTTACTAAGAATGGCTAAATCATCTGCGCAAGTAGGAGCACAACAAGAAATCGATCCAATTTTGCCTCCATATCCTGAATCAGCTAAAATGTCTAAAAGTGTATTTATATAGATTTTGTACAAGTCTGCACTAAGAGTCCCTCCTTGTCTTACGCCTTGTTCTATTCTAAAAGTGTCCGATATTTGATTATTCCATTTAACACAAGAAACAGCATTTTTATATAGATTATCAATAATTAAAATAGATTGTTCTGGAATTTTCATTTGATATAATCTTCTGATAAGCCCAGCATGTTTAACAGCATCGAATGCAGATTTTGCGTCAAGCATAGTTATTATTATTTGATCATTTAACTCGGTACATTCCTTGTGATATTCTTCTATAATAAAAGAACAGTTTAATGGTGCTGTTCTTTTAGTAAAGCCACGTTGTAATGATCAGACAATACTCGGAATTCACCTTGAACTCGTTAAGATTTTGTCAGAAAATCAATAATCAGCTGATTGCATTTATAGCTATCGACATCAATGGATTTATTAATAAAGGTGTTGATTGTATTATATGAAATGATATGGTTAAATGTCGTCCGTCACATGTCACAAACAGGATTTTGCCACTTTGCGACGCACGTGTTGAAGCAAAATTTTGACGCTTCCTCTCGATCCTTCTTTTAATGATTGTCAAGAAAAGAAAACTGTTGTTATGACGAAAAATCTTCAAAAGCAAGAAAGGTCTCTGATTTAAAACTTTATCATTTAACTTTGATATAGATAATTGATTTGAGTGGGTACTTTAAAGTCGTTTCAGTGACACACGTGTTTCAATGTTTCAAGCATAGTTTTACTTATTTACGATGGTCTAGAAAAGAAAACTGTCGTAATGAAGAAATCTATTCAAAAGGTTAGGTTAATTGGCATGAGAGTAACACTTCAATGTAATGACTACACCTTACAAGAGGGATAAATTTCAAGTGGTAAAATGTTTTGTTTTGTTGTAAAAACCACTTCTTGTTTGGGGGAAGGGGGGGGGGGGGGGGGGGGCGATGTCAAATTTTAAAAGAAAAATATATTTGTGTTACTTGGCGAAAAAAATATTAAAGTGGCGAAAAAAATATTGTTTTGGCGAAAGAGGTGGCGAAAAAAATAATTGACCCAGGGGAAACCCTGGTATAGATTATAGAACTTCTAGTCCAAACTTACAGTAAGTCATTGTATAGATTATAGAACTCCTAGTCCAAACGTACAGTAAGTCATTGTATATATTATAGAACTTCTAGTCCAAACTTACAGTAAGTCATTGTATTGATTATAGAACTTCTAGTCCAAACGTACAGTAAGTCATTGTTTATATTATAGAACTTCTAGTCCAAACTTACAGTAAGTCATTGTATAGATTATAGAACTCCTAGTCCAAACGTACAGTAAGTCATTGTATATATTATAGAACTTCTAGTCCAAACTTACAGTAAGTCATTGTATAGATTAAAGAACTTCTAGTCCAAACTTACAGTAAGTCATTGTATAGATTATAGAACTCCTAGTCCAAACGTACAGTAAGTCATTGTATATATTATAGAACTTCTAGTCCAAACTTACAGTAAGTCATTGTATAGATTATAGAACTTCTAGTCCAAACTTACAGTAAGTCATTGTATTGATTATAGAACTCCTAGTCCAAACTTACAGTAAGTCATTGTATATATTATAGAACTTCTAGTCCAAACTTACAGTAAGTCATTGTATAGATTATAGAACTTCTAGTCCAAACTTACAGTAAGTCATTGTATAGATTATAGAACTTCTAGTCCAAACTTACAGTAAGTCATTGTATAGATTATAGAACTTCTAGTCCAAACGTACAGTAAGTCATTGTATAGATTATAGAACTTCTAGTCCAAACGTACAGTAAGTCATTGTATAGATTATAGAACTTCTAGTCCAAACTTACAGTAAGTCATTGTATTGATTATAGAACTCCTAGTCCAAACTTACAGTAAGTCATGTATAGATTATAGGACTCCTAGTCCAAACGTACAATAAGTCATTGTATAGATTATAGAACTTCTAGTCCAAACTTACAGTAAGTCATTGTATCGATTATAGAACTCCTAGTCCAAACTTACAGTAAGTCATGTATAGATTATAGGACTCCTAGTCCAAACTTACAGTAAGTCATTGTATAGATTATAGAACTCCTAGTCCAAACGTACAATAAGTTATTGTATAGATTATAGAACTCCTAGTCCAAACGTACAATAAGTCATTGTATAGATTATAGAACTTCTAGTCCAAACTTACAGTAAGTCATTGTATAGGTTATAGAACTTCTAGTCCAAACTTACAGTAAGTCATCGTATAGATTATAGAACTTCTAGTCCAAACGTACAGCAAGTCATTGTATAGGTTATAGAACTTCTAGTCCAAACGTACAGTAAGTCATTGTATAGATTATAGAACTTCTAGTCCAAACTTACAGTAAGTCATTGTATAGATTATAGAACTCCTAGTCCAAACGTACAGTAAGTCATTGTATAGATTATAGAACTTCTAGTCCAAACTTACAGCAAGTCATTGTATAGTATGTTAAATTATCAAAATTTACAAGTAAAGTAAAAGAATCAGATGAATAAGTAAGGGCAGAAAATAAATTTGAAAAAAAAATTCTTCAATTTTTCAAGATTGTTTAAATCTAGATCTGCATGGAAGAATACAGAGAGTAAATTGGAAAAATATTTTTATATAGATTAGACTGTTGGTTTTCCTGTTTGAATGGTTTTACACTAGTAATTTTTGGGGCCCTTTATAGCTTGCAGTTCATCGTGAGCCAAGGATCTGTGTTGAAGACAGTTCTTTGACCTATAAGGGTTTTATTTACAAATTGTGGAAAAGTTGTCTCATTGGCACTCATACAACATCTTCTTATATCTATCATAAACTAAAGGATATGTGGGGGAATATCAATAAGACAGCAACCCAACAAATCATGAAAATTAAGTAAACAGCTCTCTTTGATGGAAAGACCTTATTACTATTTTGGGAATCTTCTATACTTGATCCAAGATTCTTCCACATTTGAATTATTGATGTCATTCCCTTTTTAAAATATTCAAAAATATGTTTTTCTCTAGTTTTCCCTTACTGGGATGACTGCAAAAAATATGGACCAATACTTGATTAAATAATCTGTATCAATTAAAGCTAACAAAATTATAAAAAGTAATGAAATATTGAATATTAAGTTGAATACATAGAGTAGCTGTGATAAGCTGATAAAAATATATCTTTTTTGGTAAGTAATGTAGCAAAAGCTCCTTCAATTTCTTATGTTTGGTACTCATTAAGGTGTTTGGTACTCATTAAGGATGTACCTAGGTGAGGGTTTGGAATCTGTGTCAGATGTTCAGACTAATAGTTTTTTTCTCCCTATGATACAAGGTAAAATATTTTGCCCCATAACGCCCATTTATCTTTTTACATAAGACTTAACAGCTTATAAATGGTCATTTACCAAAATTTAAGCAGATTCTTAATTTCTTTTCTTTTGATTTGAGACCTAAATAATACCAACGAAATATAAGGTAGAGGTTTGAGTCGGCCTTTTCCCGCCATATTGTAAAAATTAAATATCATGAAAAAGGAGCTCTATAACATTCTAATATTTTTAGCTTATTATGTTCCTGAAATAATTGCGGTTCCAACTTAGAATATCTTGATTTTTTTAATTTTACTTAAGTACATCCTTAAATGTTGTAATTACAGAAGCTGATTCTAACATTAGAGACTACAGTGGGAAGAAAGCCAAGCAGTATCTTAGAAATTCAGCCTCTACAAAAGCCCAACGTAAGACTTTTGATTTATCTTGCTCTATAAAATCAGATGGGGTTGACACGGGCAGTATAACCATTGCTGGTCCTGATTTACCACCGAATACTAAGGTCCAGTTACGGAGCTCTGTTAGACCCGAGCCTCCCCCTGAGAGACGGTCAAGGAGCTCTATAACTATACAACACCTATGTCTACAGGATCAAACTATTAATAGTAGTACATCATAATGTTTTGTTCGTATGTCCTTGTGTTGGTCAGTTTTACGTGTGATACTTGTATATGTACAGTTTATATTTATCTCGGAGAATGGTTGTGGCAATATAGAATTTTTTACATAAATGTGATAGCTGCATATCGTTCATGATGAGAATTGAGATTTCAGGAATATGTAATGCATTGGACTCTAGTCTCTTAAATTTTTTATTTAAATTTTTATTTTTAAACTTGTATTTCTTTTTGTGCCATGAGATTTATGTCTCATATATCTTATTTATATTTTCTTATAAGGTTGTTCTGTGTTTAAAAAAGGCCATGGATATATTTACCTAATCTAAAAGTCACTTCATTAAAATGGTTTTGTTGTCTTTATGAGAAATTTACCAATTGTACTTTGGTTCAGAAATTCACAAAGCTGTAAGAAAAAAAGATAGAATTATTAACATGATCAGTTTGAGGCAATGGAGCTAAGAGAAATCAGTGCTTCTTGTTGATGTTTTTGGGGTTTTATTTTTGCATCTCGTAATTGTCAACTATCTAAAAGACGGTTAATGTCAGGTTTAAATGTTTATAAAATCTGGTTATTAAACTGAAAATTTTAAGTAAGAAAGGAATTTGGACAAATATATGAAAGGAGACTCTATTGAAAGTTAACACAATGGCTAGGTTCACTACATTGATTAATGAAATAGAAAAATTGTTTTATATAATTATGGATATTTTATTCATTAGAAATTTTATATGATGTATTAAAGTGTTTTAAAATTCTTATGAAATGACAATTTTAAGCCTGTTATAACAACATTAATGGGATTAAAGACATAATATAAATATTTGATAAGTTTTTGTGCCTGGAGCATGTCGGTCGTCAGGGTATTAACAAATAGTTACATGCTCAGGAAATTGACAATAAATATTTCTTTTATTAAATACTAAAAAGATTAATCAATGGTCGATATTTATCTGCACAAAAGTATCATTAAAAAATTGTCAGTTACATGATTTTATTTTTTTACGGGTACCTGATTCATTCCATGCTAAAATTACATCATATCTATTTATATAGACAAAATTTAACATAACCTAAATTTCATTTATTATCAATTTTATTATATATGAGTATATATTTATTTAATTAAATAATTTAATTTTACTAATATTGTAATTTATGAATTTTACTGCATTTTTATAATATATCTGCTAAACCTTTGTCATAATTCTTAACTTGTTCTTTAGACTTTTATCTATTGCTTGTTGTAATGTATATTTATATTTTATTATGCCTACAAATGAATATTGATCAAAATCAAATGTCTTGTTTTGTCTTCTATAGTAGAAAAAGGCCTTCATAAATGAAAAACAAAAAATTGCAGACATTTCCAGGATCCTGGCCTGCACTTTCTAATAAAAATCACTGATCAGATCAATGCAACTGCGTGCCAATCTTTATTCATTGGAGACAATTTCACAGCTGTTATCCTAATGCTAGCAAGTTAAAGATGATTGCTTGATTGCTTTGTTTGTATTCAAGTATGCTCAAGCATTTTTTTAGATTGACGTCTGCAAACAATATAAGAAGGCAGAGTTAAACCTGTATATAGGTCAATTTGATTATTTGATAATGTCCAATCAAATTTAAATAAAATGTATACAAGATCAACTCTACCTTTTTATATTGTTTTCAGATGTCAATCTTTATAATCACAATGCTTGAACAAACATTATACTAATAAAACATACAAGCTAACAAAACCTTTAACTTGCTAACATTGAGATAACAGCTGTAAAGTGAAAATCATTTATAGATAATAGAGATTTAAAAGTAAAAAGAAAAATTCATGTTTAGGATTGTGTTTACCATGACATTCCTTAGCCCTGATATTTAGTTACTAACCTTGCATTTATTCCCAAAAGCATGCAATAAATGTTTAAAATGTTTGCTTTGGTCTTACAGCCTGAGCCTGGCATAACATGTATGTATAAGACACATTTAGAGTTGTCTTTCCTTGTATGGCTTCACTTGCTAGAAAACAATTTTGACAAAGGTTTCAATTTGTTACAGTATGAACTGAATTTTTGTGAAAATTTTGAAACAAACAAAGTTCTGTAAAAATATTAACAGTTTGATTTACTATGAAATAAATTTTTATTCAGATTTACAATCATTAACTTTTGATCTAACAGTGATCGGTGATAACTTTTAATCTAACTTTGATTGATAATGAATATATAACTTTTGATCTAATGGTGATTTATCAACGATAACTTTTAAGATATCAGTTACATTATTATATTAGGCTTACACTTAAACGCTTATTGTTTCTTCTTACTTATATATTTCACTCTAGTTATATACAGATTAACAAATTTAAAGGTGAAACTATTAGTAAACAAATAAACAAATGAGTTCAAGATTAAATAAAAGTATGTTGTTTGATTTTAGGTGCTTTCAAAAGAGGGTCAATCCGACACAACTCAAATCAGAGTGAGGTCTTTCTTTATTCCTTAAATCTTGGGCTGACTGAGGAGCCAATATTTGATCAGTGATAAACTGCATGAGCTTATTTACGTGCTTTTTACTATAGACAATATAATGATCATGAATTAATCAAACATATTTCATGCAATTCAGCTAGCTAACATTTTATTTTATTATTGTACAGTTAAATTTTTTTAAAGTATAATTAGACTTTTTATAAAAAAAATTATAGCACATCAAAACTCAATTATTTGGATGAACTAATGCTATTTAAAGATTTTTGTACAAGTGGAACTAGTATGAAAGAACAATTATTGATACAATTTCAAATACTTTTGTGTCCTTCTATCTGCTAATGTTTTGTAAAGTTCATTGATACAATATACATTAAATGAAAAACAAAAAAATTCTATAACATTACTTATTAATGCTTATTTTTTTACAATAAAAGTAATGATTTTTTATGTAAATTATTCAAAGGTGTGTATGGAAAAAAAAGTAAAACATTAAACTCAATACTATAAATTTACACATTAAAACATACTTATTTGAGAGACTTGTTATGAAGGTAACTTGGACATTTAGATTTTACTTTGTTAGTCTGTGTTAATGCCAATAAATTTGGTGACTGTTGCTTAATAACATATGAAGGTCAATCAATGGCACTTCTGTTTACTACATCATGTTCATTGTTCATAAACATTGCACATTGAAATGCTATATGGAACACAAAGAACAATTTCCCCCCTTAATAGTTCATTTCTTAGAGTTTGAGATAACCTTTTCATGAATAAAAAGACTTTTATCTGTAACTTATTGACCATTGTGACTTATATTTTCTTTGCTAAGACATTTCATTTGATCAAATACTGCTGGTGGTATGTTAGACATACATTGATGCAGTCAAACAATTTTTGTTAGTAATTGACCTTGTTGACATCTTTTTCATCGATTTAAAACTTTTGTATCTATTGTTGAAAGCCATAGTTGTTAACATCTTTGTACCCACAGCAAAAATGTCACATCTTAGTTTCCTATTATTGATTGATTGAATTTCGTGGCTGTCGGTTTGTTTTGGTAGAGGAAGCTTGAGTGCCTGAAAGAACCACTGGCCTTTAGTAGAAACACTGACAATCCTAGTCAATTGAGATTGGAGTGAAGCCAATCGGCCATGTGTCCACAGGCTTGTGATACAGTAATTTGACTACTAAGACAACTTGACCATGAAGATTCCTAAGTTTCCTATAATGACTCTAATGGTATCATAGGGTATGACCTTCAATAATGAGCAAACCAAGCATAGTAAACTATAAAAAGCCATAAGACAAAATGAAAAGAAATCCAAAAGAAAAGGCTTGATTATTCGAAAAATACAAACCAAACAAACAAGATAGAAAGTGGAAATCAATCAAAGACTATGTTTTAATTACAGGCTCCTAACTTAGGACAGGTATGACATGCACAGAAAAATGTGGCAGGATTCAAAATGTTTGCGACATTGCTCTCTTAATACCTAAAACAGCATTGTAACAACTCAATATAAAAACAAATTTTTGATTTTTCTTGAAAAAGTTGACTGATCTAATCAGCACTAAGCATATGAAAAAGACATTATAGCAAAAACAACACTAGATATTGAGATCAAAGTACTGGTAGTTTGTGAAAGCTAGTATTAAGATCTGAGTATTGGTAGTTTCTGAAAGCTAAATATTGAGATCTGAGTACTGGTAGTTTCTGAAAGCTAAATATTGAGATCTGAGTACTGGTAGTTTGTGAAAGCTAGTATTGAGATCTGAGTACTGGTAGTTTGTGAAAGCTAGTATTGAGATCTGAGTACTGGTAGTTTCTGAAAGCTAGTATTGAGATCTGAGTACTGGTAGTTTCTGAAAGCTAAATATTGAGATCTGAGTACTGGTAGTTTGTGAAAGCTAGATATTGAGATCTGAGTACTAGTAGTTTCTGAAAGCTAGATATTGAGATCTGAGTACTGTTAGTTTCTGAAAGCTAGTATTGAGATCTGAGTACTAGTAGTTTTTGAAAGCTAGTATTGAGATCTGAGTACTGGTAGTTTGTGAAAGCTAGATATTGAGATCTGAGTACTGGTAGTTTGTGAAAGCTAGTATTGAGATTTGAGTACTGGAAGTTTGTGAAAGCTAAAAATTGAGATCTGAGTACTGGTAGTTTGAGAAAGCTAGATATTGAGATCTGAGTACTGTTAGTTTCTGAAATCTAGATATTGAGATCTGAGTACTGGTAGTTTGTGAAAGCTAGATATTGAGATCTGAGTACTGGTAGTTTGTGAAAGCTAGTATTGAGATTTGAGTACTGGAAGTTTGTGAAAGCTAAATATTGAGATCTGAGTACTGGTAGTTTGTGAAAGCTAGATATTGAGATCTGAGTACTAGTAGTTTCTGAAAGCTAGATATTGAGATCTGAGTACTGTTAGTTTCTGAAAGCTAGTATTGAGATCTGAGTACTAGTAGTTTTTGAAAGCTAGTATTGAGATCTGAGTACTGGTAGTTTGTGAAAGCTAGATATTGAGATCTGAGTACTGGTAGTTTGTGAAAGCTAGTATTGAGATTTGAGTACTGGAAGTTTGTGAAAGCTAAAAATTGAGATCTGAGTACTGGTAGTTTGAGAAAGCTAGATATTGAGATCTGAGTACTGTTAGTTTCTGAAATCTAGATATTGAGATCTGAGTACTGGTAGTTTGTGAAAGCTAGATATTGAGATCTGAGTACTGTTTATTTCTGAAAGCTAGTATTGAGATCTGAGTACTGGTAGTTTCTGAAATCTAGTACAAAGCCAATTCCGATTACTGTTGATTCTTCAGTTTTTGGTGGAAACTTATTTTCATGGATTTCATGGGTAAAGATGAATCAAGAATTTCGATTCTGAACTCAGTAAAAACTTTCGATAGGCTTGATATGCAGACATCTAATATCACAGGGAGAGTACAAGTGTTCCGTTATCACCAATAATTGGTACACAAAAATGATTAAATCCTAAGTAATAAGATGAATAAATAAACCCTGTTTGCCCTTTTAAAAATATCAATACTAGTATGTACACATCCAATGAATTAAGTTTAAAATTTATAACCTTTCAAAATTAGTTTATTTAAAGAATCATATCTAAATTTATCAGCTCTTTATCTACATTGTTATAAAGGTACATTAAAACTGCATTATCATGTTTTGTTAAAGATTTAAGTTAAGATGTTTAGTTATTCGTTGTAAAGATAGCCCTGTCTTTTACTAGTTCTGCATATCTTACTTTCATGGAAAGGGGAAACAATCATACAATAAGAGGGGGCCAAAACATACATCACCAAAAAAAAAATTTACAGTAAGATCATGTAGAAAAAATTGAAAAAAAGCAGGATTTTCTTTGTGAAAAATCTCCTAAGAAGAATCAATCTGGAAGACAGCATACACATTTTGATAGGATGACCTTATGACCTCATGAACTACGTGTAATTGTCTAAAATGTAAGTAGCAAATTTAATGAAATTAATTTGAAAAAACTTGGATTCAGGATAGAGATTTAATATTTTAAAGTTTCAAAACAATAGTTCTACTATAAAAATCAAAGCAGAGTTTTGTGGTAAATGAAAAAAAAATTACTAAGAACAAAGCTGAAGATAGTATGTCATTTTATCAGAAAAAAAAGATATTCAAAATAGTAGAAGTATATTTTAGAAGTAGCCAAACCTTATTAATAACTAACACACTTTTTTAAATGCTGCATGAGTGGATTAGAAGAGAAATATATGTGTAAGTACACGTTTTAGTACCCCTAGATGTGTGTATAGCTCAATGCATGTGTACCATTTCTTGGTTTAATCCTTTTCTTTTGGTATACATAGTAATCTTGGAATGAAAGAAATTTGACTTCAGTTTGAATGAATTTTGTTTTATGTCTACTATGTTAATTAGTTACATACTTAATAGAATAATGGATGCCATACACCATTTTTTGTAAACAGAGATTTTGACCTTGTTTAGTATTCACCTTGTCATTGAAAATGTACTTTTACATGATGCACAAATTGATATACAAGATTTGAAATAGTAATAATGAAGAATATGTTTGCCAACACCAGGGATTCTTTTACTGCACATGAGTTGAGATCAATTTTAGTACCCATCTTCTTTTCTTCTTTCTATTTTATATTATGTATTACATGAAATTGAGTTAATTAGATATAGGAAGATGTGGTGTGAGTGCCAATGAGACAACTCTCCATACAAATAACAATTTAAAAAGTAAACCATTATAGGTTAAAGTACGGCCTTCAACACGGAGCCGTTAATTGTTTGTTTAATGCACCAATACATGACATTGGGTTTGTTGTAAGATCATTGTATGCAAATTTGTCTATGAACAGATGGCTAAGGTCCTTTTAGTTTTTAACAGTATAAGCCTTTTAGGTTTTTAAAATTGAAACATCTAGTGTAGTATGGCTTTGACATGGGCTTTTTTTTTATTGATATTTACATGAAACTTGAACTTAAATATGTATTGAACCCTAACATACTAAATGGCCTAATATTTATGCTGAAGTGCAAATGGATGGATTATGTTACTGTATTCATGTAATTGGAGTTTTCCCTGGGAATGCACATTTGTACCAGGTAAATTAGTCTGAGATTACTCTGACATCCAACAGCTGGGACCTAAAGCCCCGGCTTGCCTGTTAAAACAGCCGTTGGACGTCAGAGTAAACTCTGACTACAGATAAATCAGACCTATTTTAGAACCGAACTTGTTGAAAATTTTGTCACATTGTCTATTGAAAGAAGGTAAAACATAAGTATAGGAAGTAGTCATTAGTACATATTTCTTTGTTTTGAATAATCAATGTTTCAAGGAAAGATGTTTCTATGTTGTTCACAATGTTTCAAGGAAAGATGTTTCTATGTTGTTCACAATGTTTACAGAATTGTTGCAGCTTTTTTTTTTTGGTATGTTCAAAATCATCTTTAAGATTCAATAAGTAACAAGTTTATGAAAATTTAGTTAACTTTATAAAGTTTTAATTTGAGATATAAGATATTTTGGCATCAGATGTTGAGATTATTTGTGAACCAGAGATGGGACCGATTACTTTCAATGTAATTGATTAAATTACAATTACTTTGTCATTTGTACGATTAAATTAAATTAATGATTACATCATTTCTGAAAGTATCTGATTAAATTAATGATTACATTGGCAAAGTAATCATGATTACATCTGATTACAATAAATTTAAAAACAAAACATTTTGAATGATGTGAATGAATTAACGTTCAATAACACTATAGCATTTTTGAGAAAGTATTTTAATTGATTCAATTATAAAATGATAACTTCAAATTAAACTTCATTTATTTAAATAAACACCAAATTTCACTACATATATATACATTACATTTTATCACCAATGATCTCTGAATTATTTTGAATTAAATTTAATAAAGATAAATCATAATGAAGAGTTTTTTGTTTGTCTTCTGACCTCTTTCATAATTTATATGTATTCCAAGTTGCAGTTTATGGAAGTTTAAGTATGGATGAAATAAAGTTACCAGTTAAAAAACTATGTTAAATTTGAATAGAAGTGTTTAATCAAATTGTAAACAATATGTAAGTACTAAAAATCATTGCATTTTACATGTCCAGTCCAATACAAAAAAATTTAAACAACATATTTGTCCTTCTTTTAATTTAGTTTGTGCTAATTAGATAAATGTTCATGTCTGATTTATCTTTTATCATATATATTTCCCTACAGCTATACTCAATTGGTAATTGCAATAAAAACAAACCTTAATTAGTCTCCTACCTGTCAATTCAAAGTTGATAAAAATCACAAAAATTAACAAAAGAATATAATTCAGGGTTAAAGAAAAGTATTACTTGAATATATAACAGTTATTATCAAATATTAATATGAAGAAATTATAAAACGATGAATATACATGTATGTAAAATATCTTTTACCAAGATAAAAGATATATAATTGTATATATGTCTCTCCTTAGGCTAATGATGACTTTTCAATACTGTAACAGTTTATTTTTTACTGAAGTAGACATACTTACAGTAACCAAATAATTTTAGTATGTTTAAAATTTATCAAATATGAATAACAAAGAGGTTCATTTAATGACCAAAACACAATTTTAGATTTTTTCATTGTAATCAGAATGTAATCAAAACGTAATCATGATTACAGGGTATTTTGAAAAGTAATTGATTAAATTAAATTACATGTAATCAGATTTTTGGCTGATTAATGATTACACTGATTACTTGAAAAATTGTAATCAATTACAGCTGATTAATGATTACAATTACAATTACCCCAAGTCTGTTGTGAACAGTAATAAAGTGAATAGCATACAGAGATCTCCTTTAATTAATGATTAAGAAATTTTCAGTTTTTTGTTGAAAGTTTTGGACAAGGTGATAGCTGTAGGATTATATTTAATTTTTATAGTATAAGTGATTTTTCAGATGCATTCATCAATGATATATATATGTACCTTCAATATTTCCTTAATGTTATTATTTGAAAAGTTTCCTTTATTATATAGATGACAGTTTCAGCAAAGTTTAGCTTAGTTAATTTCTCTGTGTATACTTTATGCTTCATAATTTTTGCAATGGAATGAATCTCCATCTTTCTTTTTTCTTTTCATTTCTAACATTTTATTGACTTTTTTACATTACTGATGGCTTCATACCTAACAGTGTTTGGGTTGTAGAAAAAGAAATTACAGGGAGAAATAATACAATTTTTTATCATTATTGCAGCCTACCACTTCATGCAAAGCTAAATAGCTGGGGTTTTTGTTTTTGTTTAATTACATTGCAGATAAAACATTAAAAAAATCACAACAAATAATCCAGACCTGAGCAAACCAGTTACAAAATCAAAATGTCTTTAGAATTTACTGTTTCAAGTTCTAATGAACTTTGTAATATTTTCAGAGCATGCATTCATACCATATATTTTGCTCATTATTTCCTGAAGTAGTACAAATTCAAAATGTTCAACCATTTAAATTATGTTAATTTCCTTTTGGGATACAGAAATAAAATAACCCATAATCAATTTGGTTTGTAAATGATGATTTGTGACCAAAAAGAACAGAATTAACACAATCATATCTTTTCTATGAATATTTATGGCCCCTTTGTTAATTTTCTTGTTATCTTTTCCTAAATCCACAAGAAATTGATATCCATGAAAATAAATGAATCCACAGTAACTAGTTGTTCATGATTTATACATACATTTCATCAACTCGATCTGATTTGATCTACTCTGTCATGATTTATACATATATTTCATCAACTCGATCTGGTTTGATCTCCTCTGTCATGATTTATACATATATTTCATCAACTCGATCTGGTTTGATCTCCTCTGTCATGATTTATACATATATTTCATCAACTCGATCTGGTTTGATCTCCTCTGTCATGATTTATACATATATTTCATCAACTCGATCTGATTTGATCTACTCTGTCATGATTTATACATACATTTCATCAACTCGATCTGATTTGATCTACTCTGTCATGATTTATACATACATTTCATCAACTCGATCTGGTTTGATCTACTCTGTCATGATTTATACATACATTTCATCAACTCGATCTGATTTGATCTACTCTGTCATGATTTATACATACATTTCATCAACTCGATCTGGTTTGATCTACTCTGTCATGATTTATACATATATTTCATCAACTCGATCTGATTTGATCTACTCTGTCATGATTTATACATACATTTCATCAACTCGATCTGATTTGATCTACTCTGTCATGATTTATACATACATTTCATCAACTCGATCTGGTTTGATCTACTCTGTCATGATTTATACATATATTTCATCAACTCGATCTGATTTGATCTACTCTGTTTCTTCACATAGACAGTTTATTTAAATATATATATTTTTAGCTCACCTGGCCTTAACATCTGTCATTTGAAAACAAGTAATTTATTTCTAAAATTGATTTTTGATTGTAAAAAAGTAATGATATATACTATAAATTCATAAATTGTTCTGAGGTTTAATTTAATTAATGCAATTAATATGACTAGGTGAGTATCACAATAGTAAGAACTCACATTCTGATATCTTAAACATGAATCTTTAGATTTTTATGAAGTTGCAATGATTAAACTTGCTTTTTGTACATTCTTCAAAAATTGCAATGATAAATGCACTCAATGATATCTGATTTCACAATTTAAAAATGCCATATTTGTGCCAGGTCAGTTATTCAGGCTCTTATAAGCCTTCTGTAATTTATTTTAGTTTATTATATACTTAGTAGTATAAAGATGTAAATTTTTTGTGTAATACAATCAATTGCTATCAGTCTATGATGAAAAGAATGTATGATGAAAACTAACCAAACTGAAAAGAATTAACTATGCAATACATGGCAAGGGCCGGGTAAACTCATGCTAACATATCAATGAGAGGAACCTGAACCTTTTCCATGCTTGCCTGTCTAAACCTAGTTAGTCAGGTTCATTTTCATCATACAACCCAAGTTTCCAGAATTCAAAGTTATTTTAGATTCAAATATTTCCTTGTTTAATAATTTCTCAGTATTATTTAAAGACCAGAGGTATGTAAATATTGAAAATTAATCACCAGGGTAGTAACCAAGTTTTAGGATTGTAATCAGAGAGTATATACTTCATATAAGGATGGGAATTCTCAGGAACCAAGAAGAACATGGCCCCTAAAAATTTGAGCTAGGTCTCTTATTTGATGCATATTTTTGCTTGGTCATATATAAACACATGATCACCAAAATAATGGTTTGGGTTATCATTTTGAATCTCTGACATTAATTATTTTGACATTAAAATCAACATTTTTTTCTATTCTGGTTTATAAATTCTATTGAAAGTCATCATGGCAATCTATATTTCTCAACAAGATAAAAAGTTGTGTGAGTTTAACCACAGTAATGTATTACCATAATCATGATAATGTTACGAATGGTTATATCTTCCTTATTGCTTACATGCCTTCTGACATTTAAAGCAACATTTGACACTGCCTAAACCAACATTCATAGAATGCAGACTTTTGACATTTAAAAAAATACCATAAAACGTATTGGAAAGTGGAATCGTGTTATATAATGTTTCAAGATTAACTTTTATAGCTTTTTGACAAATTAACAATTAGTCTTAACAATTAAATTATAGTCAATGAAAGGATAATATAGCAATAAGTGAATAACAATACAATTGAAATAGGACTATATTGTATTGTTTACGTATGATCTTTTTTATAGATTTGGTTTTGTCATAAACTATTGGTTGGGTAATAATTATGCATATTTGTTTTAGCGTTTTAGTGCAGAAAAGTATATTTTATTAAATGTCAGACATTTTTTATAAAAAAAGATAAGGAACTAATTTGTCATGATACTGTTTTGTTTCTAATTTGACTTTTGTTTTTTTCCAATTATATAAAAGATACTTTTAAATTCAGGAAGTTCTATTCATCTTTATGAAATATGAAAATATTTTTCATTGTATATCAATTCCTTTAACAGAATATTTTTACTTTCCATTATATGATTATTTGAAATTTGGTATTTTAGTATGAATTATGCATTTATTTTAATCACTGTTGACACAATGTAAATTTAAATTCTGTTAAGTTCATCTTGATGTTAAGAATTGCCTTTACTTATCCTGCAATTTACCAAGTGTTCATTATTTTTTCATTTGAAATTTGTGAAACTTTAAAAAAAAAAAAACTGAACTATAACCCCTTTAAGAAGTAAATATAGGTTTCAAAGTTGCAAAATTTCATCATTGCCTGTTTCCCCTAGCTAAACAAGAAGATGACATTCATTTTCAGTTGTATGATAAAATAGTCTAATTCTAGATCTAGAATGCCATGTTTATAAAAAAAAAAAGTAAAAACATATTTCTTTAAGAAATGAACATGAACAATAGTATATTAGCAAAGTGCTTACCTTGTTGCATTATTTAGACTTAAGAATTTACCAAATTTTTCATTCCAGGGCTGTTAACAAGTTTGGAGGATAACCAATTCAATGATATTAGTTTCTTTGAACTTTCATTTAAAATAAGTTTCTGTCAATCCTATTTAACATTTTGAATCTCTTTTCCAGAACTTTTGTTAACAAGAAGGCTTGGATCAACATCTGCTGCAGGTAATAGAATCACACAAACAAATTAAATAGAAAGTTATATGTAGGGCAGTTTAGTAAACAAACGATAAAATTAAAAAAATAATTAATCACATTTGAGCTGACCTAAATGAATGATGAGAGTATGTCCTTATTCCAACCCTAGCTGCCTGAATGAGTATGTATGGTATTCAATTAAATCACTAGACCAGTCTCAACAAAACTTTGTTAGAACTATATGTAAACTATATATACTATGACCTAATAGTATTTCTGGTACTTTGTACCAGACATTTCTAATGTCACCAATCATTTGAAAACAGTTTAAAGAAGGGTGATAAAAAATGTAAGTCATAGAATAGCAGGATTAATGATTGATTGGTTGTTAGTGATTAAAGCCACTTTCAGCTATAGTGGCATCCAGTTTTTGTTAGTAGAGGAATCTTGGCAATTGATAGTTCTGTTCTGCTGTCCAATATGTTTTTGGTCATTTTTGTTATCCTGTTTATGAATACCACAAACCATGGCAAATAATGATGAAAAAGACAACATCAGTCCACAAAGCAAAACAAAAAAATTATTAAAAATTTATGTATTAGAATTACATGACAAAATCTAATAAAGGTACACCAACAATAACAGGGGCGGATCCAGCCATTTTAAAAAGGGGGGGATCCCAACCCAGAGTAAAGGGGGGGGGTTCCAGCTATATGCTCCCATTCAAATGCATTGATCAGCCCAAAAAAAGGGGGTTCCAAACCCAGGAACCCCCCTGGATCCGCCAATGAATAATCTTTGTAATAAGTGGCAATACCGTGTTGTACTTTTCTTATTTTAAGGTGAAAGGAGGTTAATGTTTAGGTATATGAACTGAGTGATACGGGTTAAGAAAGGTAATGTCAGTGATTCAGAATTGTCACCAGTAGATCAATGTGGTTAATGTGGTCAATATATATCAACAAATATTCTATTGGTGGTAGTATGTTCCTAATATATTCCAGTTTAGGTTTTTAGGTTTAAAGCTACTTTCAAAACCACAATCCTTTCCTGTTTTCCTGTATTGTGTCATTACTGAATTTCACTCTTTTGTCGTGTCAGCGACATTTATGTTACGAAAGCGAAACAGAGTGATCAAAAACTCTGTCATTAGTGTTGTCAATATAAAGGTTCAGTTTGTGGTAATGTTTTTTTTAAGACATCAATAACTTTGTCAAACCTTTATAAAATTTTTGCAATTTGGAAAGATGCTTTTTCTGATCAAAAGAAGTAATATTTTTAAAAGGTTTGTTTTCTTTTTCCATATATTTTTGATAATCAGACAAAATATATTTCAAAATTCACATGTAGACAGTCTAAGTCTTAAGTCTAAATTTTTTTGGACATAATAAACTTTTTAAACTTTCATAGATTGATATGAAACTGAGCTGGGACTCTAATTTGATGCACATTTTTGATTGGTCATAAAAAGACTTGATCACCAAAATTATTGTTTGGGTTACCATTTTGAAATTTTGAATTTAAATATTAGCAGTAGGCAAATGTTAAGCAAATATCTCATTGTATTTACAGTGTCCGGTAGATCTCTTGATGATTCCTTTACACGAACAGCATCATTCAGGAAAAGTAACCGTGCAAGAGCACTTAGTAGTCTAATCTTGTCTAAATCATCAAATATGAAGAATGCCATGTTTAGGTCTACATGGACTGGATCTGCAGACAACATAGAGGACTATAGGTCTAGAAGCCCAAGTAGAACACCACCTAATGCCTCACCTAGCCTTAGTAGAAGACAGTCGGTAAGTAAAATACTGAATAGCATTGTTGTCCAAATTTATTTATATAGGTAGGTGGTATACCAATACTTGTATCTGGTAGTTATTTCTTTGTTCTTTAAAATAATTATTGCCCTTCAAAGAGATATTAGCTAAAATCATCCTCTTGTTTAAAAGACCTTTGATGATATATAATTACCCCTGTCAAAGTTCAAGTTATGTAATTTGATTATATAGATTGATGAGAAGTTTGCCAATATCTTGTAATTACTTTAGAAATAAGCAAATGTGACATGATTGCTAATGTGACAACTATTCACGAAAGACCCTTACAAATAAGGTGTGGATTTAATTAAGAGTCCTTGCTGACTTACTGAACGCAAGTTCAAATCCAATTCCAAATAAAAAATAAACCATGTTTTCCCAGAGTAAAATTTGAATCAGACTCATCCAATGAATTAAGTGTTAAATCATCATAAATAATCTAAGTAAAACTTGGTCATGTGCAATGCCAAAAGATGAGTTTTGACATGATAGGCTGTTAAATCACTGGGTTATGTATTTTGGTTTGTGATTTGCCAATATTTGGAAAATTATGCCAATCAATACACAGTTTTATGAATAAAACCAGTTGGTTCACCAAGATCTAGTTCATATTTTTGGACAAATGCTATATTATATTTTGGTATGCCTCAATATTTAATAATTATGCTTTCAAAATAAAAAAAGTATGATGTAAATTTGTTCATCGATTATTCTTGTAATTTCCAAGAATATTATATATAGACCTCATCTTTGCTTTGGTCTTCATATGAATACTTTACAGTATATGTATTGAATGATAAATGTTTCATATCTTTTTTTGTTAAATGGCAGAAGCCAGAATAGTTAAAAATGTCCTCTTAGTCTTCTTTTTTTGACATAAATTAGGCCGTTAGTTTTCTCGTTTAAATTGTTTTACATTGTCTTATCGGGGCCTTGTATAGCTGACTATGCGGTATGGGCTTTGCTCATTGTTGAAGGCCGTACGGTGACCTATAGTTGTAAATGTCTGTTTCATTTTGGTCTTTTGTGGATAGTTGTCTCATTGGCAATCATACCACATCTTCTTTTTTATATTTGCCTGTTCCAATACTTATCAAAGGTACCAGGATTATAATGTAGTACGCCAGACGCGCGTTTTGTCTACATAAGACTCATCAGTGACACTCATATCAAAATATTTATAAAGCCAAACTAGTACAAAGTTGAGGAGCATTGAGGATCCAAATTCCAAAAAGTTGTGCCAAATACGGCTAAGGTTATCTATGCCTGGGATAAGAAAATCCTTAGTTTTTCGAAAAATTCAAAGTTTTGTAAACAGGAAATTTACAAAAATGACCACATTATTGATATTCATGTCAACACCGAAATGTTGACTACTGGGCTGGTGATACCCTCGGGGACGAAACGTCCACTGCTAAGAAAATCCTTAGTTTTTCGAAAAATTCAAAGTTTTGTAAACAGGAAATTTACAAAAATGACCACATTATTGATATTCATGTCAACACCGAAATGTTGACTACTGGGCTGGTGATACCCTCGGGGACGAAACGTCCACCAGCAGTGGAATCGACCCAGTGGTGTAAATAGTTATCAATACTTTAACAATTCAAATCAAGTAATAAACGATTCATGTTACTTTTGGGAGAGAACTATCTGCCATTAAAAATCTAAACATGCAGATTGTTGCTTTAACCTTTCATAACTGAGTTAAAGTATAGACTATAGAAGATCTTTTCATGTAACTGTTGCTTTAACCTTCAATAACTGAGTTAAGGTATAGAAATCTGTTCATGTTTTGTCACATGACACACATGTGCTACTAATGTTCAGTGATCATAATACAATTATACCATAAAGCAAGATCAGTTGTCATAGTTTTTTCATGAGGTTTTAGTCTAGTGTATATTGTCACATTAAATATAATCAAAATAAATAGATATTAGTTATCAAGTATCAATATGAAATTGATTCCCACAAGTTCATGCAGAAATTGATTCATGATAGAAAAAATGTACTGAATATTTTTTTTAATTTTCTGTTTTATAGAATGTAACAGTACCAAAAACTAATTGTTGATCTTTTACATAGCCTGTTTTGCTACAACTGTAGAAGATACACATTTTCCTATGCATTAAATGAATGAGTAATAATAATAATAATAAATAAAGTTCTTTTTCTAATGAAGGCAACTCATTTAACAATTATATGTTAATCTTCCATAGGCCTTCAAATGAAGACATTGTTCTCATCAAATGCATTAAAATATTATGACAATTAATATATGTCAATGGCATAATATACCCCATACAAATTTTTGTGGTAAAAAAAAATGTGGTTATTAATTTTAAGATATGCTGTTGGTGACAGGGTGGTCGCAGCTATTTAATTGTAATTAGAAATTTGGGTTTTGTACTTTGTTCAAAGATGTTGATGATCTCAAGTTGCCATCATCAATGTCTGTTGGTCTGTGTTGGATATTTGGTAATCATACAACATTTTCTTTTTTGCTGGACTAGAAGAAACTCAGAATTGTATGTTGAAAGTTTTGATTAGATAATACATTTAACAAAATCAACAGAGAAATTTAAAAATTAGAAGACATGTCATTTACTTTTAGAAGGCAAATAAAAAAGGTGGATCAAAAAATGTTGAAAAAGAGGCAAGTATGATAACTAACAAGAAATACATAATATTCAGGCTATTCTGGTAATGGTTTTATTTTGTTTCTATCTTATCAAAATATACCAATGGCAAGTATTTTATATCTGTCAACTAGTTAAAAATAACAAGTCTAAATAAAGTATTATCAAATGCAACCTACATGTATTTTCTCTTTCTTTGTTACTGTATTTGAATGGCTGTTTCATATTTAGAACTTATTTTATTGTTAAAAAAGAAAATAAGAATATAATATTTTAAATAGAACTATATATGTATATCAGATTTAACATCCAATATACTCAAGATATAACATAATATTATTTCAAAAAATGCTTGATGTTTTGGGGAAGTTCAGATATCCATTTTACACTTAACAATTACAAATGAATTATATGAGTTATTTTTGAGATTTTTATGTCATTTGGAAAGGAAGTATAATTTTCTGTTTCCAGTTTGTTCACTGAAATTAAAGTTATTAATTCAAAAGAGAAATAATAATATAATTTTGTTCGTCTGGTTTTTTAAAGAAATGAATTTCTACTGTAAAATTATATATTAAAATGTAAAAATAAGTTGGTATTAGATATATTTGACATGACAAATTTCAATTTAAAACATTCAGTATATTTGTGGAAATTCTTGATTCGTAGTCTTACATAAATACGACCTAAGATCAGGAATAGAATGAAGTCAATCTAAAACGTCATCATTTTTTGTCAATACAGGTGTAAATACTGTTTGTGATATATAGCAATTAAACAACCATTTCCATGCATAACACCACTAGATTTGATATCAGTGCAAGGTGTTACAATAATGTATGTTGGTCCTTTAATGTGGATTCTTTGTTTTGATTTTTTGGGGATTGGGGATGGTCTACCTAAGCTAGTTAATGACAGGAATGTTAACGTAGAAGACCTGCATTTTACTTTAGGTTTTCTTTATTAGTCAAGAATGAATAAAATCTTTCTTCAACAAGGAGTGATCATGAATTGAACTGTTTTATTGGATATCATATAAAACCCTTGGAATTATAGAATGTTTAAAGCACCTATCAACATTATTTAAAAAACTTATGAACACAATGCAATATTTGAAAAAAAGTCTTATGATACATGCAAATGCAGATAATCATAAGTTTTCAATTTTCGATCATGCTTAAAAAATAATGGTGAACATTTGGCATACAAATATTTTGAAATAACTGGCCACAATGCATCCATCTTATAAAAAAGACCAATATGGATGGTAATTTGAAATAAAGGAGGTGCTTATATTGCAATTTGATAGTAACAACACAAATTTAATACCACACTCTTGATAATAATTTTGTATGGTGGATGACGTTTAGATATACAGAAGTACAAATTATCTGCCTACTAAATTTTTAACAAAAACATATTTAACCACATACTTTTTGGGAAATAGTAGTTTAGATTGTCAGTATATTAATTATTGTGGTGGATGGTATCCAGTCAGTTTTTTGCAGCTAGTTAATTGGTTTTATTGGTATTATCAAATTTATTTAATTAGGTTTTTTTATGGTACTATTTTGATAATGTGTATGCTTAGCAACTTAATGCCATTCTGGTTTCTGCGTCACAATTGATCCTAAATATAAAACTATATTTCTTGTAATGCTATTAGATAATAAAATAATGTGTTAATACAAACTAAATGCATATCAGACTTTTAATAAATCAAATTTTCACAAATTATAGTGTATTATAATTATATATATTATATATATCCTTGAAGTTTTCAGGATTTTTAAATATCCATTTTACACTTTACAATTATATGTTGAGCTATTTTTTTTCTATGTCACTTGGAAAGGAATTATCATTTTTCATATCAAAATATTTCACTGAAATAAAAGTTATTCATTAAAAATACTATAATCAGGTACCTCTTATATTACTCATAAATGAATTGTACTAAATTACTTTCATATAAGATATAAAAAATTAGTTGGTTAATTCTGTATGTTCACATTGTAACATGAAAAAAGTCACTTAAAATTATATAGTATATTTATTGAAATTCTTGATACATCAGCCATAAAAATAATCCTAAATAAGGAATACAGTGCAATCAATTTGACGTCATAAATTTCTATTTAGAAATATCTTTATTAAAAGTAAACATAATCATAGATAAATATAATATAAAAACATTGCAATGACGGAATATTTTAATCAAAGATAAATATTATATAATTATGCATCACAGGAATGAAATGAAAGAATATATCTAGGGATCTACCCACACTTTCAAACCCTTGAGAACGCCCCTGGTCTTTAATTGGTTTTGAATTTCTTTATCTTCATTTTCAATGTTGTGTTTTGTAGATTTGTAGATTTGTTTATCGTTGGTGTTTTTTTCTTTTTTGCCATTATTTTGTTATTTTGTCTTTGACTTGTGAGTTTGAATATTGTTGGTAGTTTTTTTTTAACAGAAAATCTTATGATAAATGCATATGCAGAGTATAAGAAGTGTTCACCTTTTATAATATTAAAAAATATGGTGAACACTTGGTTTATAAATTCTTAGAAATTACTTGCTGGAAGTGGACATCAACCTCAAATTACAGACCATGGATTTTATTGTATAATGATAATAATAATAAATTCTTTATTTAAAGAGGGTAAACGCAGTTAATTACAATTACTAATCTTCCCCGAGGCCCTCATATACATGTATACAATACAAGTAAAAAAAATAAAATTGAAATAATAATGCCGGTAATAAGAGAAAAAAGCAGACATACAACATATAACACAATTGTATAGACATAATTTTAACTTTTAGTTTCTTGTGTACAATTTGGAGTTTAGTATGGGGTTCATTATGACTGAACCAGTATATTTGGTTTAGGGACCAGCTGAAGGACGCCTCCGGGTGCGAGAATTTCTTGTTGCATTGAAGACCTGTTGGTGACCATCTGCTGTTGTCTGCTCTCTGGTCGGGTTGTTGTCTCTTTGGCACATTCCCCATTTCCATTCTCAATTTTATAATAGCTCAATGTACATGTACCATGATTAAAAGATATAAAACAGTTACAGATTGCATGTAGTAAATAGATATAACATACAAATCATTAAAATCATACATTCTAAGAGTAATAGTTGCATTAATTTCAGACTGAATATTGGGACTGTCTCAAGTATTGTTTTATAATTTGTTTAAAAGAATAAGTGTTTTGCACTTTACTCATTTCATATGGTAGTCCGTTCCATAAAACGGATCCAGAATAAGCAAATATCGATATCAGCACGGTTGCAAAAGCTTTATCACACCTTTAATCTGTATGATGTCACATCATCGATTGCAGTCACTGTTGCAAAGGCTTTATCAAAACCCTAATCTGTATGACGTCATGTCAAACCTATAATCTGTATGACTTCATTTCAATCCTCCTTATCTGTATGACGTCATGTCACATAAAAAAACATCTACTTGAGATATATGTATATAATAAAGTGTATATGATTTGGCGTTTTCAATATCACACACCGTATCAACCCTCAACCAATATAATCCCTCGACAGACAGTAACGCAGAGCTCTTGGAATTATATTGGTGTCTCGGGTTGATATGGATGCGATATTGAAAAAGCCATATGATATTCTCTATTTATACCTTACTCTTTTAATAACTTTGAAATGTGTATGGTTGATGATGTATTAATATACAGAAATAGGTTAATCACATATCAATGCACTGTAACTATACAAACGAACATATTATCTGCCTACTAAACTTTTACAAAAATGGTTTAACCACACATTAAGTTCAGTTTATAGTTTATTTTACTGCCAATGTATTAATCATTATAGAAAAGGGAATAATTCATTATTGATAGGGAGAACTTTTATTCAGTTTTTATGTATTTTTGTTATACTTAACGCAATAAATGTAAATACAATTTACTGCTGCACACAAGGTTTCAAACTCCTTCAAGACAACCTATTTGGCTAAATACTAATTTTAGAATATATTGAAAGCCATTTTGAAAAATATTTTAATGAGGGGTATCCTTACTTGGTGCTGTCAGTGAAATTATTAGCAACAGTAGTTAACCAATGTTCATGTCACAGTTTAATCATAATAAGAATTAAACAAACCGTAAATGAAGTGTCCCCTATAGTAAAAGAGTATAAAATAATATTTGAAGCTGTCCTTGGTGATTAAACAATATGTAACTTTATGTTTGTCGAAAATAAACAAACTATAAAAAGAACTCCTTCCAATCTCTTATTGTCTCTCCCCTTTTAAGTTTAAAAGATGTAAGCTTGATCTAATTAGGCATGGAAATTAAAAATAATGATTTTATTTATTTTATTTTGTTTGCTCCTTTCATATTTTTACATATTGCCTCATGTACCTCTACCCAATGGCATTTTAATAAGAACTAATTTGAATTATTTTGAATTAATTTTATTTGTAGTATGCAGACAAAGAAAGAATGCCACCACCATCAGGATTATTCAGGAAGAGTAGGAAAGGAAGCGCTGTGCATTCTAGTAAAGATAGTGTCCATAGTGATGATGGGGTTTTCTCAAGGTATTTATATAATTTCCGTTAATATTTAAAATAGATACCAAATGGACATTTAAACTCATAGATGGAAAAAAAGAAACTGACAACACCATTGCTAAAGATTTCGATGCTATCTGTTGTGGATATAAGGTCTTCTCACAATATTTTTCAAGTTAATAGAAGAGAAAGGATATGATAAAATTGAGAATGGAAATGGGGAATGTGTCAAAGAGACAACAACCCGACCATAGAGCAGACAACAGCAGAAGGTCACCAACAGGTCTTCAATGCAACAAGGAATTCTCGCACCCGGAGGCGTCCTTCAGCTGGCCCCTAAACAAATATATACTAGTTCAGTGATAATGAACACCATACTAAACTCCAAATTGTACACAAGAAACTAAAAGTTAAAATAATACAAGACTAACAAAGGCCAAAGGCTCCTGACTTGGGACAAACGCAAAAATGCGGCGGGGTTAAACATGTTTGTGAGATCTCAACCCTTCCCTTATACCTCTAGCTATTCATTACACAAAATCAGTACATGACACCAAAAGATGAAAGAAAAGGAATATTAAAGTCCCTCTCTTTAGAAGTTGTATAGCTGCAATTACATTGAAGTTGTTACTGATTGAAGATGGGAAAGATGGATATTTACATAAATCGAAAATAAACTCACAATGCCATGGCAAGAAAAAGACAAAACAGACAAACAATAGTACACAAAACACAACAAAGAAAAATTAAGAGAATCAACACAAACCCCACCAGATACTGGGGGTGATCTGAAGTACTCCAGAAGGATAAGCAAATCCTGCTCCCCATGTTTACTCTCTTGAAAATTCTGTTTAAACCTTTTAAAAACAAAAATAACAGGTTAAGTCTTTACTAAGTCTGGAGCCATATCTATGGTTGAATCTTCTCAATGAGGATATGGATGTTGATTTATTGAAATTGCCTGTTTTGAATAATTTTGGAATCGTTTGAAGGATTATGTGTTACTTATTTGTAGTTCTGATTCTTTTGTTCCTTGTTTGGTATACTTTTGTTCCTTGTTTGGTATACTTTTGTTCCTTGTTTGGTACACTTTTGTTCCTTGTTTGGTATACTTTTGGTTAATTTTAGTTTTATTCAGCTCATTAATGATTATACAAGGTTTGGAGTTGTAGTTTATTTTGACCTCGACCATGTTTTGAGATTGAGGAAACCAAATCTTTAGGAAGCTTGCTACTCTAGAATTTATGTTTTATATGCTTGAAAATTTTTGCAATAGTTTTATTACATGATCAATTCTGGATATCTAGAAACATTCTTGTTCAGTGTTCGTAGCCTTTTTTATGGTGTTATTTCTGTCTTAAAAAATAAAAAAGTGAGTGTATCATACCTGACGTTTATGCTTCAATTAATCTAATATTCCTATATACATGTAAGGGATACTTTTAGAAAAATGTCCTCATTAAACCATCCTTGTACATGTTGTAAGAAATTTAGCAATTGACTTTCATAAATGAAGGCTACAGTAGTATACCACTGTTCTAAAGCTGTTAATCGATCATAAACCTGACTTGTAACGTGCTACTTTTAATGAAGTTGTAAGTTGTTATTCAAGTAAGTTATTTTTATTAAGTTATTCAATATTTCAAATTAATTATTTTATATTTCAAGAAATGCATTTCTATTTCAGTAACACTGTAACACGATCTGAATCTGAACCAAGTTTACAGACTCCTAGAAGCAATAATCATACATATGTGTAATTTCGGGAGAAATAATCATACATATGTGTAATACGGGAGCAATAATCATACATATGTGTAATATCGGGAGCAATAATCATACACATGTGTAATTTCGGGTGCAATAATCATACATATGTGTAATATCGGGAAGGCTTCTATACAATGATACTGCATAAGCATACTGATCAAATATTCCAGATTTCCATACTATTTTTGTAACATTGTATACTATCTGTTTTCATCTTTCACATTGTAACTTTAAGTCAATTTTACATCATCATTTCGTAGTCAAGCCAAGCAATTTGTAATATTCAGATAAACGTAATGTGAATAAAAAAAAAATATAATGTTTTAAATCTGTAAGATAGCATGTTATACATTTATTTTGATTGTTTAGTTTACATGTAGTTGTTACATCATTTGTTTGATATTAAATATGTTAAATGAAATTAATCTTCATAATTTATACAAAAAAGGAGATGTGGTATGATTTGCCAATGAGAAAACCCTTCACAAGAGACCAAAATGACACAGAAATTAACAACTATAGGTCACCGTACGGCCTTCAACAAAATGTTTAGCACAACAAACTTAAACAATGTTTAAGCAAAGAAAAATCAACTTATAACTGTATTTCCCAATTACTTCAGAAGCTTCATCGAAAAACCTTTTATCTACTGGCGGTATTCTGTGATTTTATCTACTGAGTTGGCGGTATTCTGTGATTTTTTTTCACAGAAATCCGAAGTATTTTTAAATTAAATGAAATGTTTTCACTTGAACTCTTCCTATGCAGCAATTAAAGCATTGATCTTTTGAATATACGAATACACAGACACACCTGGTAGAAATTAGAACTTTTGAATTTAATACATTGAGTAGGGCAAGCACATATCTCTCAGGACAAATAAAAACCTCGTCTAGTCAAGGCAATAATGACACCCTTATTCAAAACAGTTTACATTGGAAGTTATAAACTCTTCATCCAATGCCTTTCAGCAGTGCGCCTACTTCGCAGTTCTAAACTACATATTAGCACAACAAACTTTAACAATGTTTAAGCAAAGAAAAATCAACTAATAACTTTATTTCCCCATTACTTTAGAAGCTTCATCGAAAAATTAACCTTTAATCTACTGAGTTAGTGGTATTCTGTGAAGCTGAAAGTGGAGGTATCGATGGACAATGTTTTTAAAATTGTTTTTTGTCCTCACATCATTAGGTCCGAGTACACAGTTATCGTCCTTTGATTTTCGTTGTCCGTTGTCCACGAATATAGTCCTTAATGTGGAGAGTGCATTACTTGCCAATTTTTTAGCTCTTCTGTCCCGAAGGGACAAGTGAGCTTATGCCATCACTTGGCGTCCGTCGTCGTCCGTCGTCTGTCGTCGTCTGTCGTCGTCGTCTGTCGTAAACTATTTCAAGAATCTTCTCCTCTGAAACTACTGGGCCAAATACTTTCAAACTTTAACTGAATGTTCCTTAGGGTATCTAATTTATAAATTGTATCCGAAGTTTTGATCTATCAACAAACATGGTCGCCATTGCTAAAAATAGAACATAAGGGTCAAATGCAGTTTTTGGCTTATAACTCAAAAACCAAAGCATTTAGAGCAAATCTGACATGGGGTAATATTGTTTATCAGGTCAAGATCTATCTGCCCTGAAATTTTCAGATGAATCAGACAACCCGTTGTTGGGTTGCTGCCCCTGAATTGGTAATTTTAAGGAAATTTTGCTGTTTTTGGTTATTATCTTGAATATTATTATAGATAGAGATAAACTGTAAACAGGAATAATGTTCAGCAAAGTAAGATTTACAAATAAGTCAACATGACGGAAATATTCAGTTGACCCCTTTAGGAGTTATTGCCCTTTATAGTCAATTTTTAACCGGATTTTTGTGACAAAAATGTCGGTTATTGATATGGGGATGTACGGCGGGCGGCCGGGCGGTCGGGCGGGTGGCAATCAAATGTTGTCCGTGCATTAACTCATGAACCGTTCAGCCAAAGCTTTTAAAATTTTAATATGTTGTTACTGACAACTAAATGAAGGTCAAGTTCAATAATGGCGATTTTGACTTTTACCGTTCAGGAGTTATGGTTCTTGAAAAATTGAAAAATGGAGTTTTCAGTCGTGTCCGTGCATTTACGCATGAACTGTTCTACCAAAGCTTCCCAAATTTTAATATGTTGTTACTGATGACAAAATGGAGGTCAAGTTCAATAATGATGATTTTGACTTTTACCGTTCAGGAGTTATGGTTCTTGAAGGATTGAAAAATCGAGTTTCCAGTTGTGTCCGTGCATTTACGCATGAACTGTTCTACCAAAGCTTCCCAAATTTTAATATTTTGTAACTGATGACAAAATAGAGGTCAAGTTAAATAATGACGATTTTGACTTTTACCGTTCAGGAAGTTTGGTTCTTGAAAGATTGAAAAATGGTGTTTCCAGTCGTGTCCGTGCATTTTCTCATGAACCATTCAACCAAAGCTTTTGAAATTTTTATATGTTGTTACTGATGACAAAATAAAGGTCAAGTTCAATAATGACGATTTTGACTTTTACCGTTCAGGCGTTATGGTTCTTGAAAGATTGTAAAATGGCGTTTCCATTCACGTTGTTGCATTTACTCATGAACCATTCAATCTAAGCTTTTCAAATTTTAATATGTTGATACTGATGACAAAATGGAGGTCAAATTTGATATTGACGATTTTCACTTTCACCATTCATCAGTAATAGTTCTTGTGATATTGTCAGGACACAAATAAATATTAATAAATCCGGTTTGCTGTCGTTGTGACAGCCTCTTGTTAACCATTTTTCGTAAATCTTAGTAATCTTTTACAAAAATCTTCTCCTCTGAAACTACTGGGCCAAATACTTCCAAACTTTAATTGAATGTTCCTTAGGGTATCTAGTTTGTAAATTGTATCCGAAGTTTTGATCTATCAACAAACATGGTCGCCATTGCTAAAAATAGAACATAGGGGTCAAATGCAGTTTTTGGCTTATAACTCAAAAACCAAAGCATTTAGAGCAAATCTGACATGGGGTAATATTGTTTATCAGGTCAAGATCTATCTGCCCTGAAATTTTCAGATGAATCAGACAACCCGTTGTTGGGTTGCTGCCCCTGAATTGGTAATTTTAAGGAAATTTTGCTGTTTTTGGTTATTATCTTGAATATTATTATAGATAGAGATAAACTGTAAACAGGAATAATGTTCAGCAAAGTAAGATTTACAAATAAGTCAACATGACGGAAATGGTCAGTTGACCCCTTTAGGAGTTATTGCCCTTTATAGTCAATTTTTAACCATTTTTCATAAATCTTAGTAATCTTTTACAAAAATCTTCTCCTCTGAAACTACTGGGCCAAATACTTCCAAACTTTAACTGAATGTTCCTTAGGGTATCTAGTTTGTAAATTGTATCCGAAGTTATGATCTATCAACAAACATGGTCGCCATTGCTAAAAATAGAACATAGGGGTCAAATGCAGTTTTTGGCTTATAACTCAAAAACCAAAGCATTTAGAGCAAATCTGACGTGGGTAATATTGTTTATCAGGTCAATTTCTATCTGCCCTGAAATTTTCCGATGAATCAGACAACCTGTTGTTGGGTTGCTGCCCCTGAATTGATAATTTTAAGGAAATTTTGCTGTTTTTGTTTATTATCTTGAATATAATTATAGATAGAAATAAACTGTAAACAGCAATAATGTTCAGCAAAGTAAGATCTTCAATTAAGTCAATTTGACCAAAATTGTCAATTGACTCCTTAAGGAGTTATTGCCCTTTAAAGACTTTTTTCACAATTTGTTCATCATGTTGACTTACTTTAAAAAAATTTCTCCTTTGAAACTGCTGTATCAATTTCAGCCAAACTTAGGCTAAATGAGTTTCAGAGTATCTAGTATAAATTTTATATTTTATTTCCTTGTATGTCAAGAAACATAGCTCCTATGGCTAAAATAGAACATAGGAGAAAATGATTATTTTTTTTGGCTTTTGAAGAAAATAGGACGATCCAAAAAACATTTAAATAAATTGAAAAGCCAAAATAATCATTGATGAGAGATTTAACCAAAAGAATTAAGGTGAGCGATTCAGGCTCTTGAGAGCCTCTTGTTTAATACCCCTTCCAAATTTTTCCCCCATGTTTTATGCCTCGAATAGCAAGTTAAAGGGGGGGGGGAGTGAAATGACACTGAAATTGGGGTCATGAATTTTAAAGTACAGTAGTGATTTGGTCCAGCCGAAAAAGGTTAAAAAATAGCACTTTGGAAGCTGTCAAAAGATTTCAAGACCCCCTTAACATAAAATTGTCCATATTTTGAGTGAAGCCGATGAAGTTTTCTATAAAATTTATATAATTTATCCCAAAAGTAGTACAACACGCTAAAAGTATCATTGAGAAAGCGCAGGTGGGATTTTTTTAATTTTCATTTATTGTCTTAAAGAAATGCACTACGAAATAACTGTACTCGGACCATCATTACGTTGCAGTTCATATACAAGCACTGGGTGATTGTCTGTCTGTTCGCCCTGAAGTGTTCTCAACGCTACAATTCTTTACGAGGTTTTTACGAAATTTATATCTGATTTAAATTTTAGTGAACATATGTTCCTTCAAATATGATTTAAACTTATTTTGTAAACAATGTAACATCTGCGTGTCTATACACATGTAAAAAAGTTTTGCACGCCTTGATTTTTTAAAACTTGAAATAATCAGTCTCTTATTTTGGATGGAATGTTATAAAAGAGGGACGAAAGATACCAAAGGGACAGTCAAACTCATAAATCTAAAACAAACTGACAACGCCATGGCTAAAAATGAAAAAGACAAACAAACAACAGCACACACGACACAACATAGAAAACTAAAGAATAAACAACACGAACCCCACCAAAAAACTAGGGGTGATCTCAGGTGCTCCGGAAGGGTAAGCAGATCCTGCTCCACATGCGGCACCCGTCGTGTTGCTTATGTGATAACAAATCCGGTAAATGGTCTAATTCGATAGGTCACATTCATGAAAGGGAAGGGGATTGTAGTTACGATGTAAGGAACATATCCGATATCATTTGTGAAACGGTTATTCCATAACGGTCAACCAACTCGTGATGGCGTCCGTAAAATTTACGAAGGGATGATTTCAACTTCACCATTTGGAACTCTTGGTTTAATAGCTTCCTTGTGAGCAGCAACCCTCTATCAAGAAAATCATGATAGGAAATGTTATAAATTATAAAATATTTGTAAAATAATATTGAAACGTAGTTTATGATAACATTGGCATAAAAATAAACAAAAATTGTATCAAAAAAATGTTTTATCTAACCAAAATTTTTATAATAAAAGAAAAACAAAAACAAAAAAAATCATTTTACAACTTTAACTGTAGTCAAACTTTACAATGTCAGACATTTCAAAATTAATCTTTAGATGATTGTTCACATCATGGTTGATAGTTATACGCCAACGAATTAGTACTTTGTGCGCAGCCTCTATTCAAACGGATAACCGCCTCTTAACGTCTTCAGATTCCTGCCATAAGTCGACTAATTTGTTGCTAAGGTAGCTGCAACCATTCCTGACAAAGGGCATTGTTTATGTCATGACTTGTTTGAACTGGGGTGTCCGTTCGTGCACTTTACACCCAATCCGGGCTACGATTGGGCCAAGGAAGATAAACCGAATTCCATTTGAACAATGGATCTTCCTCCACGATGCTAATTTCCAATTTTGCGAGCTCTGCACTACATTGGATACCGGCAACTGTGTGTCTGTTCGTTGACAAAGGTCCCCGAAATGGTCTTATCGCACGATAAGCAGTAGCGATGAGCCGATCTCGAACATTTCTTGTTTAAAGGCTTCTGTATGGTCATCATTCTCTTTTTAGGATTGTATTGTTTGCAAAAGGTTTTCCTTCTGACCAACCTTCATTATGCATGATTTTCCCTAGCAGATGTTATAGGGGGTCTTCTTGATCTCGGAAGGTCTGTAACATCGTTTGTTGCCTGATTTTTATTCTCAAAACGACTTAAAGTGGAATGGTGATGACCAACAATACGTGCAATTGTCACAGCAACATACCTGCTTCTGGATCTCATGCTGATTATTTGCCATCTTGCTGCAGTTATGAGTTGTGGATGACCAATTAAAAGGTGTCAATCACATAACTTTATAAACTTGGTTATTTAAAGTGTTGAAAACAATGAGGATAAAAACATCTGTATTATTGTTTAAGAGTACAGTAGCTGCATGTGCAGATTAGAACTTACCGAGTCAATATTTATTGATTAAACTCAGGTGATATTTAAATAACTAGTTCTATTTCAACAAATTATTTCACAAAAGAATAAAGAGTCTTTTTTTATTTGAATTTCAATTTGGTGTTGCAATACTTATTTCAATGTGTATATTTTCTCTTTTTTACTTCATTTTTTTGGTAATATTTTTTTCAATTTAATTTTGAATACGCTTTATTTCAATAATTCCTTGATCAAATTTGATAAACACTGCCAAAACAGTGATTTGACTGGATGAAATGACCTTTGAAAATATAAATTTATATGGAAAATGATATTGTTAGCGATCTCACGCCTTCTTTCTTGTAGGTTATATACATATATATAAATCTATATTGGCGCTATTGACCGTTGACAGATGTACAATTATCCACGTGGAACTATGTGACAGTTCAAGTATTAAGATCTTATCAAAACTGTTCTTTTCAGCATGTGATTCTTTTTAGAGATATTTGATTAAGAACTGTACCTTCCTTGTATTGGATACTTAAATTACATTAGTATTAATACAAACATTGTTATACTGCTGTGTCATCCAAGTATTGCTTTGAACCTCTTTCTAAACTTCTTACATCAAAGAGGGCTAAAAATAAAAAAGACAAACAGACAAAATATAGTACACATGACATAACATAGAAAACTAAAGACATGAACCCCACCAAAAACTGGGGGTGATATCAGATGCTTCGGAAGGGTAAACAATTAGATCAGGATCAATGACAGGTTTTTGAGTTTTTGCGTTAATACCTATTGTTGAGGTGGAGTGAATAAGATGTTAATACTAAATAATTAAAAAATGTGAGACTCTTTCATCTTTCAGTGGTATGTTACTTGTCTACACTTTACACAATAATTCATAATTCCAAATTAAAAGATGCATTGAAAACGTTGATCCTGCTTCGCTCCATCAATAGGAATTACCAACGTAGATACAAGAATATTGTCATAAGTGAGTAATACATCATACTATGTAAAATAATCCCTCAGATTCAAACAAAGTAAAAATTCTCAGTGTCACTATCAAGATACTAAATTTGGAGGACATGTGTTAAACGAACAGTCAGCATTAGCAAGTATGCTTCTCTTTTTTTTGCCGTTACTTAATACATATGAGAGTAACTTCTTAGGAGTTTTGTTGGAAGAATGAAAATAAATTATCATTATCCTTTAACCTCATTTTCTGCTTTATAATTGATATCCTCTCACTAACTAATTCAACGGTGAATGACTATGATGAATGTATATGTCCCGTATAACTAGAACAACGGAAACAACAGACACAGTTAAGTCTGTCTCACAGCTTGACTTACATCTGAAAACTGGCAATAATTGTTGGTTAAAGACAAATTAATTACAAAAAAGAGGATTTAAGCTTCCAAATTGTCATCTTTTCGTTTCTGCGCAGGAACATTGTAGCAGCAACTGCATATTAAGTATAGAGCTCAAAGTTGTACGATATTACATGCTTTTAATTTCCTATCATGATTCCCTAAATAGAGGGCTGCTGCTCACAGGAAGCTATAAAACCAAGAGTTACAAGAAGAAATCATTTCAAACATTCTACAGACGCCATCACGAATTGGTTAAGCGCCGTTAAGGAATATCTGTTTCATAGATGAAAAATGCTATGATCTCGTAGCAACAATTTCAACCGCCATTTCCCTTCCTTATTAGACATTTCCCCTTCCTTATTAGACATTTGCCCTTCCTTATTAGACATGTCCTCTTCCTTATTAGACATTTCCCCTTCCTTATTAGACATTTCCCCTTCCTTATTAGACATTTCCCCTTCCTTATTCCCCTTCCTTATTAGACATTTCCTCTTCCTTATTAGACATTTCCCCTTCCTTATTAGACATTTCCCCTTCCTTATTCCCCTTCCTTATTAGACATTTCCCCTTCCTTATTAGACATTTCCCCTTCCTTATTAGACATTTCCCCTTCCTTATTCTTATTAGACATTTCCCTTCCTTATTAGGCATTTCCCCTCCTTATTAGACATTTCCCCTTCCTTATTAACTTTCCCCTTCCTTATTAGACATTTCCCTTCCTTATTAGACATTTCCCCCTTCTTATTAGACATTTCCCCTTCCTTATTAGACATTTCCCCTTCCTTATTAGACATTTCCCCTTCCTTATTAGACATTTCCCTTCCTTATTAGACATTTCCCCTTCCTTATTAGACATTTCCCCTTCCTTATTAGCATTCCCCTTCCTTATTAGACATTTCCCCTTCCTTATTAGACATTTCCCCTTCCTTATTAGACATTTCCCTTCCTTATTAGACATTTCCCTTCCTTATTAGACATTTCCTTCTTATTAGACATTTCCCTTCCTTATTAGACATTTCCCCTTCCTTATTAGACATTTCCCCTTCCTTATTAGACATTTCCCCTTCCTTATTAGACATTTCCCCTTCCTTATTAGACATTTCCCCTTCCTTATTAGGCATTTCCCTCTTCCTTATTAGACATTTCCCTTCCTTATTAGACATTTCCTCTCCTTTACTTCTATTAGAATTTCCCCTTCCTTATTAGACATTTCCCCCTTCCTTATTAGACATTTCCCCTTCCTTATTAGACATTTCCCTTCCTTATTATCTTATAACATTCCTTCCTTAGCTTTCCTTATTAGACATTTCCTCTTCCTATTAGACATTTCCCCTTTCCTTATTAGACATTTCCCCTTCCTTTAATTTATAACATTTCCCCTTCCTTATTAGACATTTCCCTTTTAACATTCCTTCTTATTAGACATTTCCTTCTTATTAGACATTTCCCCTTCCTTATTAGACATTTCCCTTCCTTATTAGACATTTCCCTTCCTTATTAGACATTTCCCTTCCTTTTTCATTAGACATTTCCCCTTCCTTATTAGACATTTCCCCTTCCTTATTAGACATTTCCCCTTCCTTATTAGACATTTCCCCTTCCTTATTAGACATTTCCCCTTCCTTATTAGACATTTCCCCTTCCTTATTAGACATTTCCCCTTCCTTATTAGACATTTCCCCTTCCTTATTAGGACATTTCCCTTCCTTATTAGACATTTCCCCTTCCTTATTAGACATTTCCCCTTCCTTATTAGACATTTCCCCTTCCTTATTAGACATTCCCCTTCCTTATTAGATTCCCCTTCCTTATTAGACATTTCCCCTTCCTTATTAGACATTTCCCCTTCCTTATTAGGACATTTCCCTTCCTTATTAGACATTTCCCTTCCTTATTAGACATTTCCCCTTCTTATTAGACATTTCCCTTTCCTTATTAGACATTTCCCCTTCCTTATTAGCATTTCCCTTCCTTATTAGACATTCCCCTTCCTTATTAGACATTTCCCCTTCCTTATTAGACATTTTCCCTTCCTTATTAGGCATTTCCCTTCCTTATTAGACATTTCCCTTCCTTATTAGGCATTTCCTTCCTTATTAGACATTTCTCCTTTCTTATTAGACATTTCCCTTCCTTATTAGACATTTCCCCTTCCTTATTAGGCATTTCCCCTTCCTTATTAGGACATTTCCCCTTCCTTATTAGACATTTCCCTTCCTTATTAGACATTTCCCTTCCTTATTAGACATTTCCCTTCCTTATTAGACATTTCCCTTCCTTATTAGACATTTCCCCTTCCTTATTAGACATTTCCCCTTCCTTATTAGACATTTCCCCTTCCTTATTAGGCATTTCCCCTTCCTTATTAGACATTTCCCCTTCTTATTAGACATTTCCCTTCCTTATTAGACATTTCCTCTTCCTTATTAGGACATTTCCCCTTCCTTATTAGACATTTCCCTTCCTTATTAGACATTTCCCCTTCCTTATTAGCATTTCCCCTTCCTTATTAGACATTTCCCCTTCCTTATTAGACATTTCCCCTTCCTTATTAGGCATTTCCCTTCCTTATTAGACATTTCCCCTTCCTTATTAGACATTTCCCTTCCTTATTAGACATTTCCCCTTCCTTATTAGACATTTCCCCTTCCTTATTAGGCATTTCCCTTCCTTATTAGACATTTCCCCTTCCTTATTAGACATTTCCCTTCCTTATTAGACATTTTCCTTCCTTTAGCATTTCCTTCCTTATTAGACATTTCCCCTTCCTCATTAGACATTTCCCCTTCCTTATTAGGCATTTCCCCTTCCTTATTAGACCTTTCCCCTTTCTTATTAGACATTTCACCCTTCTTTATTAGACATTTCCCCTTCCTTATTGGCATTTCCCCTTCCTTATTAGGCATTTCCCCTTCCTTATTAGACATTTCCCTTCCTTATTAGACATTTCCCTTCCTTATTAGACATTTCCTCTTCCTTATTAGACATTTCCCCTTCCTTATTAGACATTTCCCCTTCCTTATTAGACATTTCCCCTTCCTTATTAGACATTTCCCCCTTTCCTTATTAGGCATTTCCCCTTCCTTATTAGACATTTCCCCTTCCTTATTAGACATTTCCACTTCCTTGTTAGACATTTCCCTTCCTTATTAGACATTTCCCCTTCCTTATTAGACATTTCCCCTTCCTTATTAGACATTTCCCCTTCCTTTTTAGGCATTTCCCCTTCCTTATTAGGCATTTCCTCTTCCTTATTAGACATTTCTCCTTTCTTATTAGACATTTCCCTTTCCTTATTAGACATTTCCCATTCCTTATTAGACATGTCCCTTCCTTATTAGACATTTCCCTTCCTTATTAGACATTTCCCTTCCTTATTAGACATTTCCCTTCCTTATTAGGCATTTCCTCTTCCTTATTAGACATTTCTCCTTTCTTATTAGACATTTCCCTTTCCTTATTAGACATTTCCCATTCCTTATTAGGCATTTTCTCTTCCTTATTAGACATTTCCCTTCCTTATTAGACATTTCCCCCTTCCTTATTAGACATTTCCCTTCCTTATTAGACATTTCCCCTTCCTTATCAGGCATTTCCTCTTCCTTATTAGACATTTCCCCTTCCTTATTAGACATTTCCCCCTTCCTTATTAGACATGTCCCCTTCCTTATTAGACATTTCCCCTTCCTTATTAGACATTTCCCCTTCCTTATTAGGCATTTCCCCTTCCTTATTAGACATTTCCCCTTCCTTATTAGGCATTTCCCTTCCTTATAGACATTTCCCCTTCCTTGTTAGACATTTCCCCTTCCTTATTAGACATTTCCCCTTCCTTATTAGACATTTCCCCTTCCTTATTAGGCATTTCCCCTTCCTTATTAGGCATTTCCCCTTCCTTATTAGACATTTCCCCTTCCTTATTAGACATTTCCCCTTCCGTATTAGACATTTCTCCTTTTTTATTAGACATTTCCCCTTCCTTATTAGGCATTTCCTCTTCCTTATTAGACATGTTCCCTTCCTTTTTAGACATTTCCCCCTTCCTTATTAGGCATTTTCCTTTCCTTATTAGACATTTCCCCTTCCTTATTAGACATTTCCCCTTCCTTATTAGACATTTCCCCTTCCTTATTAGACATTTCCCCTTCCTTATTAGGCATTTCCTCTTCCTTATTAGACATGTCTCCTTTCTTATTAGACATTTCCCTTCCTTATTAGACATTTCCCCTTCCTTATTAGGCATTTCCTCTTCCTTATTAGACATTTCCCCTTCCTTATTAGACATTTCCCCCTTCCTTATTAGACATGTCCCCTTCCTTATTAGGCATTTCCCCTTCCTTATTAGACATTTCCCCTTCCTTATTAGACATTTCCCCTTCCTTATTAGACATTTCCCCTTCCTTATTAGGCATTTCCTCTTCCTTATTAGACATGTTCCCTTCCTTTTTAGACATTTCCCCCTTCCTTATTAGGCATTTTCCTTTCCTTATTAGACATTTCCCCTTCCTTATTAGACATTTCCCCTTCCTTATTAGACATTTCCCCTTCCTTATTAGGCATTTCCCTTCCTTATTAGGCATTTCCCCTTCCTTATTAGACATTTCCCCTTCCTTATTAGACATTTCCCCTTCCGTATTAGACATATCCCCTTTTTTATTAGACATTTCCCCTTCCTTATTAGGCATTTCCTCTTCCTTATTAGACATGTTCCCTTCCTTTTTAGACATTTCCCCCTTCCTTATTAGGCATTTTCCTTTCCTTATTAGACATTTCCCCTTCCTTATTAGACATTTCCCCTTCCTTACTAGACATTTCCCCTTCCTTATTAGGCATTTCCCCTTCCTTATTAGGCATTTCCCCTTCCTTATTAGACATTTCCCCTTCCTTATTAGACATTTCCCCTTCCGTATTAGACATTTCCCCTTTTTCATTAGACATTTCCCCTTCCTTATTAGGCATTTCCTCTTCCTTATTAGACATGTTCCCTTCCTTTTTAGACATTTCCCCCCTTCCTTATTAGGCATTTTCCTTTCCTTATTAGACATTTCCCCTTCCTTATTATACATTTCCCCTTCCTTATTAGACATTTCCCCTTCCTTATTAGACATTTCCCCTTCCTTATTAGACATTTCCCCTTCCTTATTAGACATTTCCCCTTACTTATTATACATTTCCTTTTACTTATTAGACATTTCCCCTTCCTTATTAGACATTCCCCCCTTCCTTATTATACATTTCCCCTTCCTTATTAGACATTTCCCCTTCCTTATTAGACATTTCCCCTTCCTTATTAGACATTTCCCCTTCCTTATTACACATTTCCTTATTAGACATTTCCCCTTCCTTATTAGACATTTCCCTTTCATTATTAGACATTTCCCCTTCCTTATTAGACATTTCCCCTTTCTTATTAGACATTTCCCCTTCCTTATTAGACATTCCCCCTTCCTTATTAGACATTTCCCCTTCCTTTTAGACATTTCCCCTTCCTTATTAGACATTTCCCCTTCCTTTTTAGACATTTCTCCTTCCTTATTAGACATTTCCCATTCCTTATTAGACATTTCCCCTTCCTTATTAGACATTTCCCCTTCCTTATTAGGCATTTCTCCTTCCTTATAAAACATTTCTCCTTCCTTATTAGACATTTCAACGAGTTTGTACTTACATGAGCAACACAACAGGTGCCACATGTGGAGCAATTTATGTCTACCCTCCGGTCACATCATATCAACAACGGTGTTGGTGTGTTTCGTGTTGCTCAGTCTTGTTTTGGGTGTTTTGGCCTATAAACTGATGTTTTTGGTATCTTTCGTCTTTTTTTTTATTGCAAAAACAAAAATATGTGGAAAACAAAAGATTAAAAGCAAATATAGAAAAAATTAGCATAACAATAAAATAACGATCAAATTTAAAGTTGAGCCTATCATAAAAATATAACTATATTTTTCATAAAAGTCATTCATTTTTATTATAAGAATTTAATTCCATGATGCTGATATTATTATATCAAATTATGTTAACCGGAGACCAATTGCATGATGTTTATGTATCCGTTTAAGCTATAAAGTAGTATTGTATCTTTTGTTTAATTATTGCTCGTCGCAAATATCAATGTAAAATAGTCATGTATGCAACAGGTTAAAAATCATCATCACGTTTAATTGAAGGATTAACAGTGTCCAAATGAGGAAAAAACCAAATATATCTATACTAGTGATGAAAAGTCCTTCCCACTCTTGGTTACTTGATTTTGTATATATACCTGGAAGTTACGAAGAATATATAACATTTATTAAGGAATCTACGCCGTGAATTATGACGTAGATAAAGTCACGTTTCCACCTTATGTATTTCTATATATATTTTTTGTGCATCGTAATGTTATGGACGCTTATGGAGTTGTTTGACCATTATGAAATAACCGTTTCATAGATGATATCGGATATGTTCCTTATGTCGTAACTACAATCCCCTTCCCCTTCATGAATGTGACATACCGAATGAGACTATTTACCGGATTTATTATTACATGAGCAACACGACGGGTACCACATGTGGAGCAGGATCTGCTTACCCTTCCGGAGCACCTGAGATTACCCCCAGTTTTTGATGGGGTTCATTTTGCTTATTCTTTAGTTCTATATGTTGTGTCTTGTGAACTATTGTTTTTCTGTTTGCCTTTTTCATTTTTAGCCATGACGTCGTCAGTTTATTTTCAATTAATGAGTTTGACTGTCCCTCTGGTATCTTTCGTCCCTCTGGTATCTTTCATCCCTCTTTTTTTACTGAATAGTCTTTATCTGGAACGATCCAAACAATAATTTAAAAAAAGTCTATAGCTGTGTACATACTTTGATTGCTCGATGAGCTAAACAATGAAAACGAACCTTAACAGAATAGATAATTCACTGTTATTTACCATTGGCGAGAAGGAGGTGGAATCTTTTTTTTAATGGCCGTTTCTCCGGTGTAACTTGTTCTTTGTAAACGCTTAAGTAAACGAGTTTAATGTTTCCAAAACTGTGGGTTTAATAAAACATAAAAATAAGAATTAAATAAATATAACATATGTACACGTACATTCAAGTCAAAATGTGAAGAAAACATGATACTGGAAAACTACATCATTGTTCATGTTGACTTCAGTTATGAGCTTAAAGACAGGTTTCTGTTTCGATATATATATATATATATACATATATATGACAACAAATAAAGAATATACAAGTTATACATGGAAAATACTAAACTCCGATAAAATTCATAACAGAAGGCTCTGATCGAATGGCAAAATCAAAAGCTCACTATAATACATCAAAAGTTTTTGTTTTCCTTTTAAAAAGAACATTAAATATTTGTTATTGTTCCTTCTTGATACGTTTTGCCAGTGAATAGTTTCAAAGACTAATTGTCATGTTAATAATTTTGCAACCATTTATTCCGATCTCCGTCATACGTATTTGTTATTGGACACAAAACTAGTCACTTAAACGAGGGTCGAAATAAAGGCAACAGTAGTATAACGCTGTTCAAAACTCATAAATCTATGGACAAAAACAAAATCGGGATAAAAAACTAAAACTGAGGGAAACGCATTAAATATTAGAGGAGAACAACGACACAACATTAAAATGTAACACACACAGCAACGGACTAAGCATTAGACAAAATCCGATGAGAATAACCAATATAACATCAAAACCAAATACATGAATTTGGGATAGAAAAGTACCGTGACACGTTTTATAGTAATGTGAATTCATACTCAAAAATAGGAGAAAACAAACGACACAACGGAAACACAACGTAAAAATGTTACACACACAAAAACAAACTATGATATAACAATGACTTACCAGTGAGACTTATATACACATGGAAAAAAGTATTTTAACACCTAGATTTTTTAAAACTTGAAAAATCAGCCTCTTATTTTGGATGGAATATGATAAAATATTTGTAAAATAATATTGAAACGTAGTTAATGATAACTTTGGCATTGAAACGAACAAAACATGTATGAAAACAAATGTTTTATCTAACCAAAATTTTTATAACAAATGAAGTAATTTTTGTACCAAAAAAAATGCATTTTACAACTTTTACTGTAGTCGAACTTTGCAATGTCAGACATTTCAAAATTAATCTTTAGATGGTTGTTCACATCATGGTTGGTCGTTATACGCCAACGAATTAGTACTATGTGCGCAGCCTACATTCAAACGGATAACCGCATCTTAACGTCTTCTGATTCCTGCCATAAGTCGACTAATTTGTTGTTAAGGTAACAGCAACCATTCCTGACGAAGGGTATTGTTTAGTTCATGTCGTGTTTGATCTGGGAGGTCCTTTCGTGCACTTTACGCCCAAAGCTGTCCCATATATGCTCAATATGGTTCAAATTCGGCCTACGATCGGGCCAAGGAAGATAAACCGAATTCCATTGGAACAATGGATCTTGCTCCACGATGCTTATTTCCAACTTTGTCGAGCTCTGCACTATATTGGATACATGCAACTGAGTGTATGTTCGTAGGCAAAGGTCCCTGAAATGGTCTTATCGCACGATAACCAGTAGCGATGAGCCGATCTCGAACAGTTCTTGTTTAAAGGCTCCTGCATATGGTCACCACTCTCTTTTTAGGATTGTATTGTTTGCAATGGGTTTCCTTCTGACCAACCTTCATTATGCTTGATTTTCCCTAGCAAATGTTATAGGGGTCTTCTTGATCTCGGAATTTCTTTATCATCGTTTGTTACCTGATTTTTATTCTCAAAACGACTTATAGTGGAATGGTGATGACCAACAATACGTGTAATTGTCACAGCGACATACCTGCTTCTCTCATGCTGATTATCTGCCATCTTGCTGCAGTTATGAGTTGTGGATGACCAATTACAAGGTGTCAATCACATAACTTTATAAACTTGGTTATTTAAAGTGTTGACAAAAATGAGGATAACAACATCTGTTTTATTGTTAACGAGTACAGTAGCTGCATGTGCAGATAAGAACTTATCGAGTCGATATTTATTGGTCAAACTCGGGTGATATAAATAATGTTTAACTAGTTCTATTTCAACAAACTATATCACAAAAAAAAATAAAAAGTGTTTTTTTAATTTGAATTTCAATTTGGTGTTGCAATACTTTCTTCCATGTGTATATATCGGTTAATCTAGAAATAATGCATGAAAGCTGAAAATTTATAATGTGTTATTTTTATTTTACATGAACATGCTTAAATTAGCATCTAATCAAATTAATTGGTATCAAACAAATAATAATGAATCCATAGTATAAGAAGAATTTGGATGACTGCATATGTGACTAACTTCCAACAAAAATCACGAAGGTGATATCAACTATAGATCAGCGTTCGACTTTCAAAAAACATTTTGGTCATCTATAACAAGCCTCGAATAATACAGACAAAAAAACTTCTGGCTTGTTTCTAAACGACAATATGATGGACACAAACTCACGACAACGAATTTATGATAGGCTCCTGAATTGGGATAGGCACGAATTGAATATGACGGGGTTAGATCTGTGTATTGAGCGTAAAAGTATTGTTGCAGTTTAACATAAATTAAAGTTGTAAAAATATAGCATTAGCACGAAAATTAGTCTTTTATTTATTCTCGTGTGCTTAGTCTATATGATATTTCTTTTATTTGAATGCCTATTTGTTTGTATCTGTTTTGATTAATAAAGGCAAAACTAGTATACAAACTAGTGTTCAACAGATATAAATTGATTAAACGAAAATAATTTTTGGTCACAAACCAAAACAGAAGGAAACACATCAACTATAAGAGGAAGTCAACGCATTAACAGAAACACTGAAATGTTACAAACTGATAGCTGTACCCTTTTTTGAAGTTTTTTAGCTTATTATATCTGTTTGATTTTGTTCACACATTGTTGTCAATAAAATGGACTTATTTTCCGACTGTCATACAAGTAAGGGACTTGTCTGTTCCAAGTCAGGAATATCACAGTTGTTTTCAATTCAATTAATGTGTTGGAGTTTTATTTTGCAATTTGAGATCATGTGGATTCAACAGCTATTCGGTATATAAATGTTTCTTTTTGAGTAACTCTTCTTGTCTGAGCTTCTTGTCGACTTTTCGTTTTTGTTTTATATGTATGTAGAATACACACACACACACGCTATCAAAGAAAATAAACAAAACAAAATACATTACAAAATTATTTCAGAAATATTGTTTTCTTTTCTCGCATTACAACACTACGAAAACTGTACACATGGTAAGTTACTTTTAAAATAAAGAAGTTAGCTGTTTAAATAAAGATCTGGCAAACGTAACCTTTAGATTAAGATAATGGTTATGACATTCAAATATAATTACTACAATATAAATGTAATTATTGTAGTCCATTAGATATTTTGTCATCTGAAGAATGCATCAAAAATAGATCACATTATTAACCTACATTGACAATGATGTAAGTCTTTTAGAATTATATCAAGAAGGTCATTTTATAATTTTATAACGATCTTGCATTAGCTTACATAACTCCTAAATCACCTCAGACGTTTATTGTAAGATGTATCCGAATATGACACGGTCAACGAATATCATCATAATTTCAAATCGTGATACAAAATTTACCGAATAATCATACGTAATACTCATGATAACTAAATTCATTGATAATCTCAAAAGCTTTGGCATTAATGAATACTGTCAACCAACTTATTTTCGCGAGTGATTTATTTTCGCGAGTAGAAAAATAACGCGAATATAAATCGTTGCGAATATGTAAAACTTGGATCTTTCTTTATTAAACTTCATCAAGAAAACCAGAAAATCGCGAAATTAAATAGCCGCGAAGTAGTCAAGAAAGGATAAAACGCGAAATAAAGTTTCCGTGAAAATAAGTTGGTTAACAGTATTAAATATGAGGAAGTGTACGTCATCATTAAGTCAAATCCAAGATTATTCCTTTTTACCTTTCAAAATTACTCTGGTCTTTTCTGGCATTATAACACTACGAAAACTATACACAAGATAACAAGAAATCATTTTCACTGGTTAAAGTGAACTACAAATTGGTTTAATACTGCCTCTCAGGGAAACTAAAAAAAATAAAGCATACTCCTTGCACGTTTTTGAGAAGTGTTAAAAGTTGAAATTGACAACATGTTTTTTGCATTATAAAAATACAAAATTTGATAATATACTTAAACTAACATTCTTTACTAAGCAACACTACTCCGGAGACCAAACTATATTTTATGAATATGAACATGGAGAACTTCAACAAATTTTTTGTTGCATACTCCTTGAAGCAGACACAGTTATAGCTTTTGCAATTATTAACCACCCCAAATTCGTAATACTTCAATTGTGTTTATCATCCATTAGACATACACCAAATTGAACTAACATATCAATCCGTTTTCAAATGCAATGTTATGTACTAATATGTGAATTTGCAACTTTCTAATCAATACAACTTAGAACTATCTCATGTAAAAGAGGGACGAAAGACACCAAAGGGACAGTCAAACTCATAAATCTAAAACAAACTGACAACGCCATGGATAAAAATGAAAAGGACAAACAAACAACAGCACACACGACACAACATAGAAAACTAAAGAATAAACAACACGAACCCCACCAAAAAACTCGGGGTGATCTCAGGTGCTCCGGAAGGGTAAGCAGATCCTGCTCCACATGTGGCACCCGTCGTGTTGCCTATGTGATAACAAATCCGGTAAATAGTTTAATTCGGTAGATCACATTCATGAAAGGGAAGTGGATTGTAGTTACGACGTAAGGAACATATCCGATATCATTTGTGAAACGGTTATTCCCTAACGGTCAACCAACTCGTGATGGCGTCCGTAAAATTTTCGAAGGGATGATTTCAACTTCACCATTTGGAACTCTTGGTTTAATAGCTTCCTTGTGAGCAGCAACCCTCTATCAAGAAAATCATGATAGGAAATGCAAGCACGGGAATATCGTATCAATTGGGAGATATATACCCCGTATGTAGATGCTGCTGGAATGTTGCTACTTAGAAATGGAAAGTTCACAATTGGAAAGCTGAAATCATCTCTTTTGTCGTAAAGTTTTGTTTTCAACCGACCCTCATTGTCAATTTCTAGATGAAAGTCAAGATATGAGGCCGACTTAACTGTATCTGTAGTATCCTTTATCTCTAGCTCGATTGGATAGATGCGTTCCACATAGTCACCAAACTTTGAATTATTCAGTGAAAGAACATCATCTATGTAGCGAAAAGTAGAGTTAAAGGATATTGCTAACTTCTTATCTTTCTTCCTCAGAAGTTCCTGCATGAGGTCAGCCTCATAATAATAAAGAAACAAGTCTGCAAGTAGAGGGGCACAGTTTGTTCCCATTGGAATGCCGACAGTCTGTTGAAAAAACACGTCCTCCGAACGTAACAAATATGTTGTTTATCAAGAAATCAAGCATCTTGATAATATCAGTTTCAGAGAATTTTTTGTTCGAATCAGAGTGATCCTTTACAAAGTAGGATTTATCCCTCACTAAGACAAGATACTTGTATCTATGTTGGCCATTCTTTTTTACGAAGCAAAGCAATACCAACTCTTTCAATTTGTCTTTTAGTTTGGAATGTGGAATACTAGTGTAAAGAGTAGAAAAGTCAAATGTTTTAATACTGTTACAAGATGAAAGAGAGTTAGACTGTATGTACTCTAAAAGATCTTTGGAATTTTTAAGTATCCACATCTGATTCACGCCCCCTCTAGAATAGGCAGTTTCACAATAACTTTGAAGCCCGTCTTTGATTGCTGATACAATAGATGTTAATAATTAAGAAAGAGGTTTCGTGGAGCACTTGGAAGACCCAGCAATATACCGTTGTTTGTAAGGACACTTATGTAGTTTAGGTATCCAATGTAGTGATGGCAGATCCAGTTCTTCATCTTCGGTTGAAATTCCAAAGGAACACAGAACAGGCCTTTGATTATCCAGGATTTCCTCTTCGGTAAGTGTCGTGAGGGTATATGTTGAGTTTCCAAGTTAATTGTCAATACCTAATTCGTTTATCAAGCAGTTAATGTAATGAGTTTTACACACAAAAACGATGTTGTTTGGGGCTTTTTCTGCGGGGACAACAACATACTTGTCATGGAGGTAGGATAGGTGTTTTGCAACATTTGGGTCTTTAAAGATTGACGTAGCATGGGCATTGATAGACCCATTCAGTTTCTTAATTAGAACTGATTTGTATCAACGACCTCACTGCCTTAATCCATTCGGAAAGAGTGTCTACGTCTTCCTTCTCGCGCTTCGCCCATTGCTTGGCATAATCCTCAATTGAATCCATCAAAATTTTAAAGTTGTATTTCCAATTGATGGATTTAGGCTCACGATATTTCGGACCTTTCGATAACACATTTCGTAGAGAAGTGTTATTAACAATGTTGAGGTCACCGGTAATAACGTGGCCAGTAGGATTATATGTGAATTGGGAACTAGCATAAGTGCAATCAGGAGGTTCAGACTTGAAGTCGTCAATATCGAGATCCTGCAAAACTGAAAATTAATGTAAGGTATATCCAGTATTGCGAAAAACGAAACGTAGGAGTGCCTAGTTCAGAAACCGGATATAACACGTAAATTATGCTCATGAATACCATATTGAATTTAATCTTTTCTTAATTGTTTTTATATAACAATCGTGTTTTACACCTTATCTATTGTAACCAAGATATGTAGCCACAAACACGTGTAACACGTAATTGGACTGTCACATACGTTTTCTATTCATGTTCCTTTGCATGTATATCTACTAAAATAGGTAGCTATAGAAAATATCAATCAAAATGAAAAATAAACTAGCAAACATTATTAACAAAACACAACAGAAAAAATTAAATATTGAGCAATACAAATAATGTTTGGCTGCAAAAGAAGTCTAACAAAATGCCTGAAATATCATGACTTTTAATCTGTTAATAGGACACATAAGGGTATACATATATGCAAGATATTACTCTATTCCGAAACAAAATCACACAAAAACTGAAGAAAAAATGCATGGTTGATGCTGTGATGTATTAAATACAAAATAAAATTAACAATAACGAGAAGCTCATGTAAAATCACAAAAATACTGAACTCCGAGGAAAATTCAAAAAGGAAAGTCCCCAATTAAACGTCAAAATTATAAGTTCAGACACATCAAACGAATGGATAACAACTGTCATATTCCTGATTTGGTACAGTCATTTTCTTATGTAAAAAATGATGGATAAAACCTGATTTTAAGGCTAGCTAAACCTCTCACTTGTATGACGGTCGCATTAAATTATATAAGTTCATTGGAAGATACCTTGTTGTTAATTATTCCATATCAACTTCACAAATAATTCATTATGGTTTTGAATTATAGAATAGGAACTGGTAATGTTTATATTTTTTTTTTAAATTTTACTAATCTCTAATTTTAAGTCCATTTATGTTTTATCTCTTAGGCATGGCTAGGTTCATATACATTCCGCCGTTGGGTTATTCTGCTATGTACATTTTTGTGTATGCTTGTCTTACTGTTTTGTTTATGTTCTGTGTCGATATGCCACTTTGAATTTCTTTGTTTGCTGCATAGTTTGTAAGATTTGAACACAATGTTGACGGTTGTACCCCAATTTCTGACATTTTAACCTATCATATCCTTTTATTTTGTTCACATCGTTGTCAATATACTAGCGTATAATTAAACTAGCTATTAAACGATTTTCTACCTACCTTACCAAGAAAAAAACAAAATTAAAATGTAGATCAGGATAAATTTTGAACCTTCATATGAAACCTGTCGAGTATTGGTGGTAGAGATCAGTTAAAATCAGACTCCGATTCAATTACATGTCAAAGACATTAATTACATTTTAAATTACCATGCTTTTTCGCACAATACTTTATTCATTACCTCTTTTAAAACTTCATTTTCTATTCAATTTATGTCTGAAAACTACTGTAACATATCCTCTGCCAAACCAATACAAACTTACAGCATCATTTTGAATATTGCAAGTCACAGACTTATCAGAAAAGATAAAGATGTAAAAAATCATTACTTAAACTTTCTTTTGCAAACAATTATCTCGATGGCGTCAACTTGGGCAATACCCTACATCATAAATTAGTTCAATAAAAAAATACCACCTTATTTTAGAGATCAGTCTGTACCAATCATTTCTAATACCTATACCAAACCTATTGCAACTAAAATTTTCAATTACAAACACGTTTTGCAGGATCTCAATATTGACGATTTAAAGTATAAACCTCCTGACTGCACCAGTGCTAGTTCTGAATTCACATATAGTCTGGTGACTTCAACATTGTCAATTATACTTCACTGCGAAATGTGTTCGAAATATCGCGAGCCTAGATCTATCAATTGAAAACACAACTAATGAATTCAGTTACGGAATATGCCAGGCAATGTGCCAAACTTGAGAGAGAACACGTATATACTCTTTCCGAATAAATTAAGACCGTGAGGTCGTTAATACAATTCAGATCTAAGAAACCGAATGGGTCTATCAATACATATGCTACGTCAATCTTTAAAGACCCAAATGTTGCAAAACACTTGTCCTACATCCATGACAAATATGTTGTTGTCCCCACAGATATAACCCCAAACAACATTGTTTGTAAATCTCATTACATATACTGTTTGATAAATGAATTATATATCGCAAATTCCATTGGAAACTTAACATTCACTCCCATGACACTTAACAAAGATGGAATCTTGGATAATCAAATGTCTGTACTGTGTTTCTTTAGAATTTCAACAAAGATGTAGCACTGAATCGTCAATCACTGTATTGGAAAACTAAACTTCATAAGTGTCCTTACAAACAACGGTATATTGCTGGGTCTTCCGAGTACTCCACGAAATCTCTTTCTTAATTATTAACATCAGTTTTAACAGAAATCAAATCCGGGCTTTAAAGTTTTTGTGAAACTGCCTATTGAGGTAGCTTGAATCAGATGTGGGTACTAAAAAAATCAAAGATCTTTTACGACAAAACTTTACGACAAAAGAGATGATTTCAATTTTGCAATTGTGAACTTTCCATTTCTAAGTAGCAACATTCCAGCAGCACCTGCATACGGGGTATATATCTCCCAATTGATACGATATTCCCGTGCTTGCATTTCCTATCATGATTTTCTTGATAGAGGGTTGCTGCTCACAAGGAAGCTATTAAACCAAGAGTTTCAAATGGTGAAGTTGAAATCATCCCTTCGTAAATTTTACGGACGCCATCACGAGTTGGTTGACCGTTATGGAATAACCGTTTCACAAATGATATCGGATATGTTCTTTACGTCGTAACTACAATCCCCCTCCCTTTCATGAATGTGACCTACCGAATTAGACTATTTACCGGATTTGTTATCACATAAGCAACACGACGGGTGCCACATGTGGAGCAGGATCTGCTTACCCTTCCGGAGCACCTGAAATCACCCCTAGTTTTTTGGTGGGGTTCGTGTTGTTTATTCTTTAGTTTTCTATGTTGTGTCGTGTGTGCTGTTGTTTGTTTGTCTTTTTCATTTTTAGCCATGGCGTTGTCAGTTTGTTTCAGATTTATGAGTTTGACTGTCCTTTTGGTATCTTTCGTCCCTCTTTTAGAGTACATACAATCTAAGACTATTTCATTTAGCATTAGTATTAAAATATTAGACTTTTCTACACTATACACTCTACGTTAAGTATTCCCCACTCCAAACTAAAAAAACAAATTGAAACAGTTGGTATTGCTTTGTTACATGAAAAAGAACGGTCAACGTAGCAACAAGTATCTGTCTTAGGGATAGATAAATCCTACTTTGTAAAAAAATCACTCTGATTTAAACAAAAAATTCTCTGAAACTGAAATTTTCAAGATGCTTGATTTCTTGAATGACAACATATTTTTTACGTTTGGAGGACGTGTTTTTCAACAAAATATCGACATTCCCATGGGAACCAATTGTGCCTCTATTCTAGCCGTTTTGTTCCTTTGTTCTTATGAGACTGACTTCATACAAGAACTTCCTATGAAGATAAAATAAGTAAGCGATACCCTTTAACTTTACATTCCGCTTTATAGATGATGTTCTCGCACTACATAATTCAAAGTTTGTGACTAAGTTGAACGAATATATCCGATCGAACTAGAGATAAAGAATAAACAGATACGGTAACGTCTGTCTCATATCTTGACTTACATCTTGAAATTGTTAATGAGGGTTGAAAACACAACTTTACAACAAAAGAGATTAGTTTAGCTTCCAAATTGTGACTTTCTATTTTTATGTAGTAAAATTCCAGGAGCGCCTGCATACGAAGTACATATCTATAAATTGGAACGATGTTCCCGAACTTGTATTTCCTATCATGACTTCCTTGATAGAGGGTTGATGTTTACAAGGAAGCTTTTAAACCAAGAGTTAAGTTGAAATCATCCCTTCGTACATTTTACTGACGCTATCACGAGTTTGCTGACCGTTATGATGATATCGGTTATGTTCCTTATGTTGTTACTACATGCCTTTCCATTTTCACGACATACCGAATTAGATCATTTTCAGCAGAACGTTTTATGTAAAGCCCTGTTTACATGCGAGGCAAATGAAATGCGTAGTAATTCACGTCTTGAGATGGTTTACGGAAATAACGATGCTGACGATCAGGCTTGAGTAACTTTTGAAGTATGTGGTACGTTGCACCGTCCGTCCGTTTTAACTTTGATATAGATGTAATTGATTTTTACGGGGTACTTTAAAATCGTTTAAGGTCGCATGTGATTCAAACATATAGTTTTACGTTTCGACTTTTTACGATGGTTTGGAAAAGAAAACTGATGATACTAGTATATTCAAAGTAAATAAAAATGTCTGTCTTCAGTATGTTTTCTTTAATTAGAAAGGAAATATATAGCCAATAGACATATTGAATTTGAAGATGGGTATCGTGTTGTCAGCAGTCACAATGATGATTTTCATGATCTCTATTGCAATTTTATAAAATATTTTAGAATTCTTAGTGTTTATTCATAGCAATGTAGATTAGAAAAACAAGATGAGTAGACTTATCATAGACAACAATGGAACAAACTGATTATTTTTGTATAAAGAAAGACATTTAATTGAAAAATATGTTTATGTTAATTTGCAAAAAATAATGAAATATGCAAAACAATATATTGTTTTGACGAAAGAAAACAGACCCAGGAGAAATCCTTATTGTGACCATAAACGTATAATATAAGGTTTCTTCTTTCGAATGATATAAAATAAAGGTGAGAGTTCGCGTTCAGTGGGAAGATTTAATTCCAAAATATCACCCCTCAGTCACCGCACTATGAAGAATATCTGGCAAATATCTACTAGTATACAATTATGTTACTGATCTACAGATTCAACGTCATGACATTCTTGGAGAACTTATGTAACAGTGCAATTATATAAGACTTCATTAATATGGAGATCGTGTAACACGTATTTGTAGGTGTAAATGATGGTGGCAATATAAAAGGTATAAGAGATTTTGTAATATCAAGACTAATAAGAGAAGATTAGATTACGCAGATTCATGATCAAGGAAATTAACGTCATCAAGAGTCGAGGTTAAAAACTTGGCGCTTGTGACATCTTTCTTCATTCCGAAAACTGATAGTCTGTTTTATAGGTCAATATGGTATACTTTTTTTCCAAAAAGCTGAATGTCACAAGTCAAGAATGCATATGGCGAATTGAAGGTGCATACTAATGGCAACAACTATGCATGTGGCTACTTCAAGTATAAATGGAGGTCATTTCTACTTTACCTTTGTATAGGGCTTTCTTTTGCTAAGAAATGTTGCTATTAGAAATTGTCTTCGATACAATACTGAAAATTTAACAAATAAGATACTCAGCGGTTTTTTAAAAATCTCATTTATCCTAAATTAATATAGATTCTACCACTGCATCGAGTGTGATATTTATTCACTGGAAACAGGTTTAGTGTCAAATTTAAAAAGCAAGGCGTTTCATGCGTTTTAAACATTAAAATTTTAACTGTCCAGAGTGGATATTGTATTTTACGAGATTGGGAATCTGTTTCTCTAATGATTTTTAAACAATATGCAGGTAAACTTATTCCTTCTTTTCAAATGATCAGCAAAAAGATGTGTTCTTTCAAATACAAAGGAAAGCCAAACAAAATCGACTTCATGATCGAATTTAGACCAATGAAGAACAGGGATCAGACGAACCACACGTTGATTAAATTAAAGTAATCAAAATGTCAGGAAAAGGATAAATAGTGTAAGAATTAGAGAAGATATTTTATAATATTTATTCTGAAATCTGAGGCAAAAAGTGATAATTCTCTATTTGACTTAATGATGACGTAGAATTCATCCAATTTGAAATCTATCAAAGCCAAGAAATACTATGGGTTTATCAATGTAATCCAAAATATGAATATCATAATGAAATACCATTAATTAGTTCATTCATACAAGAACACTCGTTCCAAATCGTATTTTGCACAGTGCACAATATATTTCGTTCTAACCCTTATTTTACACACGATCCCTCGTTCTAACATTTTCTCTGTGCAATATTCTTGCTCTAAACCTTCATTTATACAAGATATCTCGTACTTATCCTTCACTGTCACAAAATCCTTCATTCAAACCCTAGTGTATACAAGAACCTTCGTTCTTAACCTTCCTTTATACAAGATCCTTCGTTCTATACCTTCATTTAAACAACATTCTTCGTTCTAAAATTTAATTTACAAAAGATCCCTGGTTTTTAACTTTCATGTGGACAATATCGACCATTCTTAACCTTCCTTTATACAGGTTCTCTTGTTCTAAACCATAAGTTTAAGTGAATGAATTAGTTGAAATTGCCCCTGCAGATACACATGTTTTGTTTAAGAAAGGGCAAATAACATTTTGTCAAAACTAAATTTGATGAAAAACAAGAAGTTCTTACATTATCATAATTCTTGATTTCTTTAATTTTTAACAAACAGTCTGTTAGTTTATTGGAACAAATTATAACCCTCTTCTTGCATTTTTTTAAGTCTTTATTAAGAATGTTTTTCATTCGTTTTTCTTTCCAACTTGTTCATTTATTCTTATAAACTCGAAAGGATCTTCTCCAGAAAAACACAATGAAGATTGAATTAAACTTTTTTTTTGTTATATTGACGAACAGATATTGTACGTTCACTTAAAGAGGGACGAAAGATACCAGAGGGACAATCAAACTCATAGATAAAAATAAACTGAGAAACAGAAAACAACAGAAAAACAATAGTACACAAGACATAGCAAAACAAACCCTACCAAAAACTGGTGGTGATCTCAAATGCACTAAATGTTTATATTTTGTTATAATGTTGCATTATTTTTTAGATATAACCCGTTCAACTTTTAATTTGGAACACTACAAATACATATTAACTAAGTTTTAGTCTTTCAAGTCGACTAACTTCAGGATTCAGTATAGATACTATAAAAAATCTTATTATGGAAAACTGATAAGATTACCTTAAATATTAAACAGAACATAATGACAGCAGAAAAATAACAACGACCAATACACGGTCCTGCCTAAGTTCAAACCAAAAACGTTATAGTGTAAAATCTTTTTTACATGCACATAAATCTGCTTCTGACTTTTATATTCTGTGAAAAAAGACCACATTTAAATCCTGCACACTTTAGCTACCAACAAAATTACCACTTGCATAAAAAAGGAAAACAAACTAGGCGCGTAACATGAACAGCAGTTTGACTTAGGGTTCGCTGGTAACTACAGAAGACATCGGTTACTTTAGCCGTTGGTTGAATACTACAAGGTAAAACATTAGGGTAATAAACAATAATAAAGACAACTCTTAAAGGATTAAGACTAGGTGCATCGACAGGTAAAGCGTATCTTATTAAAGATAAAGGCAACCCAGTAGTATACCGCTTTTCAAAAGTCATAAACGGATTGAGAGAAAACACATCCGGGTTATAAACTAAAACGCATCGACTTTAAGAGGAAAAACTACGAAACAACAGAACAAGTGCAACAAAAAACAAACGACATTGCAACATACATTAAAACGAACTATTAGATAAACTATGCGAATCCTAACCCATTTACAATGTCACAATCGGTAAAGTTATAGATCAGACGATGATCCTAGTACCTGGAGTTAACAAAAATATGCCACCTGTTAGTTGAGACACATACACATTGTATTGCTAATTCAGATACTGATGATAAGTGTTTATTATATGTAGTGTTCATTTCATATATTTTCTTTCTCATAACTCTGTAAAAACTATTTCAGTCCGAATCACATCTCAAATACAGCTGCTATAGGAACGCACAACATAAAAAAGTGGAAGCTGGATGCATTAATACAGAGATTAATCAAATATCAACAACGTAGCAAATAGACAAACAAAGGGAAAACTCTAAGGTAGATAAAAAGACAAACAGCTTCATCCTCAAAACATAACGTAGTATTTGTGAATTATACACTTAAAACATTATATCTATTAGGTCTCGGTTCTTTTCGATGCTATTTTTGAGAAAAAGGACGTGTTATTCCTTAACAAAACTTTGCCTTTTCATTTTGTTATCAGACCAACGTTTCACAATATACGAGTAGCAGCTACGAGCTCATGAATATCGTATAAGTTGAGAAATGTATCCTTCATACTCGGGTATAACGGATACATGTAAATCCCTCACCTTAAAAAATGACAAAATATGAAATTGTGAAAATAAATTGATAATTTGATATATACGAAAAACTTTTACATTTTAAAGAGTGAATAATGAATATACTAGTAACTGCCTAACGCGGTACCTCAATATTGATGTATTATATTGACGACGCATAAGATTAGTTTAAAAATTAAGCTAATCTCAAGAAAATAAATAAATTATATTGATATTTTTTTAAGGAAAATTAAGACATATTTGTAAAACATCTTCAAATGAGATTTCTACAAGTAAGATCACATATCAAGAATGACGCTTTTCAAATGATATCATATTGCAAGATGAAACCCTCAATGTGTGTAAAATTAAGTGCAAAGTTTCAGCTATTTCTTAAACCTTTATCAATACTGTTATTACAGAGGATATTCAAACCTGTTCAGAAGTTGTCATTTGTTGATGTCATTCTTAGTGTTTCTCGTTTCTCTTTTTTTTTAAATAGATTAGGACGTTGGATTCCCCGATTGAATGGTTTTACATCAGTTATTTTGGGGGCCCTTTTTAGCTTGCTGTTCGTTGTGAGCCAAGACGTCGTGTTTAAGACGTACTTTGACCTATAACTGTTTTTCTTTTACATTGTGACTTGGAAGGCGAGTTGTCTCAAGGCACTCATTCCACATCTTCGTATATCTATATAACTATGTAAATACTTTCTTTAACATTTTAACTGTGTGTGAAATATTACTACTGGTTAGGTATATATATATATATATATAGGAAGATGTAGTATCAATAAGACAACTCTCTATCCCAGTCACAATTTGTTAAAGAAAACTCATCATAGGCAGTATATGCATGCATAGCAGGCGACGCGTACTCTATTAAAATGCCTTTCGAAACTCTCTAGCAATTCAATCACTGTTTTGTGTTACCATTATATGTATTCTTAATCGACTGATGAAATTTGAACATTGATAAACTACTCTTGCATAATTTTTCATCGCCAATTTGTTTATTATTATTTTAATCATGTATGTTCAATTTAAAGTAAATAACTGTATTGATTAAATTAAGAAACAAAAGCGTTTCGATATACATACGGTTTATCAGCTACGTGAATCTTGTTTATATGCTTTTTGATGCAATTCAATTAAATTATTTGCTCATCACTGCCATTTAACTGTTATTAGAAAACGAATAAATTCAGAAGTTCAATGACTGACAAAAACATTATGTAACCTGAACGCTTGATGTTTTATAGCTTTTAAAATTGAAAAATTAAAACTCAAAATGAAGAAAAAGATGAATGGTCAGATTTGAGATTGAGTAATTTTAAAGAGACTATAAAGATTTTAATCTGACACTATTTGTTTCAATTCGTGATGCATTGCTGCCTGAACAATTAAACATTAATTACTGAAATAGGTGTACATACACCTGAAAACCTCGGTAAAATAACTTAAATTAGTAACAACTTATTTGCCCCGCAGAACTAATCTTAAATCAAACGATTCGAGAATAAATAAACTGTCAAAAAGTATATGCAAAAAACGTGCCGTACCTAACTAATAATAGATTAAAAGTTATTTTAATATTGTCCCAGCTAAGCACTTGGATAAACGGCCGCCTAGTTTGTCTTGGAAATCTTTGCACTGTAAATGTTTATATGCACTTGTTCCCCACCATTAAGAATAAGGGTAATCGATTGAATTTTAGATTTAATTTCCAAAGCACTGATCTGCCTTCTTTTTTATTTATATTTAGTTTATAATAAAAGAAAACGTTTGATGGATTCTACTTTATGTTGGATTTGTGAAGTATAAGTTGTTTTAGAGATTATTTACGTGTAATAAGTTCACTGCTAATCGTTTTATTTTTTATCATCAACAGAGCAAATACACAGGTTTAATGGAATTTTTTTCAAGGTTAACAATTGGAGTGCATATACTATGGCATAGATGAGGACAATATCATTATGAATACAATCAATGTATCTAATAAAGAGTGATTTTCATCTATATTGATTTATCCTATTAGATTCAGAAAGATCAAAAGCTTATTCCTGTCATCACCTTCCATATTAACACTGTCTTAGAAATTAATTTGACAAATGACAATCTATTTTCACTGAAAAACAAAATGTTCGTTTACTTCGATTGTTTGATTATTTTGCTTCACTTTATTTTTTATTCAATTCAACTTATACAAACTGTTTCGGATTTTCAAGACCATTTTAAATGGAAGTGATCTAAAAAAGTAAAATCACAAAAAAACCAAACACCGAGTAAAATTCAAAACGGAAAGTGTATAACCAAATGGCAAAATTAAAAGCTCAAACTCATCAATCAAAATGATAACAACTGTCATATTCCTGACTTAGTACAGGTATTTTATTATGTAGAAATGGTGGATTTAACCTGGTTTTAAAGCTTGCTAAACCTCTTACTCGTATGACACACGCATACAATTCCAACTAGAATGCACACCGTTACCTTTGATGAGACTGACTTGATTGGTTAAGACATAAGAACATTTTATTACTCAAAAACCTTTTTGTTTTGTTAAATATCACAAATGGCATTTAAAAAAGGATGTAAACAATAAAAAAAAAAAAAAAAAACAGTTATAGATCTACTCTGTTTACACATGAGCATAATAACTTGCTTCATGTAGAGCAGGATCTGCGTACTCTTCCGGGGTACCATATGAGAACACCCGCGTTTTCTTAGGGTTTATGTTACCTAGTCTGTAGTTTTCTATGTTGTACCGGTATCTTGTGTACTATTGTTTGTTTGTTTGTCTGTCTTTTTCGTTTTTAGCCATGACGTTGTCAGTTTATTTTTGTCCCTCTGGTATTTTTTGCCCCCTTATATAGATCAACACAGGTTAAACATGACCAAAATAACTTGCTATAGTTGACTGCATAAAGGGGTTATTACTTATTTTATTTATTTTTACATGTGACCTGTAAAACAAATACATTAAAAGATAAAAAGACACTTATTCTTAGGATCTACGAAAAGCTATTCATACACTGTGCATAATTACAGACTAGACAACTATTTTAGTCTTCAGATCCATGGCATATGGTGCAAACCAACTAAGTCAGATACCTTTGCTAACTATTGTGACAGTGACCGTCAAGCCTATATTGTGTAGAATTCAGTTATTCATTCGTTGTAGGAGTAGTTCATGTTTAGCTGAGTAACGATACCAATAAAGAGGAAAAGATGCAAAATCACAAAAATAGGCCAAAATAAAGTACGAACTCCGAATAAAGTTCAAAACGGAAAGTACCTGATTAAATGGCCAAATAAAAAGCTCAAACACATCAAACAAATGGATAACAAATGTCCTATTCCTGAATTAATTTGTAGAAAATGGTGGATTAAACTTGTCTTATAGCTAGCTAAAACCTGACAAAAATCAAACTACTAATATCTAGTTTCGGTCGTATCCTTAATCTCAAGGTGACTATGTTATATAAGATGAAGGACTTCCTAAAATGAGAGTAAGTTAACGACAAGTCATCAATATATTTGAAAGCAAAATTTTTCAAATGTGTACAGCAATAAGACAGTCAGGAGATGTGCACACTACCGATTGTCTGTAGAAATGAATTCACTAAACGCAAAAAAATGTGACGTATTTCTATGAAGTCACTTTTGGTGAATTTAATAATTTTTTGGAATCAGAGTTGTTTTTCACAATTACATTATATGACAGTACCATATAATGGTAATTTTACCAAAGATAATGTTTCAACTACATAACTACAGTACGATAAATAGTAACATGTATAATATCAGGCAGGCATTACCTGTTAATGGGGACGAAGTCTGTATGATTTTTTTCTTCAATTTAAGCATGTTAATAAAAGAAACGGAAATACCGTAACGTTTCCGATTTTGGTTCTGTTGTTAAAGATTTAGTTGTGACTTTATTTAAGCTGTGACGTCATAATCAATGTAAACAAAGAAACACTGTCATCAGGTAAAGTTTTTTTTCATATCAAACAATTATTGAAAGGAATTGGTATTGTGTTCCTTTCTTATATTTTAGTAAACTGATAAATATATATATATTATTCAAAGTCTCATGCCAATAAAATCGGAAACGGAAGTGGATTTCTGCGCAGATGCGGGGATTTAAAAAAGTCTGAAAAAAAGTTAACGATTTTGAGTTCATTAGTAGAATGAAAATTTCGGAAAATTTTCCCGAATTTTTTCATTTGTTTTTTTTTGTTTTTTTTTTGTTTTTTTTTGTTTTTTTTTCTACCGTAATTGGGGACTTCGTCCCCATATGTTTGCAGTTCAATATCAGAAATGACAGTACAATATCGAGGGTACTACAACAATATCAGAGGTTATAGTGTGAAAAACAATATCCGGAATAAACGTTCAATATCGAGGGTATCAGAACAATATCAGAGGTTATAGTGTGACAAAACAATATCAGAGGTTATAGTGTGACAAACAATATCAAAAGTTATAGTGTAACAAAACAATATCCGTAATAAACGTTCAATATCGAGGGTAACAGAACAATGTCAGAGGTTATAGTGTTACAAAACAATATCCGTAATAAACGTCCAATATCGAGGGTAACAGAACAATATCAGAGGTTATAGTGTGACAAAACAATATCAGAAGTTATAGTGTGACAAAACAATATCCGTAATAAACGTTCAATATCGAGGGTAACAGAACAATGTCAGAGGTTATAGTGTGACAAAACAATATCCGTAATAAACGTCCAATATCGAGGGTAACAGAACAATGTCAGAGGTTATAGTGTGACAAAACAATATCCGGAATAAACGTCCAATATCGAGGGTAACAGAACAATGTCAGAGGTTATAGTGTGACAAAACAATATCCGTAATAAACGTTCAATATCGAGGGTAACAGAACAATGTCAGAGGTTATAGTGTGACAAAACAATATCCGGAATAAACGTCCAATATCGAGGGTAACAGAACAATGTCAGAGGTTATAGTGTGACAGAACAATATCAGAGGTTATAGTGTGGCAAAACAATATCCGTAATAAACGTTCAATATCGAGGGTAACAGAACAATGTCAGAGGTTATAGTGTGACAAAACAATATCAGAAGTTATAGTGTGACAAAACAATATCCGTAATAAACGTTCAATATCGAGGGTAACAGAACAATGTCAGAGGTTATAGTGTGACAAAACAATATCCGTAATAAACGTCCAATATCGAGGGTAACAGAACAATGTCAGAGGTTATAGTGTGACAAAACAATATCCGGAATAAACGTCCAATATCGAGGGTAACAGAACAATGTCAGAGGTTATAGTGTGACAAAACAATATCCGTAATAAACGTTCAATATCGAGGGTAACAGAACAATGTCAGAGGTTATAGTGTGACAAAACAATATCCGGAATAAACGTCCAATATCGAGGGTAACAGAACAATGTCAGAGGTTATAGTGTGACAGAACAATATCAGAGGTTATAGTGTGGCAAAACAATATCCGTAATAAACGTTCAATATCGAGGGTAACAGAACAATGTCAGAGGTTATAGTGTGACAAAACAATATCAGAGGTTATAGTGTGGCAAAACAATATCCGTAATAAACGTCCCATATCGAGGGTAACAGAACAATATCAGAAGTTATAGTGTGACAAAACAATATCAGAGGTTAAAGTGTGACAAAACAATATCAGAAGTTATAGTGTGACAAAACAATATCCGTAATAAACGTTCAATATCGAGGGTAACAGAACAATGTCAGAGGTTATAGTGTTACAAAACAATATCCGTAATAAACGTTCAATATCGAGGGTAACAGAACAATATCAGAAGTTATAGTGTGACAAAACAATATCCGTAATAAACGTTCAATATCGAGGGTAACAGAACAATGTCAGAGGTTATAGTGTGACAAAACAATATCCGTAATAAACGTTCAATATCGAGGGTAACAGAACAATGTCAGAGGTTATAGTGTGACAAAACAATATCCGTAATAAACGTCCAATATCGAGGGTAACAGAACAATGTCAGAGGTTATAGTGTGACAAAACAATATCCGGAATAAACGTCCAATATCGAGGGTAACAGAACAATGTCAGAGGTTATAGTGTGACAAAACAATATCCGTAATAAACGTTCAAAATCGAGGGTAACAGAACAATGTCAGAGGTTATAGTGTGACAAAACAATATCCGGAATAAACGTCCAATATCGAGGGTAACAGAACAATATCAGAGGTTATAGTGTGACAGAACAATATCAGAGGTTATAGTCTGGCAAAACAATATCCGTAATAAACGTTCAATATCGAGGGTAACAGAACAATATCAGAGGTTATAGTGTGACAAAACAATATCCGTAATAAACGTTCAATATCGAGGGTAACAGAACAATGTCAGAGGTTATAGTGTGACAAAACAATATCCGTAATAAACGTTCAATATCGAGGGTAACAGAACAATGTCAGAGGTTATAGTGTGACAAAACAATATCAGAGGTTATAGTGTGGCAAAACAATATCCGTAATAAACGTTCAATATCGAGGGTAACAGAACAATGTCAGAGGTTATAGTGTGGCAAAACAATATCAGAAGTTAAAGTGTGACAAAACAATATCCGGAATAAACGTCCCATATCGAGGGTAACAGAACAATATCAGAAGTTATAGTGTGGCAAAACAATATCAGAAGTTATAGTGTAACAAAACAATATCCGTAATAAACGTTCAATATCGAGGGTAACAGAACAATGTCAGAGGTTATAGTGTGACAAAACAATATCCGTAATAAACGTCCAATATCGAGGGTAACAGAACAATGTCAGAGGTTTAGTGTGACAAAACAATATCCGGAATAAACGTCCAATATCGAGGGTAACAGAACAATGTCAGAGGTTATAGTGTGACAAAACAATATCCGTAATAAACGTTCAATATCGAGGGTAACAGAACAATGTCAGAGGTTATAGTGTGACAAAACAATATCCGGAATAAACGTCCAATATCGAGGGTAACAGAACAATGTCAGAGGTTATAGTGTGACAGAACAATATCAGAGGTTATAGTGTGGCAAAACAATATCCGTAATAAACGTTCAATATCGAGGGTAACAGAACAATGTCAGAGGTTATAGTGTGACAAAACAATATCAGAGGTTATAGTGTGGCAAAACAATATCCGTAATAAACGTCCCATATCGAGGGTAACAGAACAATATCAGAAGTTATAGTGTGACAAAACAATATCAGAGGTTATAGTGTGACAAAACAATATCAGAAGTTATAGTGTGACAAAACAATATCCGTAATAAACGTTCAATATCGAGGGTAACAGAACAATGTCAGAGGTTTATAGTGTTACAAAACAATATCCGTAAATAAACGTCCAATATTAACAGAACAATGTCAGAGGTTATAGTGTGACAGAACAATATCAGAGGTTATAGTGTGGCAAAACAATATCCGTAATAAACGTTCAATATCGAGGGTAACAGAACAATGTCAGAGGTTATAGTGTGACAAAACAATATCAGAGGTTATAGTGTGGCAAAACAATATCCGTAATAAACGTCCCATATCGAGGGTAACAGAACAATATCAGAAGTTATAGTGTGACAAAACAATATCAGAGGTTAAAGTGTGACAAAACAATATCAGAAGTTATAGTGTGACAAAACAATATCCGTAATAAACGTTCAATATCGAGGGTAACAGAACAATGTCAGAGGTTATAGTGTTACAAAACAATATCCGTAATAAACGTCCAATATCGAAGGTAACAGAACAATATCAGAGGTTATAGTGTGACAAAACAATATCCGTAATAAACGTCCAATATCGAGGGTAACAGAACAATGTCAGAGGTTATAGTGTGACAAAACAATATCCGTAATAAACGTTCAATATCGAGGGTAACAGAACAATGTCAGAGGTTATAGTGTGACAAAACAATATCCGTAATAAACGTCCAATATCGAGGGTAACAGAACAATGTCAGAGGTTATAGTGTGACAAAACAATATCCGGAATAAACGTCCAATATCGAGGGTAACAGAACAATGTCAGAGGTTATAGTGTGACAAAACAATATCCGTAATAAACGTTCAAAATCGAGGGTAACAGAACAATGTCAGAGGTTATAGTGTGACAAAACAATATCCGGAATAAACGTCCAATATCGAGGGTAACAGAACAATATCAGAGGTTATAGTGTGACAGAACAATATCAGAGGTTATAGTCTGGCAAAACAATATCCGTAATAAACGTTCAATATCGAGGGTAACAGAACAATATCAGAGGTTATAGTGTGACAAACAATATCCGTAATAAACGTTCAATATCGAGGGTAACAGAACAATGTCAGAGGTTATAGTGTGACAAAACAATATCCGTAATAAACGTTCAATATCGAGGGTAACAGAACAATGTCAGAGGTTATAGTGTGACAAAACAATATCAGAGGTTATAGTGTGGCAAAACAATATCCGTAATAAACGTTCAATATCGAGGGTAACAGAACAATGTCAGAGGTTATAGTGTGGCAAAACAATATCAGAAGTTAAAGTGTGACAAAACAATATCCGGAATAAACGTCCCATATCGAGGGTAACAGAACAATATCAGAAGTTATAGTGTGGCAAAACAATATCAGAAGTTATAGTGTAACAAAACAATATCCGTAATAAACGTTCAATATCGAGGGTAACAGAACAATGTCAGAGGTTATAGTGTGACAAAACAATATCCGTAATAAACGTCCAATATCGAGGGTAACAGAACAATGTCAGAGGTTATAGTGTGACAAAACAATATCCGGAATAAACGTCCAATATCGAGGGTAACAGAACAATGTCAGAGGTTATAGTGTGACAAAACAATATCCGTAATAAACGTTCAATATCGAGGGTAACAGAACAATGTCAGAGGTTATAGTGTGACAAAACAATATCCGGAATAAACGTCCAATATCGAGGGTAACAGAACAATGTCAGAGGTTATAGTGTGACAGAACAATATCAGAGGTTATAGTGTGGCAAAACAATATCCGTAATAAACGTTCAATATCGAGGGTAACAGAACAATGTCAGAGGTTATAGTGTGACAAAACAATATCAGAGGTTATAGTGTGGCAAAACAATATCCGTAATAAACGTCCCATATCGAGGGTAACAGAACAATATCAGAAGTTATAGTGTGACAAAACAATATCAGAGGTTATAGTGTGACAAAACAATATCAGAAGTTATAGTGTGACAAAACAATATCCGTAATAAACGTTCAATATCGAGGGTAACAGAACAATGTCAGAGGTTATAGTGTTACAAAACAATATCCGTAATAAACGTCCAATATCGAGGGTAACAGAACAATATCAGAGGTTATAGTGTGACAAAACAATATCCGTAATAAACGTCCAATATCGAGGGTAACAGAACAATGTCAGAGGTTATAGTGTGACAAAACAATATCCGTAATAAACGTTCAATATCGAGGGTAACAGAACAATGTCAGAGGTTATAGTGTGACAAAACAATATCCGTAATAAACGTCCAATATCGAGGGTAACAGAACAATGTCAGAGGTTATAGTGTGACAAACAATATCCGGAATAAACGTCCAATATCGAGGGTAACAGAACAATGTCAGAGGTTATAGTGTGACAAAACAATATCCGTAATAAACGTTCAAAATCGAGGGTAACAGAACAATGTCAGAGGTTATAGTGTGACAAAACAATATCCGGAATAAACGTCCAATATCGAGGGTAACAGAACAATATCAGAGGTTATAGTGTGACAGAACAATATCAGAGGTTATAGTCTGGCAAAACAATATCCGTAATAAACGTTCAATATCGAGGGTAACAGAACAATATCAGAGGTTATAGTGTGACAAAACAATATCCGTAATAAACGTTCAATATCGAGGGTAACAGAACAATGTCAGAGGTTATAGTGTGACAAAACAATATCCGTAATAAACGTTCAATATCGAGGGTAACAGAACAATGTCAGAGGTTATAGTGTGACAAAACAATATCAGAGGTTATAGTGTGGCAAAACAATATCCGTAATAAACGTTCAATATCGAGGGTAACAGAACAATGTCAGAGGTTATAGTGTGGCAAAACAATATCAGAAGTTAAAGTGTGACAAAACAATATCCGGAATAAACGTCCCATATCGAGGGTAACAGAACAATATCAGAAGTTATAGTGTGGCAAAACAATATCAGAAGTTATAGTGTGACAAAACAATATCCGGAATAAACGTCCCATATCGAGGGTAACAGAACAATATCTGAGGTTATAGTGTGGCAGAACAATATCAGAAGTTATAGTGTGACAAAACAATATCCGTAATAAACGTCCAATATCGAGGGTAACAGAACAATATCAGGGGTTATAGTGTGACAAAACAATATCAGAAGTTATAGTGTGACAAAACAATATCCGTAATAAACGTCCAATATCGAGGGTAACAGAACAATATCTGAGGTTATATATAGTGTGTCAATATAATCTCCGTAAGGAAACGAGTATGGCAGAATTATAGCAGAGATGATGTAGTGACCTTTCAATCTCAGTACGGCTAGAACAATGGCAGAGGTGATATATATCGTGATAGTTCAAAGTTAGGGTTGAGAGTAAAATACCGTGCTTATCTTTACAATGAGCATATTTTAGTTTTAAATTTTGTGAAAAAAAAGCGTTGCCTCCCTTTTGCTGTAAATTTAATACTGAACAAGCCAAGTTATCAATTTTGCCTTGTAGACATATACAACATATTTATTTTGTTCAGTTTGTATCATCCTCCTAAAAGGTCTCTGATTTAACACGATAAATTTTGGAACCTCAGAATGATTATTATATGGCACGATAACATAATTTATTGCCTATAAATGATCTTTAGATTGAAATCGAATATATATTAAACGATCATTACAGACAAATGTTATCTTTGAAAACATATTTTTATCATAAAATACAATACACAAAAGACCACAACTTGATTCTAAAATCCTTTGGTTTCAAAATCGTTATCGAAATTAGAATTATAGGCTCCGATGTCAGCTCAATCTGGAGATGATGACATGTCTATTTCTTTTTGCAAACAATGTAAAAGCTACAGAATGTTTCAGAAGGTAACCAGAAAGTGTCACGGTTTATAGTAATCTATAGAAACAACAACTTTACGGATCAGGGGTGGAGGCCAAATCTATCTATCCTAAAATTTGTTAAATATTATTAAGAAATGGGCCAAAGTTGACGCAAAGTCCTTATATTATGTATAAATGGTAATAAATTCGTAGTTTATTTATAATGATGTAATATTACAAAAAGAAGTCATTGCTCCTGAAATTCCAAACTTTCTTCTTGATTTTCAAACCAAATAAAAAGAAAACAAATCAATCCAATTATAAGTAAAAATACATTTTTTTTCATATATATGAAATAAAGACAGAAGAAATTATATAATAGTATGAAAATATTTGATATGTTGAGAAGTTATAATACTTTGGTAATTCTGGATACCAAAAACAAAGTGTATAACGAATAAGTATGAGACTGAACTTTTATTTAATTAGTTTGCGTGTGGTCGCAACTTTCTCAGCACTGGCAAGTTTACCAAATCAGGAATACGACAGTTGTTATCCGTTCGTTTAATGTATTTGAGCTTTTGGTTTTGCCATTTGACTAGGTACTTTCCGTTTTGAACTTTCCTCAGAGTTCGGTCTTAATGTTATCTAACTTTTAATCATCTTTATGACTTACAATATGTAGGATGTTTTACCCCTGGAATAAATTATCTTAAAATAGATATAGGAAGATGTGGTGTGAGTGCCAATGAGACAACTCTCCATACAAATAACAATTTAAAAAGTAAACCATTATAGGTTAAAGTACGGCCTTCAACACGGAGCTTTGGCTCACACCGAACAACAAGCTATAAAGGGCCCCAAAATTACTAGTGTAAAACCATTCAAACGGGAAAACCAACGGTCTAATCTATATAAACAAAACGAGAAACGAGAAACACGTATATATTACATAAACAAACGACAACTACTGTACATCAGATTCCTGACTTAGGACAGGTGCAAACATTTGCAGCGGGATTAAACGTTTTAATGGATCCAAACCTTCTCCCTTTTTCTGAAACAATAGCATAACATCACAACAAAGAAAAACAAAACCTTTTTGAAATTTGGAACCTCAATGCTTTTCAACTTCGTACCTTATTTGGATTTTTTTTAGTCGATCGTCACTGGGTAGTTGTTTGAAGATAAACACACGTTTGCAAAACAAAAATTAAAACTGACATCTTATTTTCCATATCTTAATAAATAAAAAAGACCACATATAATCAAGTGATGAAATTTCAGCTTAGCGAAATACTAATATATCATCCGAGTTCAACTCTTTATTATATAGTACGTTTGCTACGGTGTTTTTGTCCACTATTTGCTGTTATTAGTCTGGTGTTATTTTTGTCCTATAATTTTGCTATTCGTCCGACTGTTTTGCTTTATTCGGTAATAATTATATTATTAAAAATATAAAAATATTTGCGAGCTCGTAATAAAAAATCTAAAATCATTTACTTTGTACAAATAGGATTTAGTTCAAGCAAAATGAAATAAGAATGATCAAAATATGATATCAAGCATCTAATTCAAAACTTGGATTAATCTTGAGCTTCTGTGTTCTTTTCATCAATTTGCGCGCAGTCGATCAATTAAAATACTGCACGTGAGTTCATTACAATAGATTTGGATTAAACAATCAAAGCCAACCATTAATTATAGCATATTATTGACTTGTAACTCTACAAATTGTCAACCGTCAAAAAAATGTCCGTATATTCTATAACTACTTAATCCTTTCGTTGATCTAATATTAAGATTTATAAAATGAATGTAAAAGTCTCAATTTACAACATTTTCGTCGGTGCGTATTCGCCAAGCCTTCACGCAATGTTAATTCTGTCCTCAGTGATCTAACGTATATTATGTTTTACTAACAAGATCATATAAATGATGCGCATCAAATTGTCTCCGTTCGATTAATCAAATTTAAATTCCACATTTTATCTATAAAATTCCAATCATTTAATACGACTTAACGTAATTTACAACACTTAAATCATCACATATCTATATAATCTACACCGCAGTCAGTTTTAGTTGACTTTTTTTCGTCATTAACCTGGTAAATGTAATAAATTAAGCTTAATGAGCAAGATATTTATTCAGTACGAGTGTCTCGCAACAGGCCTTTTGGTAGCCATGACCCTGCACAACTATTTCACAGTTCATATAATTCTTTTTGGCTTGTACTATCTGAACTTAATTAAGATAGTCATCTTTCTATTAAAATGCATTATTTCTGATTGACCAGACTGACTGATATACATTACCGTAATGTGTCTACTGTTTATATACATTGTGTCGATCGAGGCATCTCATATTGTACTAGTTGAATATTTATTGCATATCTTAGACTATTTTAAACTTCGCGTTGATAAATTAGGGAATAATTAAGAAATATAGGTTTTAACCGCACAGGTAAAGTTGACCTTAAATAATTTTGACTATGCTTTTTATGTCCCTTTATGGCTCCTAATGTTGCTCTGTATTTATACAGTATAGCTTTAAAAGATTTATTGTGAGCCTCCTAAAGAAGCTCAATTCAACAACGGATGCACACAATTTATAAAAAGTTTAATTTCAATTATTCAAAACTTGAATCATTGATTGGACTTTTTTTCAAAATCTATTTGAAATAGTATTTCACTGACGACAAAGCATATATGCATGTATAATGCATCTTTTACATTTGGAAATAGGAATTGTAAGAAAAAAACAGACCAAAATCTCTAAAGAAAAATGAACACTATTAACATGTGTAAAGTTTAAAAATCTGTTTAACTAAAAGTCGGTTTATTTCAAACCGTATTCATTTGCAAATAACTGTCAATCGTCACCTTTTTCGTCTATTTAGCCATTTTCAGATAGGTGTTTTTTGAGATATTATATAATGTTCATGTATATTCATAACTGAGAGGATTTCATTGATTCAAATTAGTACTTTTGGTCTTACCCTTTCCATTTATTAATACTTTTGCAGGATGTTTTGGTGTTCTTTAATTTTTATAATAAGAACAATTCAAGAATAATTCTCCTGGATTCAAAATTCTAAATATGTATATCAACAAAAGAAGCAACGAGCATACGAGTGTATGTTCGAAGTTCACTAAGGAAATAGGAGATCACTTGTTTAGAAAAGAAAAAGAAAGTGCAATTATATTAATGGACTGTTAACCCATTACATTGAAAAGAATCAACATGTTAATTGATTTGACCCGTGTGTACTATTGGGTTGAAAGAGGATGCAATATATTATTAGTTATAAAAAAGAAAAAAAATGGTTTGAAATGTAACAGTTCAGTGACACAACGTAACTGACACTTTATGAAGTACATAACACCTGACCTGATACGAAACAAAATGGTTAAATATCTAAACTAGCTGTAAAGCAATACACCAATATAAACAATTTTGACTGCTATAGAGTGATAACAAGTTCACGTACTCACCCAAGAATGTTGTCAATAGGTAGGTACATCTCTTTACCTCTAGTGATTTATTTAGCTAAGATATTGAAACCTTGGAATTTATATCAAATTGACAGCAACATATGTTTTGGACAGTGTACTGTTTAACCTGAACATTTCATGCATATATTAATGTACTGATACAGAAGTATATAGGGCGGGAAAGAGAAGATTCAATAAGACATTATGTTTTCCAAGGAAAATAGATTTTATATATAAAAAAGAAGATGTGGTATGATTGCCAATGAGACAAATGTACACAAGAGACCAAAATGACACAGACATTAACAACTATAGGTCACCATACGGCCTTCAACAATGAACCAAGCCCATACCGCATAATCAACTATAAAAGGCCCCGATTTGACAATGTAAAACAATTCAAACGAGAAAACTAACGGCCTTATTTTATATAAAAAAAAATGTTTAGAATGACCTGTTTAAAATATAGAAATCCTTTTAACTGAAAGTACGCGTCTCTCGGATGGTTCGTCCCGTTTGTTATTGAAAACGGATGTAGATAGTTGTTCTGATATATGCTTTTACATATTTTGTTTTCGTCTATGTGTAGATTATTTATTCATTTGATCGTATTATGAATAATCACAATATGTATACTTTTAAAATCGTCCTTTTGTTCACAACATCCGTGAATCCTTCTGTTCTAGTTTTGGAACCATTTTGGTGTTAATTTGCCTCGCCAAAATGGACTATCTCTTTTAAAGAGTTTCCTAATGATTATGAACGTTCATTATTGTATGCTATTAAATGACATACAGATGTCTGTGTAATTATTACTGTCTCATGCTGTCAAAATAGTATTATAATTAATACTAATAATCTATGTTTTTGTTTTTCTTTCAATGCTACATGTTTGTAGTGTTTAATGACTATCGTTTTGTATTTAATATGCCACTGTCTGTTTGTTTGTTTTTGTTGTATATTTTAGTAACAATCCTATTGTTTGGATTTTATACTAATAAAATTCTTATTCTTATTCTTATTCTTATTCTTATTCATTAACGTATACCACATTTTTCATTTTCGAATTGTGTTAATAATAGTTCTTTATATAACATATACGGTAAAGTTGCTAGACGTGTCGAAAAGGAGCGATTTAAAGATGAGATGTTGTTATTGTTTGGACTGATCTCAATTTTGTCGCGTGCCTGTATTCCCCGCTGTGTATTCAGTTACACTCCAGGGTGGAAAAAATATGCCTGTGTTATCATAGTAAATTTGATTAAAATACCGAAACAATGAGTGCTGAAAAGACTTGAAATGATAATAATTTAAATACATAACAACCCCGTAAATTTATAATATTGTAATGCTAACTACATAATCTGAAATAGATATAACAACTGCTTGATTTAATAGATATTGGGGGCTTTAAGTCATAAATTAAACGCCATTATAAAGCTATATTGTCAATGATTATTTATTGTTCACAACCTCTATATATTCATCCATATTCGGGTGGTCGCTTGTCACATAAACCCTTCCAGTCGTGAAATTGTCTGTTAAAATTCCAACACAACACCGTCCGGGGGATGGGAAACCTTGGACTGATTTATTGTGTGAAATGACAATAGTTATATGCTGAATAGTATGACAATGTGTATCAACTGCATTCACATCCATTTACTAACTCACTGGCATGTTAAGATTTAAATGTAACCCTCAATACCCCATATATACTCATTCATATAAATAATTACACAGTAGGGAAATAGGTTTCATGTACTCGGTCAAAACAAGGAATAAGGTTACATGTGCGTCTATTTTTTCAACATAAAGTACCATTACAAATATTTTAGCATATTCTTTAGTCATTTATACAAATAGCGGGAAATATCAATGGAGCCTTACAAACTCCATGGTAAACAAGGTAAGACGATAAAAAGACAAATATGTCTACAAAACACTACATAGAAACTACACTACAGCACAAACCTTACAGGTGCTTCGGAAGGGTAAACAGACATAGAAACTACACTACAGCACAAACCTTACAGGTGCTTCGGAAGGGTAAACTGACATAGAAACTACACTACAGCACAAACCTCACAAAATCAGGTGCTTCGGAAGGGTAAACAGATCATATTCTACTTATGTCATTCTTCCTATTACATTTGTACTTATGGTAACTGTGATAATTTTCATTCGGTTATCATTCTATTGGATATATAAACCTGAGTTAAAGATGATTATAACTGTATTTCATGAGTTGATATTCCCCTAGCATAGCATAGGAATTAGTAAGACACAACACGATAAGTTCTTGTGAGTATCAGAAGTCAGTAAATGAGTAACCACTTGAATGAAAGTTCAATAAATAGACGGCAAGACGATAGAGATAAGAGGAATACATCAATCAGATAACAATCAATCAACACAGATATTACAAAAAAAACATAAGACACCGAGACGTCAATATACTGTTTTTTTTTAAAGACAGGACACTTTACAAGAACAAGTTAAATTACCAAATAAACTTTGAGTCCACTGAACTAGATTTTTGCCCCTTGTTAATGGTGAGATGTAAATAAAACGCAAGAACAGTAAACTCTTATGTAAAGGTTGATTACGTTTTATGATAAGATTATAAAGTATAAATGAGATGATTATGCATTTAGTAAGCATTATATAAAACTCTATTTGAAAAAAAATCAGATTTTCCATTTTCGTCACAAAAATTGATCATTTATATATTCCGTAAAGAATGTGACAACCCCCATATTATTATCCTGCAAATATGACGTCAAAAGGGTTACAACCTTATTATTATAAAACGAATGTATTATTAATAGGATGACTACCAATCATTATTGTCTTTTAAAGAAGATATCACTAGGGTAACACACTGCTGAACATTCCCTATGGTTTCTACCTTAAATGCGGGCACAGAATCTATATTATCACTCTAAAGTTAATTATAAATAGAGGTTGTGTTGTTAACATACAATATATGTATGCGAAATAGTTGCAATGTTTACCCCTTTTGAATACTCAAAGATATTAGAACTTTATATAGGTGGGGAAATGTAACCAATACTGATAGAATCAAACGATACCGACCAACCGAACCCCTCAAATTTGATAATAAACGACGATTGACATGAACTGGTTGCACCCGTTATGTTGCTCATATCATCTATGTTGCTTATAAGTCGTAAACTACAAATTTTCGAAAAACTAAGGATTTTCCTATCCAAGGAATAGATTACCTTAGGCGTATTTGGCACAACTTTTTGAAATTACGAGTCCTCATTTCTCTTTAGCTATGTACTTGTTCGGCTTTATAACAATTTTGATATGAGCGTCACTGATGAGTATTATGTAGACGAAACGCGCGTCTGGTGTATTCAGTAATAATCCTGAACCTTTGATAACTATTGGTGATCTTCAAATTAAAGTGAATTTATTGCTGTGGTAATTTTCTGTAAATTAATCAATAATCTTCGACACATTAATGATTTCCATGCTTTCTTAAGGGTTATCAATTCAAAGATATTTGTATTTCCAAGCACAAGGTGACTTTAATAAAATGGTCGATTTTTGTTTCTGCGCGTTGAAAGGTAGCTACCTTTTCTCTGCTTTTATACATGAAAGTGCCCTTAATAATTTGTTCAGGTTTTATGGGTCAACCATCTGTGTAGTGTTGTGAAGGCTGGTTTATTTGGTCTTTTCATGATTTCTATTTTTGCCAATTGCTTGTGTTTCTTCGAATTGTTGTTTTTTATTCTTCCACTGGTATTTCAATCCCCCCTATTTGCTCTTATTTTAACGAATTATAGCACGCCTCATTGTTTACATGGTCATTATTATAAATTAACTGTTAACCAAACTTTGAAATTTGGGAATACTAGACCTTTTCTACCTCCGGGATGAATTGCCTTGTCTGTATTTGGCGAAACTTTTCGGTCCTCATTGCTTTTCAACTTCGTACTTTATTTGATTCGAGCGTCACTGATGGGTACTTTGTGGACGAGGAGCTCGACTGGCATATATGCAGGATATCAATCCTGGTGTCTATGATGAGTTTATTTACAACCACTGGGTCGATTCCTTTGCTTGTAGAGTTTTTATTTCCCTAGGGTATCACCAGTCAAGTAGTCAGCACTTCTGTGTTGACATGACTAATCATTGATATGGTCACAACTATAAATTAACTGTTTACCATACTTTATGAAATCTTAGGCCTTTTCTATCTCGGGAATAGATTTCATTGCCTGTATTTGGCGACACTTTTGGGAATTTCGGTCCTCAGTGCTCTTCAACTTCGTACTTTATTTGTTTTTTTGTGTCTATGTGAGTCTAATTATTTCCATTGGATATCACATTTTCTTTAATATAAACATTCCGTTTTACAGTTAACGAACGGACTGTTCAAAAAAAACAAGAAAAAAATTGTTAATGATGTATGCTTGATTGTTAATATTGTTAGTCGTAAAACTTAATATAAATTTTTTTAAAAAATTAAAAAACCCAAAAAAACAGTTTATTGAAACAACTTAAATCTCGGTCGATTGTCTATTAGATTGATTTAACGTAAGAGGGTCATATTGACAGTTAGAAACATATTCAGTGCATTTATAGCGTATTTATATAATTCAAATTGAAGTAATGCAGGAATTCGGTGAGCAATGCAAAAATATAGGTCGATAGGTGACTATGAGTACGAATCAAATCTTTTTTGGTAAATCGAACTACACTTACTTTTTTTGTCATTATGATATTGCATAAGTTACCTGTTGATATAACATAGGTTCAGAATCTCATACTGTCTTAAAAGTAGAACACTTTTACATGTTGATGTTATTATGATTTCCTTCTATGACACGATCTGATTGTATAAAGTTGTTATTGAAGTCCTTGATTTCGAAACAAAAACTTTTAGAAGATAATATTAAAAAAACGGATGCTGAAAAAATCATGCCGTTGAAATTTTAATAATTAGAAGGAAATCAGGCACGTTATAAAATTTCCCGTTAACAAACAGCAGACTACTTGGAAAAATACCGAAGTTGGGGACTCGGTGATTACAGCAATAAAAGCATACATCACATATAAATTAGGCCGTTAGTTTTCTCGTTTGAATTGTTTTACACTGTCATTTCGGGCCTTATATAGCTGACTATGCGGTATGGGCTTTGTTCATTGTTGAAGGCCGTACGGTGACCTATAGTTGTTAGTTTCTGTGTCATTTTAGTCTCTTGTGGACAGTTGTCTCATTGGCAACCATACCACATCTTCTTTTTTATTAATCAAAACAAATTCTTCTTAAACCTTTTTGGGAACAATCTTTACGACAAAAGGCAGGATTTCGTCTTCCCATTTGTGGATTTTCCGTTTCTGTGTAGCAACTTTCCCAGCCGACCCTAAATTGTAGATTTAAGTCATAATGATTCATACTTAACTGATGCTGTGGTATCCTTTATTTCTAGATGTATTTTTATCGATTTTTTTAGTAATCTACATATGATTCACCCCGGCCCAATATGATGTAGTTTCGCAGTAAGTTTGAAGCCCAGTGTTAATTGCTGGTGAAATTAATGTCAATAGTTACAATAGAGGTTTCTTGAAATACTTGGTACAACCAGCCATATTCCTTTGTTTATATATACACCTATGTCATTTTGGTATCAAATACAGAAAAAGAAAATGTTCTTCATCTGTGGTTGTTATTCCAAAAGAACACAGCACAGACCCATGGTTTGTCAAGTGATTTCGGCGTATTTGTTGATATACCAAGTACAATGTCAATACCTAATTCCGTTTTCAAACAGTTAATGTAACCTTATTACACAAACCATATATCTTGGGGTTTAATCTGCGGGTATACCAAAATATTTGACATGGAGGCAAAACATATTTTTAACATCGTTGGTGGTTCAAAGACGCATACCTTTTTTGTTATAAGTCATTGTTAAATTAAGAAGATGAGGTATGATTGTCAATCAGTGGACTATCCACCAAAGATCAATTGAAATGGATGTTGGCAACCTTAATCTGTATTAACGACCTTACATACTTAACCCATTCTAGAAGAGTATTCAAATCTTCTTTTCCTAGTTGATCTTGTAGTCTGGCATATTCCTAGACTGAATCCATTAGTTTATAAAAAAAAATGTGTTTTAAATATATGGATTACGGCTTCAGGTACTTTAGTATTCCAGACCTTTGGTTAATTTTTTTCGAAGGGAAGTATTGTTGGCAATGTTCAGGCAAACAACCAATCGTCTTTGAACTATAAGAGAGGAACATATTATAGTTATGCTTCGCCAACGCCGTTAGTACTTTTATGCTTTTCAAGTAATAGCAGCAATTCCATTTTCGTTCTCTCACAACAGTAGCATTATGAAGTTTCTGAATGCTTTTAGATCATATAAATATCGAAAAGTGATAAAATGTTTTATCATATACTTAGACTAAATAACATATGATTTTTATTGTATGATAATAGCATTAATTTAACGTAAATTCCATATTTTTTGAATTGGTGCTTAGCGGGCTGATATGAAAAGTTCATCACATGCTTCAAGTGTTATCACATGCCTTTCCGTAACGTTATCGCATGGCATTCCGGTGATACTCGGCAAATTCCGGAAAATACACCTCAATGCTACGTTTTCACTGAAAGTAGTGTACAACACAAATATTTGGATACTGGAAAATATATTTTGTAAAATAATAATAAAAAAAAACCCCAACAATCAGATAATTAAATAAATGCATTTTTTCAAAAGTTTCAAACATAATTTAGAAAGTTACTTTGAAAAAAGTTGACTTTTCCAAACAGTGTTAATTATGTATATTGATGAATGAACTTTTTTGTCGTTCCGTCCTTCTTTTTTCTTTTCTTTTCATTTCTATTGAGGCATATGCTAGAAAGATTTCATATCGAATGTACTAAATTTGGAATCCTACATGTACGTGCGTGAACTTTTCACTCTTTGAACTCATATTTGGGAACCACGTAAAAGGATCAATATAATTATATGAAACTGTTATTTTTCTCCATTGTTGAAGCATATGATAAAAAGATCATGACATGTCATTTTTCATATCGCATGTATTATCACCCCTAGTTTCAATATAAGCCCAAGAGCCGCATATTGACCGAGGGCTGATAAAACATGCGATATGAAAAATGACATGTTATGATTTTTTTATCATATGCTTATATAGTCTGAATAAAAGTTTAAGATATTTAAAAAAAAGGATTATTCTGCGGGACACGTTTTACATCGAAATATAGATTCAGAGAAATCTATCAACAGAAATGAAGCGCAGTTGATAGCCAGATCATTTGATGATAATAGCTAAACTTTCGAGTAATGGTAAATGATATCAAATTTAAACATTGGAGTAATGGCTAATAACATAAAATATAAACATTGGAGTAATGGCTAATAACATAATATATAAACATTGGAGTAATGGTTAATAACATAATTTATCATATACTTGTATAAAATATTACTAAAATTTTACAGTTTAATAACATTTTAAAATATCAAAGGCTATAAAAGAATTACTAGGTTTATTAAACAGATTCCTAAGAATTTCCATAGCGGGCTGATAAAGGTGCCTTTATTAACTGCTTCCGGAATGTTATCACATGCCTTTCCGTTAATTTCCGTGACGTTTATCACATGCAACGTCGTGCGTTTCCGGAAATTTGTTTGAAAACGGCAAGTGATAAGAATTTTCACAAAATGGTTGCGGAGCAAAAATGAATTAAGTTAAACATGTTACGAAAGACATAGATAAGGTGACAATATTATTGAAGAACATGATAATTGTTGTGACAAGATAAATAAAATGCTTGTGATATCAATAAAAACAATTAAAAGTTAAGATTTATTTTTGGTTGTCTGTAAATGTTATAAATCTGAAAGTGCAATGACAAACAAAATTAAATTTTAAAAGTTCTTGTCTGTATTTCTTCTGCTGAAGTATATGATAAAAAGATAATTACATGTCATTTTTCATATCAGACCCTTTATCGGCCCTCGTTCATGATATTAGCCCTCGAGCCTGCGGCTCTTGGGCTGATATCATAACCTTGGCGATAAAGGGTCTGATATGAAAAATGCCATGTAATAATCTATAAATATAAACATTGGAGTAATGGCTAATAACATAAAATATAAACATTGGAGTAATGGTTAATGCTATCAAATATAAACATCGGAGTAATGACTCATAACATAATATAAAACATCGGAGTAATGGCTAATAACATAATATATAAACATTGGAGTAATGGTTAATAAAATAATATATAAAACATTGGAGTAATGGCTAATAACATAAAATATAAACATTGGAGTAATGGTTAATGCTATCAAATATAAACATCGGAGTAATGACTCATAACATAATATATAAACATCGGAGTAATGGCTAATAACATAATATATAAACATTGGAGTAATGGTTAATAACATAATATAATAAACATTGGAGTAATGGCTAATAACATAAAATATAAACATTGGAGTAATGGTTAATGCTATCAAATATAAACATTGGAGTAATGGCTAATAACATAATATAAAAACATCGGAGTAATGGCTAATAACATAATATATAAACATTGGAGTAATGGCTAATAACATAATATATAAACATTGGAGTAATGGCTAATAATATAATATATAAACATTGGAGTAATGGCTAATAACATAATATATAAACATTGGAGTAATGGCTAATAACATAATATATAAACATTGAAGTAATGGGTAATAACATAATATATAAACATTGAAGTAATGGCTAATAACATAATATATAAACATTGAAGTAATGGCTAATAACATAATATATAAACATTGGAGTAATGGCTAATAACATAATATATAAACATTGAAGTAATGGCTAATAACATAATATATAAACATTGGAGTAATGACTAATAACATAATATATACAACTTTGAAGTAATGGCTAATAACATAATATATAAACATTGAAGTAATGGCTAATAACATAATATATAAACATTGAAGTAATGGCTAATAACATAATATATAAACATTGGAGTAATGACTAATAACATAAAATATAAACATTGGAGTAATGACTAATAACATAATATATACAACTTTGAAGTAATGGCTAATAACATAATATATAAACATTGAAGTAATGGCTAATAACATAAAACATAAACATTGGAGTAATGGCTAATATCATAAAATATAAACATTGGAGTAATGGCTAATAACATAATATATAAACATTGAAGTAATAGCTAATAACATAATATATAAACATTGGAGAAACGGCTAATAACATAAAATATAAACATTGGAGTAATGGCTTATAACATAAAATATAAACATTGGAGTAATGTTTAATAACATAATATATAAACATTGGAGTAATGGCTAATATAATTAAATATATACATGGTAATGACTAAAAAAAAAGTATAAACATAAATAATGGCTAATAATATTAGATATTAACACTCGAGTAGTTATTTATAATATAAAATAAAAAGAATTGAGTAATGAGACAAAATATTAAATATAAAATTGGAGTAATGGCTAATAATATTAAATATGAACATTTGAGTAAAAGAGGGACGGAAGATACCAAAGGGACAGTCAAACTCAAAAATTTAAAACAAACTGACAACGTCATGGCTAAAAACGAAAAAGTCAAACAAACAACAGCACACACGACACAACATAGAAAACCAAAGAATAAACAACACGAACCCCACCAAAAAACTAGGGGTGATCGCAGGTCCTCCGGAAGGGTAAGCAGATCCTGCTCCACATGTGGCACCCGTCGTGTTGCTTATGTGAAAACAAATCCGGTAAATAGTCTTATTCGGAAGGTCACATTTATGAAAGGGAAGGGGATTGTAGTTACGACATAAGGAACATATCCGATATCATTTGTGAAACGGTTATTCCATAACGGTCAACCAACTCGTGATGGCGTCCGTAAAATTTACGAAGGGATGATTTCAACTTCCACATTTGGAACTCTTGGTTTAATACCTTCATTGTGAGCAGCAACCCTCTATCAAGAAAATCATGATAGGAAATGCAAGCACGGAAATATCGTATCAATTGGGAGATTATTAAAGTGAATATAAACATTGAAGCTACGGCTTATGAAATTAAATATAAAGAATTGAGTATTGGGAAATTATATTAAAAACATTGGAGTAATGGCTTATGATATTGAATATAAAGAATTGAGTAATAGACAATAATATTGAATATATTCATTAGAGTAATAGTATAGATAACCATTAGTAAGAGTAAGGCAAATAATAATAAATATCGTCTGAATTGTCGTCTTCTGTGTCGTCCCTTTCACTTAGGTGCAAATTACACTCTGCATGTCTGTGTCCTTGTTTGTTACAAACCCAGTCATTTGGACACTGCGAAAATTTGTGACATTCCTGTAGGCATCTATTGCATGACATTTCCGCTTGATTGTGATTTTCTTGTCCTTGGTGAATAACTGTTGCTCTGTGTTTACCAATAAGAATAGATCTCGGTAAAGCTTTACTTAGAGGTGCTACCATTGCGATTATATCGCCAGTTTGACAATTTGATAAAAAAAAAAAACATCTACTCGCAATCGTTCGCTGTACATTTTAATAACCTCGCATCCGTGATTTTCTAAGCTTCGCTCAATCTGTCCGTCCTCGGCGGAACAAGGCACATTTTTAACACGTATTTTCAGGTAAGTTGGTCTTTCATTAACCATTATCCTTGGGTTTTCTACTGTAAACCTGGATATATTTATTCCGAATTGTTATTCCAGATGTAATGCGGGGTTCTATATTGATATGAGAATCAAAATAGATTCTCCATAAACTTCGAACACGCTGCAACCCTTTACGATGACTGGCTGGGCATATTGTAGCGTCAATGGTTTTGTACAGTTCTATGTGTGTTAGAAACTGGTCTCTGTTTGGTTTAGTGCTGCCAAACAAGTCGGTTTCTAATATGAAAACTGGTTTTACATCCTCAACATCATAATTGGTTTTTGTGTTTTATTTTTGCAATATAGAAGAGTCTCGTTGGTGTCCGCCATATTATGGCACCCTCAACGGAGTTGGGGTGACATATTGTTATTGTTCGGTTTTTTTTGTCTTATTATGGCACCCTCAACGGAGTTGGGTGACATATTGTTATTGTTCTGTTCTTTTTGTCTTGGGTGACGTATTGTTATTCTACGTTTCTTTTTTTTCTTATTATGGCACCCTCAACGGAGTTGGGGTGACATATTGTTATTCTACGTTTCTTTTTTTTCTTATTTTTCTTCCACTATTTTTGTCCGGAGCAGTTCTCAGAATAGAATGGACCAAAATTTAAAATATATTTTCTGAACTGGATTTATTTCTAATCGCAAATACTAGTCCAAATCTTCCTAGTTGTAATCGCCACTACTCCGCCTCAACTCGGTCTCGAGTTTGCAGAATGAATTTTGATATCGTCGTGGGTATCTTCCTCCTCCTCGCCGATGACGTTGCTGCGAATTGCCACGCAAGCAAATTGCAAGGGTCGAACGCACATCTTGGTTTTAATGTTTTATGTCTAGATGTCGAATCTCGTGTCTACTATTTACGTTCTCTTCCTTAAGTCTCTGAATTTCGTCTTCCATATCATTTAAGATGCGATTGTACTGCAGGTCAGAATTTTTGAACTCCATTGTTAAACGTTGTCTGGTGTTGGTTAAATTACGGTTTTCCTAAATCAACCGCAATATTTCCCTCTCAAAATTTTCAGTTCTACTGGTATGCTCGGCCAACTCATGTTCGATCTTTTGGATTAACCTTACATGTTCTACACGATCTGAATTCAATTTGTCCAAACTGTTCCTTAACATCACGTTTTCTTTCACTACAGTATCAAATCTAGAATTTTCACACTAGAGTACATGTACAGCGATTTCTTTGATGAAGTTTCGGTTAGACACTTTCAACTTGTTTAGGTGTTGTTTCATAGATTCATCCTGTACGGAGCACGTAAATGAAGATATTTCCTTGTCCTCAAGTCCTTGAAACGGAAATTGAGACATTTGTTTCTTCTCAATAAACGTTCTCATTCGGTCGCTGTCTCTTTGGATTTTGGATTTCGACTTCTTCGGTTTCGGATTTCACATGACTTAACGTGAAAATTGCACATACGGGCAAAATGTCCATGATGTCTGCACTTGTAACAATAAGCGTTAACTGCATAACACCGATGGTAGGTGAAAACATTCAATGTCCTACCGCAATATTTGCACAGAAAGTCCAAACAGGTATCTGCTTTTCTCATCGGAAACGGGTGTCCATTTCTGCAAGGCTGGTAACTTTAGGTTCCTTCCATACTGTTGCTTCTGGAATTATTCATTTGATAGTTTGGGGGAACTAGCTCAAGATCGTGCTCGGGTCCTCCACCAATATATAACCGGGAGTTTTCCATGTTATAGTGATGCAAAGACGGAATACCAATACTTTAAACTTTATTAGCAAGGTCCGGACAGTACCAGACCTAAGACCTAAACTGAATACAAACTAACATACAAAAGTATATATAAAAAAACAGTTACTATAGAAAAGGATTAGTGTCCAACGGATTAACTTGTCATGGTCAGAGTGATTTCCTTCACGACAAACAGATAGTTAACAATAAAATTAATTAGACACAAAGAAATGTAAAAGGTTTGATAAACGGATTAATAAATTGTCACTATAGCACTTAAAATATATTTTCTGAACTGAATTTATTTCTAATCGCAAATACTAGTCCAAATCTTCCTGGTTATATATATAATAATAGATATCAATATTGGGAGTAGTGGATAATAATATTCAAGATAATTATTTGAGGAATACTAATGATATTGAATATAAAAATTATGAGTAATGGCTAATTATAGTAAATATTACCAGTAGATTAATAGGTAATAATATCAAACATAAACATTAGAGTATATGGCTAATAAAACTATATATAAACATGGAGTAAATTACTAATGATATGTGATATAACCATTAAAGTAAATGGCTCATGATATTAATTATGACTATAACAGTAAATGGCTAATAATATTAGAGTATATGGCTAATAAAACTATATATAAACAAGGAGTAAATTACTAATGATAGGCGATATAACCATTGAAGTAAATGGCTCATGATATTAATTATGACTATAACAGTAAATGGCTAGTAATATCAAATATAAATATTGGATTAATAGCTTATAATACACATAATGACATGATACCCAGTACCTCCAAAAGTATTGGACAGACCTTACTGACTACCAACAGTTGAACAGGAAGACAATACTGTAAATATATTTGTATTCGTACAAATGTAAAGACAACAACGATCAATACATGTTCGCATATGGTCTAGTGTCGCACAAAGTAGACATTCTAACTATGGCGATGATGCGAGCCATTAGCTTGTTGTTTATTAAATTGGTTGCAATGGAATACCATAATATCTCAGTAAAACAAAATCCGATAGTATCACATGTTGTCAAATGTTGACGGATAGCCTTGATTTACTTCTTTATTCCATTTTATGTATTATTAAAAATCATAGAGGTCATTAACCTTGTACATTGATGATGAAGAGTAGTATTACGTTCTGTCTTCAATACGACACCTTAAGGTATATGTCACCTGATGTACTCTTGTTATACTCAGTCAGCTCTACTGGTTCTACGGTTCTCTTTTGATCTCAAATGTAAGGAGCACCTGCTGTCATGATAATTTAAAACTTCATTATCTACAAAGAAGTTCTAAAACCTACAGGGTTTTCTTTTACGTCTGGGGACACTTCTTCTATTTAATATTGTTGTTTTGTTAACAACAACTCTTCCAGCTTATTTATATAAAAAAAACTATAACGAACTTTAATAGAAAGACAAAGAAAATGAGTTTGTTTATTTGAATATTGGTTGATGCCTTTTGGTTGCTAGTGACTTACATATTGCACTCAGTATGTAAAAGTACAAATTAACGTTCGTGCATTTATGATGGAATTAAAAAAAACACATCTTAAATCTATTGATATCTAACAGAACGACTTTTGCAATAGCATGATACCAACAGTTACCCGCAACAACATTTGAAATGTCATGATTCGGTATTTCACAGTTACTGATGACAACTTTTGCAATGTCATGATATTTCACAGTTACCGACGACAACTTTTGCAATGTCATGATATTTCACAGATACCAATAACAGCTTTTGGAGTCATGATATTTCTTAGATAAAGGCAACACTTACAGTAGTATACCGCTGTTCAAAACTCGTAAATCTATGGACAAAAAAGTAAAATCGGGGTAACAAACTAAAACTGAGGGAAACGCATTAAATATAAGAGGAGAACAACGACACAACATTAAAATGTAACACACACAGCAACGGACTAAGCATTAGACAAAATCCGATGAGAATAACCAATATAACATCAAAAGATACGGACGATAACTTTTGAAATGTCATAATATTTCACAGTTATATGTGACAGATTCTGCAATCTAATGGCATTTTAGAATTGCAATTTCTGCAGTAGCTTAACATTTCTCTGTAAGCAATAACACCTACAATGTTCTGAAATTGTACAGCTACACCTTGTTTCAGACGTCTAAGTTGTAATTATTTATTACGATTAAAGTCCAATGCAAATTAATATGAAATTCCGTGCTAAGTGTTTGCTTCAATTTTTTTCTCATATTCTGAAATATTTTTTCCCCTCAAACTATGCGACTAATTATGATTATTTATGAGAGATAAACTATGCCTATCAGCAGATACTGATTTTGTCAGATAAATTTAATTGATATTTTTATCATATCAGACCATGTGGCGGTTTGATCTTTACCATAAATCTTATTTAAAGAACATCATTAAATGTCTTGGTGAGTTTTTAAGTGAGTTTTAGTAAATAATCCTGCGTTTATTTATTTAGATAAATCATCAAAGTAAATATAATATGTTATGTGATATTTCACAGTGCATTGGCTTTGACTCTTATAATTACATACAGTTCAAAAAGTGCATAGTTGTGGTTTTTTTTTTAGCTTTTTAGAAAGAGTTAATTTCTACTTTAAATTGAGTATGGTTGTATTGAATGTGTTATCTTATAGTAGAAGTAGTAGTAGTAGTACTATAGTAGTAGTAGTAGAGGTAGTAGTTGTAATGTATTTGACAATTTGTTTTACTATTTCTTTTAAGAAAATAGAACGCTTATGTTTTGCTTTTTAATTTTTGTTTGTTGATATTGTGACATGATTGATATCAATGTATATTTTACCATTTGCATTGTCTTAGAATTTTAATATTGCAACATTGTTGACGTCGATATCTGTTTTATCATATACATTCTACCGTTTACTTTTCCTGGGTGTTATTGTGACATTATCGACGTCGATATGTATTTTATCATTTGCTTCTCCTTGTGTTGTGATTTTGTGACATGTGTTGGTGTCGATAAACATTACAAGTGTATCATTTGCTTTGCCTTGGTGATGTTATATTGTAATACTGTTGATATCGATATACAACTAATCATTTGATTTGCCTTAGTGAAGTGGAATTGTAACATTGTTGATATCGATATGCAACTAATCATTTGATTTGCCTTGGTGAAGTGGAATTGTAACATTGTTGATATCGATATACAACTAATCATTTGATTTGCCTTGGTGAAGTGGAATTGTAACATTGTTGATATCGATATACAACTAATCATTTGATTTGCCTTGGTGAAGTGGAATTGTAACATTGTTTATATCGATATACAACTAATCATTCGATTTGCCTTGGTGAAGTGGAATTGTAACATTGTTGACGTCGATATGTATTTTATCATTTGCTTCTCCTTGTGTTGTGATTTTGTGACATGTGTTGGTGTCGATAAACATTACAAGTGTATCATTTGCTTTGCCTTGGTGATGTTATATTGTAATACTGTTGATATCGATATACAACTTATCATTTGATTTGCCTTGGTGAAGTGGAATTGTAACATTGTTGATATCGATATACAACTAATCATTTGATTTGCCTTGGTGAAGTGGAATTGTAACATTGTTGATATCGATATACAACTAATCATTTGATTTGCCTTGGTGAAGTGGAATTGTAACATTGTTGATATCGATATACAACTAATCATTTGATTTGCCTTGGTGAAGTGGAATTGTAACATTGTTGATATCGATATACAACTTATCATTTGATTTGCCTTGGTGAAGTGGAATTGTAACATTGTTGACGTCGATATGTATTTTATCATTTGCTTGCCTTAGTGTTGTGATTTTGTGATTTTGTGACATTTGTTGGTTTCGATATACAGTACAAGTGTATCAATTGCTTTGCTTGGTAATGTTATATTGTGATATTGTTTTGATATCGATGTACAACTGATAGTTTGCTTTGCATTTGTGAAGTGGATTCGCAACATTGTTGGGGTAGATTTAAATTTTACCATTAATTTTGCTCGCCTTGGTTTTGTGATTTTTATGACATTGTTGGCGATTTATATTTTAACACTTTCTTGCTTTTAAGTTGTGATATTGAGACATTGAAGGCGATATATATATACTGTGTTGCATCACCATCGTATATAGATACCCTACTGCAAGAAGAATTTGACCTTACCTGACTTCAGATTTGGTGTTTTTATTTTTCGCCACTTCGGGTACCTATATCTGGTGATGATACTAGACTTCGATATTCAACCGTTTGCTTTGCCTTGGTGCTGTGATATTGTGATATTGTAGAACTTTACCATTGCTTTACTTTTTAGCTATATATGATATTGTGATATACTTGACGATGTTTATTATACCCGTTTTAATGTCCTGGTGTTGAGAATGTCGAAAATACTAACTGGTATCAGTTTGTTACCATTGCATTTTTATTTGCCTTGATGTTGTGAAATATTTCCTTTTTCATTTTACCATTTGTTATGCCCTGGTGTTGTGTCTTTTTTTAATACGAAATGTATTTTGCCATTTATTTTTTCTTAACGACAGTCAATGCTGCGACATTATGGTTATAAAGGACGATTTCACATGCATATACTTTTTTTTTAAATCGGCTATATCTAAGATGTTGTCGAGTGAAATGTGTTTTCGTTTTTAATATAAAATCAAAGTTAATTGTTGAAGTCAACAATGAACTTGAGAACCCAAGTAAAAACATGTTTACATTTTAGTCGGGTATCTAAAACAGGTTATGTCCCTGTTGACACTTTACTTTAATTTCAGCCTGCCAGTTTAATTTGAATTATTCCCGTTTTATTTCACAATTTTATTTGATTATGCTAATGAGCTTTTAATGACATGTAATACATGTCAGGAGGTCGTATTTAATTTTCGTTTTGAGAACCTACCGGGTGAACGGGTATACAGGGTACAAACATTGAACTTCTACAGAAACTCATAAATTTACGAGTGTGGTTTATTTTGATACTTTTTTTCAATCCGGTAACTAATCGCCTATTTTAAGTATTTAACCACAATCTAACCGCAAATTACATGGTTTTACGACAGCAGTCTACATAAAATGCCACCACATGCATACATTGTACTATATATGTGTTAAATCTCGGTATTTTATATCCATTGACTACTAGTTTTAGAAAATAAGGCGACTATTATAAATATATCCGAAGCGTTTTCTTTTGCGTTTTTAATTAGGAAGGCTATCTAAACATTTGAAAGCCAGAGTCGTTAGGGGCTATATGACTTAGGTAATACACAGAGTCGTTAGGGGCTATATGACTTAGGTAATACACAGAGTCGTTAGGGGCTATATGACTATGGTAATACACAGAGTCGTTAGGGGCTATATGACTAAGGTAATACACAGAGTCGTTAGGGGCTATATGACTATGGTAATACACAGAGTCGTTAGGGGCTATATGACTAAGGTAATACACCGAGTCGTTAGGGGCTATATGACTAAGGTAATACACCGAGTCGTTAGGGGCTATATGACTAAGGTAATACACAGAGTCGTTAGGGGCTATATGACTAAGGTAATACACCGAGTCGTTAGGGGCTATATGACTAAGGTAATACACCGAGTCGTTAGGGGCTATATGACTAAGGTAATACACCGAGTCGTTAGGGGCTATATGACTAAGGTAATACACAGAGTCGTTAGGGGCTATATGACTAAGGTAATACACAGAGTCGTTAGGGGCTATATGACTAAGGTAATACACAGAGTCGTTAGGGGCTATATGACTAAGGTAATACACCGAGTCGTTAGGGGCTATATGACTAAGGTAATACACAGAGTCGTTAGGGGCTATATGACTAAGGTAATACACAGAGTCGTTAGGGGCTATATGACTAAGGTAATACACAGAGTCGTTAGGGGCTATATGACTAAGGTAATACACAGAGTCGTTAGGGGCTATATGACTAAGGTAATACACAGAGTCGTTAGGGGCTATATGACTAAGGTAATACACAGAGTCGTTAGGGGCTATATGACTAAGGTAATACACCGAGTCGTTAGGGGCTATATGACTAAGGTAATACACCGAGTCGTTAGGGGCTATATGACTAAGGTAATACACGAGTCGTTAGGGGCTATATGACTAAGGTAATACACAGAGTCGTTCGGGGCTATATGACTAAGGTAATACACAGAGTCGTTAGGGGCTATATGACTAAGGTAAATAAAACGAAATTCATCAAAGGTCGATTTTGCCTCTTAATTTCTGAATTATGAATTCTTAATTCATAAACACTTTGAATAATTATGTTTTGAAGCACTGACAACTGGGCTGATGATACTCTTTGGGAACTACCATCGGCAGTATCAACCAGTGATGGTTAATGAATATAAAACTTTTAAAATTTCGTGCGTACGGAGATTCCCTGCTTAGTCATTTTACGAATTGTTAAGATTTAGAAATGTCTCCAACATCAAAATGTATCCATGGAACAAAAAATGAGAGGATTATTTGCGTGTAAGTTACAGTACAATAAATTGTATAAGCTGCTTGTTCAATTATATCATGTTGTGCTGTATTGAAAATACATTTTAGGCGACGTTAAATAATGTATGAGAACATCTGCTTCATATTCAATGGGGCGTCGAGTTAAAAACTAAATTAACCTTTGACGACTGCACGGTGTGATTTCAGTCACTGCAGGTTTGAAAATTAGAATGTCCGAAATTCAGTTAACTAAGTATACATTTAAATCCTTGTTCTTTATCAATTTGTAGGTGTTCGAATAATTATTATTCTAACTTGTGGAAAAATTCCGCCTTCTTTTTACCATGAAAATACCGAATTAGGAAAGAATGATTATTTTGAAATTCCTTTTTTTTAAATCAATTTCTATATACCCGGAATATAAATTTTCGTAGAATCATACCCCATATAGTTTTACATTTACATAAATTCTTGTATGTATATCTATGATGAGATTTTAATGACTTATGTCACACGAAACTTCTACTTATGGAAATACATACATAATTTGTGAATGTGATTAATATGAAGATGATGTAAGTAAATAAAGAAAGTACAAGAGTACTATTCCTGGTTGATTCGGTTCAACTTTTATAAATGTTAATGCCCATTTTATAGCCGTGTTCCTCAGAAAGAATGGGGAATAAATATATATTAAACTTAATGTCTGTGTAATTTTATTTACTTGCCAAATTCGCGAGAAATATTTGTAATTGTTAAAAATCGGATTAATTGGCGATATGCAGTGACTTGAATTATATATTGTTGATATAACTGATATATTAAATGATGCAAAGCATTCGTTTTTTTCCGTCATGCATCATTCAAAGTGGTTTTCTATGTGAAAAATACAACTTTAAAGTTTGCAAGTCGTAAAACGTTGTGTTTTTCACTACTATTGTTGGTATTCAAAACAATTTGAGGTTGCGTTGACTATTTCATATCATAAAACGAAAAAGTATGTATCAACAACTTATAATTTTTGAATTTTTAAATCGGATAACTGTTGATTGAAGACAAATTTAAATAACTTTTGTTGCCGGTGTTTTGTGCTTTATATTCAAAAATTCATGTATTTTTTTTTAAGAATTCGATTACCAATATTTCTGATGAAAAAAAAAGAATTAATGCATTTTTCAGTTATACACTTTGTGTTCAACGAGCAAAAGCAGTAAGAAATATTACAGAACTCTATGAAATAGCCCATTTACTGAACCTTGATCTTCAGTTGAAAAGCTTTGCTATATAGGGATCTGCAATAATAACTAACCATCGATAACGGTTTTGTACTTCATTGAAGGTCGTGAATTTGGGTTAATTTCCTTTGTTATGTTCGTGTGTTTTTTTTCATTAACAATTATACAACATCTACTTTGTCTTCTATATATAGATACTCCAATACCCTGTAAATACAGGCTTCAGCTTCATTTTTCAATTTGTACGAGATTATGAGAGAGGATTACACCAATGGTGAAACGGGTAAGCACTACCAGACAAACTCAGCTATATCATTTTCTTCTTCTTCAGTTAACAACAAAACTTCAGGATACTGAAGATGACTCGTCGTTGCGCATGCGTGGTAAAATTTAAATTTTCTTGTTATTAAATGGCATATTCCAAAGAAAAATATATATAAATTTGACAATTTGTGCATGTATATTACAAAAAACAAAGGTGATTGAAATGATATACAAAAATGGATTGTCTTGATTAAATCAGTTGACAGAACACATCAGTTTTCAAAATTCAGTACGGTATTGTTTATTAAAACAATAATTCAATAAACAACAGTTTGCACGTTTTCATAACAAATAACCTTCAAAGTTTGCTTACATTTGCATTCCCTTGATAAATAATAATTAAATTAGTCCAAAGTAAATCCTTTAATCTTAATCGGTTTCATTCATAAAAATATATTTATGAGCTCTGTCCAAATACCCCTCCTAGCTGTTTAACGCGTAATAATAAATTATTACGCTTCTAAGATGATTGAAGGCAAATAAAGCGTGGTTCGGAGGCCTTAATTACTCGGTCAATATTTACTTAAGAAGTTTATATGAGTACATATAAGTTCAAATATACGAAGATTTCATAAATATGGCAGAGGCAATTTACTGTAATAGAAGATTGAAGAATGGTATAAATTATCATTAACGGACTAAAGTTCATTGAGAAGAAAGTAAATAAATATAAGTGACAGACGCATAATATTTTGACGTATGATAATATAAACAATGAATTTAAATATTATATACAAATCATGCTATCGGCAATTCTTATATGTACCATGAAGTCAACGTATTTGACCCTGACCTGTAAAAAATCCTGAATTTAAATTGTATGCATGTATTATTAATATGTATAACCTATATGTAATTATATCGATTCATTATTTATTTGAATCAAAACCGCAATTTAGTCATCTAAACAAACTTACCAAAGTTTAAGAATTTTTGATGAAATTACAATTTTGTTGTAATTTTTCTAGATATTAGATCTGTGGAAAAATTATCAGTCCCGATTTCTGCATAACCCTTTTGCTATCTACTTATATGCCGAACGACAAATATCAGCATATAATTTTATGAAATAATTAAGTCTTTAGAAAATTAGTCACACATACTACTCAAATATCTTATATAACGAAATCTACATATTAAGATCCGAGACACGCATCTTTTCATACTTGTAAACCGAATACGTATACAGTTTATTGGTCTTTGTTTCGAATTTCAAACGTGTCTTTTGTATATCTTAAACTTTTTTGCTCAAACTGTAATACTATAATAATACATGAAAGAGATAACATGAAGCACAAAAAGATACTGAATAATAACAACACCACATCAGACACTATAAACACCTGACTAATTCATCATACAGACAAAAAAAACCAAATAACACATGGTCAAGGTACAACACACATGGTCCAGGTACAAACAACACATGCTGGATAACACAGAATAACATGCGATGCACATAAGCCCTCCGTTACCAAAACAGTTATGTCTTAAAACTGGCAATTGACTTTACGATGAAGAATGATGTTCGTTTGTTTTCTTGTATTTCCATACCAGGTATGAATTTAGTGGTTTATTACAAAAAGCAGTAATAAAGTGTTGTTTATCTGATTTCGGGTACGTCTAGTGGGGGTAAAAATTCGTGACATTAATTTTCCTTATTTTTCAAATATATTGCAGATACCTTTACATATAGTATAAATGTAAATCTCTTGGAGATATATCAGCATTCAAAAAATGACGACCTCACAAACAACATTAAACATGCAGCAAAAGACCCAAGAAATAAGTTCCGATGAACCTATTAGTTCTTGCGGTAATCAATGCAATACATAGTATCTTTGGAAACATTTAAGTCGATTTTAAAACACAAGGTACTAACTAGTAAAGAGTAAAATAACAAAAATACCGAACATCGAGGAAATTCGAAACAGAAAGATACTATAATATAGGCAAATGGTAAAATCAAAAGTCAAACACGTCATACGAATGAATAACAACAAATGCTTTTTTTGGTGATTTCCCCATCAATATCTATATGTATGTATTGTCCTGTACTTTGAGAGCATTGTGCTCACTCGAACTGATTCCAGCGTCATTACTTTTCAGCATGAATTAGCCTCTACTTTGATGGTCAGGGTGCACTCGAACTAATTCCATCGTCACTATTTATTTGTATGTATATTTGCCTTTACTTTGATGAACATGGTAGTTGACAACATGGACGGAATAACCCGACGGATCCTGTTAATTCTGATTGGTTTTCTAAGGAAGTGTCTAAATCAATCAATTATTTAACTATCGTATATCTACCTTGAAAATGAAGCTTTGATGCACGCTAGTTTACACCTGAACATTAATTGATAATTAAGAGAAAAAAAGAATAACTTTCATTTTTCGAGGGTCAAAGAAGTGTAAGAATGTTGATTGGTACTTGTTTTATTGTTTGTGGCCAGGTTAATACGGTAATGTATAATTACGCGGGAAATGTCAGGACAGTACTTTCTAAGAAATACACTGGGATCGCAATTCCATCAAAACAAATATATGTTCAGGATATGGACTGGATAATCATGTAATCAATGATGCTTTGTGAAAAAAATGTTGTTTACCTATTCTTACAGGTGCATTGTATAATTATGTATATTCGATAGAAATGTGCGTTTGTGTTGTAGTAATTGAAGCACTAGATAGGTTCATGAATATTGATATTAAACAATAAATATTATCAAAAAGATACATACACACAACAAAGAAACGGTATAACAATGAATAGAACTCCATAAACTGTTTTAATTAAGGTTCCCTAGGTATTATCAACATGATTAATTTGACATTTTATATAAAAGTTACATAGCATAGGAATACTTAAATTTATTTATTATAGCAATTCTTTTTGAGTTTGCAGTTGCCCAGAAACCTGCAGAGAATGCTTGACGAATAATAAGATAAGGTATGACATGCAACGTGCAGCCTTCAACAATGAGATATTCCAAAAATGCACAACAAGCCAGAAACGATTCAATATGACAAAAATGTAAACAATTTAAGCGAGAAAACCATCGACCTTAAGCATACTAAAACAAAACGAAATTTAAACCAGGGAAACAGAAACCACTGCATCACTTAATAACAGACTTCAAATAAAAACAACTTAGAAAGTGACGTACCAAAATCTCTCATTTCTCGATTGACAACATATTTGTGAATGAAACAAGCTAGCATTATCCTGAATCTTCAAGTTCTGATTTATGGTTGACGCCCTCTGCGCATCTATTCAATCGAAATTAAACAAAGGACAAAACAGAAAGGTTTTTTGGTTTTTGTCATGGCGTTTTCATTCTTTTTTCTACTTCTGAGTTTGGATATTTTTCTTTGTATATTTCGCTCTCTTTCAGAGATCTTATTTCAAGTAGGCATTTCTAGCTATTTTTCCTTTCTTATAGAAGAAGGCTTATAAACTATAAATTAGAATTAAACAACGTTTACTTTCATTGGTATTGTGCTAACATATCTTCCCACACCACATGGGTAAGTTGGGTTGTGTAGCTTTGTCCATTATTAACGTAAAAAGGAGTTTGAACTCCAGGTTGGAGTTAAAAGAGAGGTACAAACTGCATATAATGATTGAGGATTGCTCTATAATGGCGGTCTGGTAAACTGGTAATTCTGTCAGTGGGGAGAAACATATATAATATATATAAACATAGGTTTTAGAAACTAAACTCATAATTGTTTTCCCTCTTTCTCATAGGAAAAAAATAGCATCTTCCAATAAATTGTGATTCTTTGAGGGCAAGTCGAATTCGGTTGGGATTTACAAAAAAAATCACCTCCAGTGACCATTCGCGGAACCATGTACATTCAGATATTAGTATTCCAGTTCCTTACCTGAAAGAAAAGAGATATTATAATTCCTTTTTCTGTCTGTGAACACTTATCGACATAAAAATATATAATTTATTCCGAAATTATAGAAATCTTTTGTTATCATTCTGGATGAAATTGTAAATTGTGAAGATTTTTATCTGATATAAAGTGTGTATCGCGTACAGCAAGTAAACATGGTACCATGAAACCTAAAGTAGGGTGTTGGCTTTTTCTTTTCAGTGCAAATTTGACATAAAAACGAGTACAGATAATCCGAATTCTAATAAGAGCTATTATTGAGAATGGGTGGGGGCAAAAAACTGCCAAAGTGATTTTATTGATCCAAGTTTGTTTCTGTTAAGTCGAGTACAAATTCAATAAATTAATAGATTTATTATTCTCCGATAATTTGACAGTAATTTTACGTGTTATATTGAAGTGAAGGTGAAAACAAGGGTTGTTTATGTAATAAACCCTCACATGGAAATGAGAATAATATCTGGTGTACATAGTAGTAAAATTGTCGCTTTGCATGAGTAGGAAGTTTTTGTGAATGATTAAATTGTAACGCTATATTTTATCACCTGTAATCATTTTCTGAACAGGTGGTGAAATCGACATTATGGAGATCATATTTCATTGTGTGGTTTTTTTTCTTCGGGTAGTTTGTCATCAATCTAAGAAGCAACTGTAACGGTCCAAATGTCAAAGAATTCAATTCCTTTCTTCACATGAAATATTGATACACTGTTGATTGGATGACAGAAACAAACCATTATTTGTATCTATAAATGACAATTTTATTATTTGGAGGACACCTGTTTGTTTCAAGTTGTCTTTTTTAGAATATAACACCATCTGTTTATTTGGTGAATTTATATATAGATATTTTCCTTTTCTTTGCAATATCCAAGTTAATAGCAAATGTGCACGAATAGCATGTAAATACAAAATACTTATGTAGTCTCATAGAGATTCACAGGTGATAAATATATAGTGTTACATGTGTATGAACATCTGTAATTACATGTATGACCGAAATATGTTTTGCACTTTATAATTTGAAACTGAAAAAATTCTACCATGCGCGGCGATATGTTGATACCAATATTAATATTAATTACAGCAAGCAACGCAAGAAGAAGACTAATGAATGAAAACTGTGAACAGAGGAATTGCGAACATAAAACAGATAGTAAATGTATAAAGAAAGATCTTTGGAATGATATAAATGAAATATAAATTTAATCAATACAATCGGGTGTTCCGGAAGTACCACGAGAAGATAACTTTATGGAAATAAACGGATAACTTTTCAGTGTTCAATAAAGCTATTGACACCATAGAGTTTTTTGTTCGTGGTTAAATGTACTTTTTGGTGTTTCTATATAAAGTTGATTCACATAAACTTAAATGAGAAACATTGATAGAGAATAAATGATAATATAGAGATAGATCGTTGCCAAGATATATTGAACTTTGTTTTATAGTTCCTCCATTTAACCCTTGTATGCAACATTATATAACATTTAAAATAGTTTTTCGTCATAAACCCTATACGTTTTACTATGTTTGTATGACTGAACATTTATTTAATTCAATGTTTTTTAAACACTAATTCATCATAACAGTTTGAAGAGAATGTTTAATAGCTTCCGTGTTATAGGATTAAAATTCTACACAAGATAGATTCCTTAAATTATTTCACATTAGGGACGTAGCCAAATAAATTAAATGATTTCATAAAATTTCTAATTTTGAATGTTTTTCATCGTTAATGATCTCGTGGTAAGAGGTTTAAAATATTTGTTCTAAAATAGAAGCAGTAATTTGTGAGATAACGAGTGATGTGTAAATCGCAATTTATAACTGCTTCATCAATATAATGCCTAGCTATGCTTACTGTAGCCGCAGGTTAGGATATAATGTTAAATGCTATTTGTAGTTCTATGGTATATTTATAGCATAAGAATTAAGCAAGAGGAAAATGGTTGAATGGTTACTTTGAAGTGAGTTTAAAAAAAATGAATTTCTTCTCTGACCTTTATTTTAAAACATGTTATGAATGATAGCAAATGCTAATGTCTGGATGGTCGATCACTACAATGAATACGATTTTAACAACTTTGTAAACATTTACAACACCGTGATCAGTTGGCGTAGTAATGTACATTGGCTTAAAGTACGCTATAAACTTTTGAGAATAGTCAGAAAATTGGCTGCAGGCTCCAAAAGCCTGCTGTCACCGACCGTCACGAAAATGGTTGTTACAAGGAAATGTTGTAAGCAGACATCACGAATTAATACTGGCCATGCTTCAACAAATGTATAGATAATACAAAGTAATTGTTTTTCTATGGTCCCAAAATCATCTGATGTAATAATATCTAAACAATGAATTTATCAACAAATGATTCTCTAAAACTTTGACTGAAATCCAGGAGCATGTATACGGAGTTGCACAAGAAAGAACGTACGCAACAATCACTATCTGTATATGTCCCGCGTCGGGTGTACGGATGTTGAATTAATTAAGTACACTCCAAATAACATCAAGATATCAAATTTATTCTAAATTTATAATAGTTCTAGTCAAACACACGGTTTCAATAGAACTGATTAGTTGAATAGTGTTGAATAGAAGACGGTTACAATGGTACTGATTAGAAAACGGTTCCCTGTTCCAAATGTACTGATTAGAACACGGTTCCCTGTTCCAAATGTACTGATTAGAAAACGGTTCCCTGTTCCAAATGTGCTGATCATATTACGGATCAAACCACGGTTGCAACAATATTAATCAGAACACGGTTCCAATACAGTTCTGATCAGACCATTGGTCCAAAACGTATAGACTACTCAGGACATTGTATCAACGAATACATGACATATGGAATTACATGATTCAATTCAAAAATAATAAAATGCATGTACCACCAAGCGAGGGAATTAGAGTTGTATAAATATTGATATGTTAATGTGAATCATTGGTATATATTTTTTTAGATAACAAATGTGTAATATACTTTACATATATGTAGATTTGGTTTTTAAATATTTTAAAAAGTATAGGTTTGCGTATTATATTTCAAGCTTTAAATCATGCAAAACTGTCCAAATATTCATTGTTTGTTCATGAAAATAACAACTTTTTGTGACGTGAATAAAAAGAAATGTATAACTCCCTTTGAATAACTTTGTTGACAATTTGATTCGAATAAACACAGATATTTGATATTTGATAAATCAGTCTAAATAATGCAATAAATCACTTATTTGTCATTATTCCATTAATCCGTCTTACCCTTTTATTGCCAATCTGTCTCAAAATTTGCAGATTAAGCAAAAAACTAAACCTATTGTGAACTGATATTTTCCAATTCAAGATGGCGGTAAACAGTTTATCTACCGTGACCGACCGTGCGAGGGCTGTATAGCCAGTCAAGGTAGTTATAAGTCCCATCCTCTACATTGATTGTCTTGAAGACGACCTCAAAATACCATTACCTTTAAGAAAAAATTTATTTGAACAATCTTAAAGGGTACAGATTTAATCGAAGTTATTAGTGCATTGGATTGAGAACCCTCTGTACCACTTGTTTATGCACTTGCGAAACGACAGCTTAAAAAGGCACTAGGAAACGACCGCAATACAAGCTAATGTCCATGCTTTTATGTACAGTTAAATGTTTAGCTATTTCTGTAATGTTTACAATACTAGAGTACTAGGTGCATGTTCAAAGAATTTCAACATTAATTCACGACGCTGTGCACCTAATTAATGACGATGAACTTAAGTCGCCTTGCGATTAATCCGAGAATTAATAAGTTTCATCGTTTATAAATACGAATTTTATTGTGTGCACTTAGTACACTACAAAGTTTATGAAAACTTTTATTAACATATTTATTGTGAATCTATATTTCCCTGGTATTAAGATTCATATCTCTGGCTTACGCTACATTCCTCGAGTATTTGAAACCGTTTTTACAAGGGTCATGAACGGGCATTTCATTTAAAAATTAATATATGAACACACAGTAAACTTACATTTTACTCTTCAAATTTAAAGTTACAAATTAAGACAGCAAATATATGAAGATTAAAGCGTGAAAATTGATAATTAGATTCTCGATGACTTTGCCTTAGTTAATAGCTGGTCGATGTGTGATCTAATGAATATCTTTTCACATTTTCTGTTTTAATAACCCAGTACTTCTTTTGAAATACCGATCTGGGAGGTAATTCAATTAGATTTTGTCTACCAATGCGGAGCTTTTTTTTTAAGTAAGTCACCCCTTTATATTACATTGTAAATAGTGTGTTTGTAAGTGTTTGACTTATCAGCAAAAGATGACACCCTACTGTCAGCTAATGAACCAGGTTATAGAGTTCAAAAAGGCCACACGTTTACTAGTACTAAGAAAGAATAACATTTTTTCCAAATATATGAATAATTTTAGTGACATATACAAAAAATGTAGTAATGTCCATTTTAATATTTAAGGAGTATTTCTATCAAACAAATAAAAGGGGATCATCTGACTTAATATGAGTTGCTTATACTATTATATGGCGGATGAAGGTTTTCGAATCCCAGAATATTCAACCATAAGCTTCATTCCGAATAGAAACTATTTTTTTTTGCAAAGCGACTCAAAGCGAAAGAAACAGTACAGGCAGAGTTGCTACTAAATCATAGAATCATCAATACAAATCCCACCACTACAAATAAGAAAAAATATACGTGTACATTGTTGGGCTTTTCTGACGAAGAAAATGGATACATTAGTTGATCTACGTTCCGAATCTTTACTAATATTCTATAAGAATGGTGTTATTTCCATGGTATATATGGTATATATGGTCAGATTCTATAGATTCGTACGTCATATGAATTCGTATTATGCGTGCTTTATCAATGTAAATTGTGACGTCACAATCATGTATTTTTCCAAAAAGTACTAAAACCCATAAGACGAGAATATTGATCATCCTGTCCTCTGAAAAGAAAATAACAAATTATTAATTAAAAGAAAAGAAGATGGACAATGAGCTATTGGTCACGCATCATGGTTTCGGTCTATACAATGTAACAAGTATTAACTTATTCAGACAAAGCTTGATGCCAAATTACAGAAAATTCTATTTGCAGTTCTTTAGCAAAACAGACAATATGACATAGATAAAATTTCGGAGCGTGGTTTTAGCGGGTAAAACAATATATCGACAATTTTTACATTTTTCCTTTCAGCTTAATTACTGCCTAATATTTTTTAAGATTATGGACAGGACTTGATACTCGAAATTATCGGCAGTTTGTACATTTTCCCTAATTATTTGTTTATGGCATGAACAGGATTGATATACTCGAAAGTATTGACAATAACGCCACATAACAGTGAATCAACGTCACGTGTTTATGTCCATCCGCAACAACTTATCAATAATGCACACGACTTCATTTATACAACCGAAAACTATCACCACATTTTGTACGCGTAAAATAGTTTTACTGAAAATTTCATCTTTGTTTCACATTCTTAACCAAAAACATATTGTTAAAACAAAAACTGCTGATAAAGAGAATAATGGCATTCTATTTTTTTTTTTTTGGATTCCGACTTCAAAAATAAAAATGCACTTATTCTGAGTGTATCGATGGTAACGTCTATAGTAACGTCATATATATATATATTAGTATAAAATGCAATCCAAAACTGTAATACGAAAAGTAAGGCACTTTATTTTAATTATCATAGCATGAATAAGCTCCTTATCATAAGTAGTATTATCCTGATTTAGAGTAATTTCTCGCAATTTGATTGGCTGATAGTGTCCTAATAAATTTCAGTACAATTTTTCATTACGTCAATAGGAATTATCTCCCTTATTTATTACGTCAATTGGGATTATCTCCCTTATACCATTGACCTAATAAAACATTTTTTAAAATTGATTTGCTTTATAGTTCTAATATTTTTTTCATTTTTCACAGTTTTAGATTAAAATCTCTAAAATATATTTGGTGTATATTGTCCTTATATTGAATTTAAATATAGAAATATGTAATATAACAAAATCAGGATAAATTCGAAATTTATCCTGATTTTGCCTCACCCGATATGAATTTTATTGACCCAATAAAATCTCGTATAAGGACAATTGCACACTGTGTAACTAATTATGTCTCGTTCACATGGACATTTAATTCGAATTGAATTCGAATCGAATGCGAATCGAATTCGCAAATCGCGTTCACACACTCTTCTTTTTTAATTCGAATTAATTCGAATTGGCTAATTCGAATTATCTAATTCGCATTAGAAATACGCTTTTGTGAATACGAATTAAAGTTAACGTCGTTTGGACAGTAAAGTGAATTTGACGCGCATTGTAATACGAATTAAAATTGACGTTTCGAATGCGAATTAAATTAATTCGAATTAGTTAATGCGAATCGAATTCGAATTACGTGTGAACTCAGCATAAGTATTATCACAATTACTACTAAATGACTACATTATTATTCTATTTCATTGTACGCAATTTACGACAAAATAGCTGAGAACATTTTTAGACTATTTTTTTTCTTGGCCATATTTCACTGACAGTCTATATGCACTGTTTTCTTTCCCACGTGGTAACATTGTAAATAGATAACGGGGCAACAGTTATCTTGGCAAATACATGTATTTTTAGTATATACTAGATCACTCGAAAGACATAGGTAAATATTGACTTACGATAAGAGAATATATTTATAAATAAGCTCCACATACCAAGGTTAGGTGTTGTTGAGTGCAGTTTTCTGTGCCAGTATCTGGGACAAAATCCCAGATACTATTTGAACCACCTGGTGCCTCGATAGCACTGATATGTAATTTTATCAAAATCACAGATTTCGTGATAAAATGTTCTTCAACAAAAACGTTATATTTTTCGACTTTCACTAATATCAAATTCTTAATTCGATAGTAGTCGTTTGTTGCTGTATATCATATTGTGTTTTTCGTTCATTGTTTCAAATGAATTAGACATTTAGTTTTCAGGCTTTTATTGTTTTCAACTCGTCATTTCGAGGCCGTTTATAGCTAACTATGTGGTATGGATTTCTCGCATTGTCGAATGCTGTAAACTCTAGTTATTAACTCAATCGTCATTTTGTCTCTGGTGGAGAGTTGTCTTGTTGGCAACCATTTCTTCTTATCTTTATATTATAGATTTGGTGATTCAAGCTTTAACATCTTTGGCACATCCGATGCCATCAAGATATTAAGGAAACAGGAAATCTTTTATTTTTATTTGATACCCCTCCCCCTTCTACCAAATTTTCCACTATCCATTATTATATATCGATTTTACAAACATTTTTATAATTGGTTTAAAATACGTGGAAGTAATAACAAAACATACACAAAAACAATCGCTTGAGAGTTTCAAATCATCTTTTATAAGGCAGTGATAATCTTTTAAATTAAGGAATACAATTTTAATCGTAAAACAGGTCTCTTATAACAAATCCTTGTGATTCCTATATTATGCGAGCACAACTTTAGTTGGCAAAGGTTCAAAAATCACAATAAAATACATGGTTATACTAGTAATATTGGTAATAATAACAAGGCAAAAATAGATAAATCATACAAACATTTAAAAATAAAACTATAAAAAATATATTCCCTTAATTTTTTTTAAAGTGCAAATTAACTCCTACATGTAATTGCTTGGATGATTATAGAAAATATGAGAAAAATCGTCATTATTATGTAATCAAACATTTTTTTGCCCTGTAACAGCGTTTACAGAAAACCACACTTTCAACTGTATATTGTGACTAGGAAGTACATATGGTCGCACTTTGGGTGTTTGGCGCCGACGGATTTCTTAATCCTCCGTTTATTAGAAATATTTTCCCACAACCAGACTAGGACAGTGTCACTTTTTATCATAAGTACAATACTAATTCAGAAGTGTAGTACAATTAACTGTGTCTTCTGTTGAGAACATAACTGTTTGATCTTCAGTCAACTTTAAATTACTGAACAATTATGTATATAATTTATTTCTTTAAATATGTGTTAAAGGTTATTGTATTATTTCCTTTAAACCCCTGCAATGATACGAGACTTTTGATATTACCTATGCACTTTTTTCAAGTATAATTATCGCGAACCCCATCTAAATAAATAAAGATATCACAGTCTTCATAGTTTATTTATCATATTACATATTTTGTGTGAACTGAATACACTCTTGACTTGCGTTTATTATCCTAAAGAAAAAAGGTTTTCTCCTCTTCAAAAGATTTGAAACTTTCCCAGTAAATGTACACAACACCTTAAGTTTATATTTGAAATGAAAAATAGTTCTTTGAAACTGTAAACACGGTTTCCTTTTTAACATACGTTTGAGGGAAGGAATGACGGGAAGCCGCTAAATATTTTACAAAAACGAATACATGTACACAATAAGACTGTATAAAAACTATCTATTACTGATTATAAAGGAAATATTTAAAAAAATGTAGATTTTCTTAGTAAAGAGCGAGAGACAGTATTTATCATGAGTTATCTCCCTTTTCAATGCACTAGGCTAGCTGTAATCGGAATTTCTCAGTTATCTTTGTTTCAAATGGAGCATGACAGCAAATTGAAACATGACCTTGTTCAATTATAACACATTTGATAAAACCGCAAGATGCAACCAACATCAGCATTCCAAAATTACACGAAGTTCAACAATTTTTTAAAGTGCACATGTAGACAGAAACTTGAATGGTTCGAGCGGTGCACTCGATTATCATGGCAGTGTCTGTTTACCTTCAGATACACTGATAACTACTTGCGTACTTTTAGTGCCATATATTATCATTTAGCATATGGTGAAACATATACAATAAGATATTGATTGCAGTTTTTACACCCTATCATCAACATCTACACTTGGTTTTGCAGCTTAACACTACAAGTTAAAATAAACGAAAATCACATAAAAACATTTATTTGATAATATGTTCTATGATCCAGTTTAATACTAAATGCTGAGTTCTTCATCTTCTTTGAATGATGCAAGCATACCATTTCTTAAGGATACACGGACATGATGTTATTATATCTAAACAAAAGCGGACATTTCAATATATTATTGTATAAAATGACTAAGCTTTATAGAAAAGGGACATCTAATTTTGTGTACCTTTTTTTTACTTAACGATTAAGTCCCTTACACATGCACATACATAATGCAGTACAGTTTAAATGTAACAGCTTAGGATCTTAATTTTGAAGTTTTGGTACCAATTTTATTAAACATGGAAACTTTGTCTAATTCATCTTTGGCACTATCAAAATTTGTCAATGTCTTGGTCAAAGAAAGGCGGGAGTTTAATTTGGAATTACTACTTGTATAAAATTCCACTACTTGCTAATAGAATGAAAAATTCAACTACTTGTATTTGGAATTACTACTTGATTAAAGAATGTATGTGGTATCACTACTTGATTACAGAATGTATATATGGATTCAATACTTGATTATATAATTTTGTGGATTTTTTACTTGATTACATATTTTATACAAGGATGTATAATCTACTAGCTGAAGGACATCGTGAAGGTATAAACCAGGACCAGGGAAACAAATGAGCATCATAAGACAGATGCATGGCTGGAATTGTTTTAAGCCATTATATAAACAACAGCCCACAAACGCCGTACACAATACTTAAGACAAAGAAAATAAGAAGGTGGTGAAAAAGGATGCCTATTTTGCGACAAAATACAGTAAATTGCCACTTGATCACAATGATTTTACACTATGTATCATATCAATGATTGAATAGAAAGTTGCAATGTTATCAAATCTAGGATGGTAAGGGAAATTGCCACTTAATAATATCGAGTCTATTACAGAAATATCCAGTCGTCTTAGTTCTAACTCCCGTTTCCGTTTAATCTCGATAAGAAGACTTGTGAGTGGTACATTAAAAAAACATACAATAAAAGCAGAGGAGGAACAGCATTCAATTATAGAATAACGGTATAATAGATAACATGGAATACACATCAAATGTTTTAATTACAAAGTTATACCGTATCAATACTAAAAGTTTATATTTTATTGAAATATGAAAATGTATTTAGATAAACAAACGTCTAAATCATAGAATATGCATTCTATTATTAATCGAGATAAAATATATCTTATATCTATTTTCAAAAGTGCTTCCATTATTATATCACACGGTATGTTTTCTTCTTTTTCATGTAAAAATTATCACAATCACCATCTGCCTACACCTATAGAAATAAAGTTCATAGCTATGTCTCTGTCAGAAATTAGTTAACACATACTTTAAACCGTTAATTCTACAAATAAATGACAAAACTGATGGCGACCATGGTCACTAGAAAGCCTAGTTAAATGTGCACCATGTTGTTAGTTATATTTTTTTCGCACAGAGATTACAGCTTTGCAGTAATGTAAATTATACCCTGTCTATGATAAAGCAACCGTCCACCTACTCAAATCATACGTCTCAATACTCATTTTAAAAGTAATATATTCAGTAATTAAACGTTAGATATATAGTACATGTAGGTATGGGGAAGGTTTTATGTCCACAAACATTATTAACCCCGTCAGATTCAAATATGTCATTGTCCCAAGCCAAGAACCTGTCGTTTAGTGGTACATGAATGTTTTTATTTTTCATAAATTATTTTGTTAAATAAGCCGTTAGATTTTTTTTTTACAATTGAACTGTTTTACATTTTTTTTTATGTCGGCGGCTTTGATAACCGTCTATACGGTTTTGGTTTTATGTATTATTGAAGGCCGTAAGGTTGCTTAAAATAGTTTAAATCCACTTTATTTTAAACTTTAGTGTAAGTTGTCTCTTTGACAATCATATCACATCCCCATATCTTTATCGGTACCTCACATGATACTGAAGGTTTTCAGTGAGGCACCCATATTACTTATTACAGCCAAAGGACTTACGTGTGTAGGTAAAGGTAATAGATTACTTGATAGCTGAACCGTGAAATCATTATTAGGAAAGGTACACTACCCTCCTTTTGGAGTATTCTAGTCCTACTGGCAAAAATATTGGTTATCTGTCGAACTCGTCTATTCCTAAAGCAGGGTAGTATACCAAACCTAACAATGTTGGGAAGGCTATAATCCTTGGCTGCCGCGGTATCACATCTTACATTTTTAAGATTATATTTTGATCCATCTGTCAACATTACGAAATAGATTTAAATGTAGGAGTTAAGGACGTGTGTAACAGAGTCTGAAACTCACAATTACATGCAGTTGTTAATAATTTGTTTATTATAGATAAAAATTTGTGTTTATGACAAGACGACCTTTAAAACATCGATGAAATGTCAAGGCATTTGGTCAAACTGGCTAAAACTTGCTGACATTCAGCAGAAATAAACAAGTGGGAAGGATGACGTGAAGACGCGCGCCATGATTATCACGGTGTAGAATAGTAACGGACTTATCGGGGTTTTATCGGCGTTCCAACACTAAACGGTTCAGCAACGGACTTATCGCATTTTCAGATGACAACATTTGGCTTGAGTGGTTATTTCTTTCAACTTGTATAAAAGAAGAATTGATATTTCCAAATTAGCTTGATGTCACGGAGTGGGGAAATTATTTATTTTGCTGGATATCTAATCAAAAGTAATCATATATTCATGGGAAGCTACGATTTATTTCAAATTGTTTCCACCAACGTGGTACCCCAACTTGAAAACAAACACTTTTCATGGAAAGATGTCCAATTGAAGCGTGTTTTAAGCCTGCTGTTTTCTTGTTCAAGTAAATTTTGACTTGTTATTCATTTAATGTAAACATTTTCCCTTTCGAAACTATTTCATGTACTATTAATGTCTTACATGATGGTTAATTTGGAAAATTTGTGGCACCGGACTCTTTGTGTTATTGGCACTGAACTTGTTGTGCTCAAATGAATATGGAGACTCATATCTTTTCAGTCAGTCTATGTGTATACTCCGCCTGGTTTTTTCAACACTTCTTACTTTATACATTAATCACACGTCACACAATGATCAACTTTATAAATCTTCTATCAGTATCTCGTCCTCATAGCAGGGAGGGTTCTAGTCTAAATAATTATGACGTCTGGGAAGACTATTCTATTTTTTTGCTTTAACGCCCTTTGCGACGATGAAAGGCGTCAAAGAAAGAAAAAATATAATAGAGTTACGCACGTTATTGCGTCAATACCGTGTAATACTAATAAACAGCTTTTTTATTATATAAAATCATAACAGTTAAGTTATATAAAACTTATATCCATCGTTGTCGATTCGGGTACGCTATTAATGGTGGATCATCTGTATATATTTCCTCAGATAGAATTTTCTTGATAGTCAGACACTATAACAGGACAACAAAGTATTAAAAAAAATCCAACGACTGGGTTTTTTCGTTTAGATGAGGTTCTTAAGTTGTGAAAAAGTTTTGTATCACAAGAGGATAAAAAATCATCTTTATCAAATTTTCATATTTGGGAAGCGTTAAACTGCGATTTTTTTTTATTTCTCTGCAATAAGATTCATATGTATAGAACTTGAAAGTGAAAATAAAATTGGGCATAAAGCGTGGCTATATACCTCTCCACATCATAGAAAGCTTGTAAACATATGATATGAATTATAATTAACATTTGTTTTTCTGACAAACGTTTCATTTCTTAATCTAATTGACGTATATAAAGAAAGTATAGTGAAATTTATAAGCAAGACCCGTTCAACTGTATTCTTCGAATTTTTATATTAAAGCAAAATATATCTTCCTCCTTTTCGGATCTAAATGGGGAAACATTGCATTTTATTACGTTTTATGTCAATTTGTCTCTGGTAGAGAGTTGTCTCATTGACACTCGTCATACCGTATATATTTCTCATTTCATATAGACTTATATGCATTACCCAAATACGATATATTTTGTTGTTTTTCTTACGATACTTTCATTGGGAAATATTCCATGCATATCAGTACAACCAAACATTAAGAAGTATCCATTTTGATGTGCAAAACAAAAATTGCAAGCGAAATAAAAAAACTTATCCCAAATAATTAATCGGCGTACCACTGATTGCTTTCTTAAGCTGGGGTCACACATTCACGATTTTTACTGCCGTTCTTGACAGGACCATTCCCGATTAAAATTGATTAAAAGTCTAATCAAGATCCTATGAATCGTGGATGGAAATTCAAACTTTAATTAAAATTTGTTAAAAAAAAAAATTAATCACGACAACAATCAGATATTGTTCAGGAAGCGTCGATATTCAACCGTTTCCAAGCGAATTTATCCCGATAATCCCGTTCTAAATCCGCTTCTAATCCGATTTGTATCTTTCGCCAGGTAAAATTCGACCGAGTCTGTCACGACTGCGTCCCGATTCTACCGAATGTAATTCGACAGAGATCAGATAGTGATAAGACAGTGAACTGAGCTGACGGAAGTTATCCGTTCGAAAACTGTCGGCATACTTGGGATGATCAGGTACTGTCGGAACGTAATCCTATCACGGTCCGCTCTATCGCATTGCAAACGGCTTTGTCTGGTCTCAGTCGTATTGTATTCTGTAATTGTGGGACTCTGACGTGGGTATCACTGACGAATTTAGAATTAATAATGGGACTGTTTCGGAACGGTTTCGGCAAAAACGGTTCGCAATCGACAAGATCGGGATGCAATCTGAACTCAATCGGCAGAAAAACAGCAATGAAAAATTTCTCCAGATCATTCCCGTTCCACAGGACACCGTCCCGAATACACAGAACATTGTTAGGAATTCGATCCGATACAGCAGAATCTGTCACGACATAGGCACAATTGTAATCCGAATAGACAAAATCGGCTTAGTTTCCCCGAATGTTACGGGACGCACCTAACTGTCGGGGTGCTTTGCCGACTAGGAATCTGTTATCGAACTAAAACGACTGCGTTCAGACAATAATAGGACATTCCAGATAATTGAGGATACTTAATCCGACTTTTTCACTTTTCGTGTCGTATCGCTGTCTGATCTCAAACGGGAGCAATAATCGGCAATGTGTGAACCCCGCATTAAAGAGCTCCACACTAAACAGGACAACCGACTGAACACAGCTACTAAGAATGTGGTTTCCGTTCAAATACACGGTACAGAAGCAAAATGCAAATTTTTGCAAACTTTGATCATCGGTGCCTCCGTGATCATATAAACATAATCACTAACGACTTCTTTTCGTCTATTTGGATCATTTTGTGTCACACGCTTAAAACAAAACGCGATAAGTCCGTTGTTGAACCCGATTAACTACACTACAACTACATATACTTGCGGAAACGCCGACAAAAACACGATAAGTCCGTTACCATTCTACACCGTGATTATGCAAGTGTTTCAAGGACGTTTTGTTGTCCAACCTTGATTATACAAGTCTTTCCAGTACGTTTTGTTGTCCCATCTGAAAGCAAAAACTTTATAGCATTCCAAAGTTGTCATTTTAGTAAGATTATTTGTCCGTTTTTTACCAATGAAATCATATCAATCATTTAATTTGTTCAAAAAACGAAATTAAGCTTACAAAAGAATATGAGCATAGCTTTAGAAGACAAACACTCGATAAACGATAATACAACTTTATCACTCGCTGATCCCCGTTTTCATGTAGTTACGGGAGTGCAATCCTGTACCAATAAATAGTACAGTGTTCACCTCATGCATGCTAATGCCAGCATACAAAATATCACTTTTAATGAAGTCATTATTTTGTTGTTCTAGAGTATAAGATTAAAGATACGGGGATACGAAGAATACCCATACGATCAAACACAGCGAGTTTTGATTATTGTTGTCTCATCATCGGTTTTTTTTTCGGGGGGAGGGAGCGTGGCATTAATATTGTCACTTTTCCTATAGTCTGTTTCCCGGCCGTTATTGAAATTCTTGACAATAATATTTGTATATTCCGAAGGCATACTGAATGTTTTACGGAGGGGACCAACCTACTTTTCCTATCATAGTCATAATGACTTGCGGGTTTTTGTTGCTGCTCCAGAATAAAGGATTTGTGTCTTTTTTCTACTTTTGGTTTTTGGTTGTCCCTTTAGCGTCTTCTCGCCATTACACGTCAATACACATGCTTAATTAAGTGACGTAAAGCGTCATTGTGAAATCAAACGGTACAAACCAGTGCAGTTGGAAAGCAAGTTCTTGTAAACGTCCGTTGTCGTCAAGCTCTATCAGCAACAATAGCAGGGTTGAATTAATTAGGTGGCGCTACAGTCGTCCGTAACGTCAAAAACTCCGCCAAATTAATCGGCTAAAAGATTGACGTTTAAAGTATTTTCTTCAACTTGTCATGCTTTTATTATAATTAAATTTTAAAATTTGTAGGTGTTTTTGCCATAGTAATTTCTTTACGACATACACACATTATAAAAAATAGCTTGTTATTGCTATTCCTTTATCCTGTCCGTTCTAAAAAAAAAAAAGCCATCTTTTTTGTTTGCCAAAAAAATCGATTTTTCCTAACTTGACGTTTGCGTATCCAAATACAGAAAAGAACGGTTATTATTTTAAATGAAACCGGGAAACCTATTTCAAATTTCTACAAATTTTGAAGCCATAATTTTTTACTATATACATCAATTTTAGTGACCACCAGCCATGTCAATTTGTATCTTGTTTTAGCTGCGTTTCTACTTCCAAACAGTGAAGTTTAGCTACTTTTCATTGTACCTGTTTCAAGAGTACTCTAAAATACTGATTTTATTAAAGATATGAATGAAATTTTGATTAAAAGTTGTGGTTTTTCACAGTTCCATACGACACCTGTATTTTAAAGTAAGTAAAACCCCTTTTGATCCCCTACCAGGGGCGGATCCAGGATTTTGGAAAGGGGGCCGAAGTAAAAATTTCGCTGAGCGGAGCGAGGCTAAAAATTTTTGGGACCTTTTTTTTGCTAAAAAAACATAAAAGTGTAAAATGCATTTTAGTTAAGGTGTAGGGCTGGACATTTTTGGTGCCGTATTCTCTACATTGATTGTCTATCATAAAATGATTGAATGGATCCAAATCTATGTACTATTTAATATATTTGAAGTGGAATTTGATCGAATTTGTCAGTGAAAAATGGACATGGGAAATTCCCGTTTGTTGTATGGTTAGTTAGCATAACTTTACAGATTTCTTGTTGTGAACAAGATATACGGCTATTCAATGAAATTTACAATACTACCCACACGAAGAAAAAGAAATTTGTATCCAATGAAATGTTTGGTTGAAATGTTTCACCCAACAATGGAAGCGAGGGGTACAAATCAACCAAAAGGCTACGAATGAATCGGAAACGAAAATGAAGTTGTGCATAATGTTCGACACATGGAGTCCTACAGGCCACATCCAGCAGCCGGTTTCAGTCGGGCTTTGAAAAAAAATATTCAGTATATCAGTTCGGCGGAACAGACCTTCCAATCAGATATGGGATTCACATGCATTCCCTCCCCCCCCAAAAAAAACCGCCCTTTTTTTTTTTAGAGTGTAATAAAATATAATTTCCTGTTGGGTGGAATTGTGATAAAGAAGTCAATACGTCCTTGCTCAATACTTTGATGGCGTCATCCTTACGGCCTAAACATGTGTTACTGTAAACTGAATTTCAAAATGACTGAGTGACGGGTTTCTTTTCGACGTACTTCAACTCTACCGTAGCGAATCACATAATTTTGACATTATTAATAATATATTACAGTGAATACGAGCGCTAAATATCTTTATAAGGGGAGAACTGTCGCATTAAAATTAAATACACAGCAAAATTCACGAAGTCTTGGCTGATTATCAATAATTTTATATAAAAAAAAAAGTGCCAGCAAAGGGGGGGGGGCGTACGCCCTCTACGCCCCCCTCTGAATCCGCCACTGCCTACACAAATTGACGGGGACATTGTTTTCTTTTTTCAACATACGTCATGTAACGTTAAAATCAAAATATGTATCAGGGTCATGTACATAGTAAAAATTTGAAACAACAAACAAAAATCTTCTTTATTGCGTTTGAAACTATACGTCTCGGGAAATTCTGACAAATCTGACAAATTATTGTTAGCCTATGGATGGAAAAAGGCACAAAAAATAGCAATAGAAAATGCAAATGCAAAGAAAATTTCTGGAGGAAAAAAACATGCTAAAAAAGGAAATGAAGGTCAGTTAATTATATTTATATTTTATAAGTTAAAATCTTGCTTATATTATTACTAAGCTACAATAATAAGAGCAATAATTAGCTTATTAAGTCAAAAGATGTGTTCTTACAAAATTAAATTTATTTGGCAAATTCTTGTCAAATGTAATCACCATTGAACATTATTAAAGTAAAATGCACAAGATTTGTCCCACCAATTTCATTTCATTTCTGAGATTAATATCCAAATATTCAGGTAAAATATATATACAATACAGCAGCTGATATGTACAGCAACCTGAAGAGAAGAAGCCCCATTTTTTTTCAAAAAGTTTACTTTCATAATCTGTATATGTAGGACTCTAAAGTGCGATGGTACTCTAAAGTGCGATGGTCACGCTAAAGTGCGAAATGAGAAATAATTAAGAAATATTAATGAGAAATAAGACAAAGGGCTACTGTGCAAGCTAATCTAATAGTTTAATTCTACAATGATAATGATTTTGACATTCAAAATTGTGTCACTTTCACTTATAATTTTAAGCATTATTTTTTTACAGAATTTTCTGTCAATATTTTTTGTATAAAACTTTTCCCTTTTCTGTAGGATATTTTCTAGGCAGTATTTTACTGTTCAACTAAGAAACAGTTACATCATCTTCGCTAGCCAAGGGTTACAATCCACTCCCGCTCTCTTCACCCTTGGCGGATTGAGATAATATTTCGGAGACACAAGGTAAGGATTTTTATTGGTTGCAGTAGAAACTTGCTGCATCCAATCAAAAAGCGCCTATAACATGGTCACGTGTAAAATGTAGAAAGTGTTTGTAAACAATTGCCACGTGTTTATTGTGCAACAAGTCTTTACATCACTAAACATACCAATATATTTAGTGACAACTTGAATGTTTTGTAATGAACGAATAGAAGTTCCTGTGTGTGTTTCATGCACAAATGCATGAATGTTGACGTATATTTTCGTTTCCGGCTTTACCAAGTGGGTAGAATCTAGACACTACCGTGTTTTTACCTCCAAATTGAAGAGTTCAAGTGCTACCATTGGTCAAGAATTATGTATTCGGAATGGGCATGACTTTAATCTTCCGATAGATGGCGCAACATTGATATCACAAATGTTGGCTCCATCTGCCAAGGGTGAAGAGAGCGGGAGTGGATCGTAACCCTTGGCTAGCGAAGATGCAGTTACATAGGCTTCAGTTTAAAGGCTCTCTTACTTTGAAGAAAGTTATTGTGACTCTTGGTCCCACTTTATAGCATATAAAATATAAATGATCAGTAGCCTACTATTATTCTATCAATTTTCAGAAAGATTATTCAAATTGTAATGTTTTATTGCATTAAATATTATCAGAAATGTTTTTAAAAAAATCTACTAGGTTTGATCCCATATACAATTAAAAATATTACAAAGTATATTTCATCAGCCATATCTAATTTATATCAATATAGCTAGGTTTTTAGTTTTATATGTAGGTGCCATTATCCACTATTCTGAAATAAATAAATTTTGTGTTTTTACTGTCTTCTGATTGGTTAAAATATTTAGTTTTATTTTCAATGTTGTCAATTTTGATGGCGACACGCCCACTTTGACTTTGTGTATTCAAACGACAACATGGGTGTACGTTGTTATTGTTAATATAAATAATATAAAAAGTTCTTTGAGCCTTAGTTTTGATAGAAATTTATTTATAATGAATGGCAATAATTTATTTTGATTTTATTGACTATGGTTCAATAAATTCAAAATAGATAATAGCCATTCATTAATTGTTTTTTTTTTTACTAATATTTTGTCTTTTGATTATTGCATTTAGTCCTTCTCTGAAAAATAGGGAAGTATGTCTTCTCTATATTATTATAACATAGTTGTAAATCGAGTTTCGTTTATTTTCTTTCTAATTTTTGTAAAGTATAAAACTCCATTTTATGCATTTTGCTGGGTTTTTATATTTGACTGGTGATATTAAGGGGAGATAACCACTTGCACAAATCGGCATAAAAACCCACCGCTTCGTATCGAAAATAACTTGACGTTTGCGTATCCAACATTCTATTGCCGAGATATTTATATCGAGTGTTTGTCTTAATGAGATGCTTTATTAAATTTAAATTAAGCCCATCAGTTTCAGTTTCCTAGTAAATATTTAGATTTTTCGATCAGAAGACGACAATTTTCACCCAAACTCCAAGTTTGAAGATAAAATAAAGAATAAAGGACTTTGATTTGATGTGTAAGTTTTTACGAGTGAAAACTTTGTATATTCAAGATTAGTTGGGTCAATAATTTTTTATTACGACAATAGTATTTAGTGAGTAACAATGAGGTTTGTCTCGTCCGTTTTTTTACTGAATTTTCACGGTCACGTGACTCTATTGTTGCTGATAAACGGGGTCAAACCGTGACCTGCTTTCCAACTGAGTGGCGTACGTAGCTTGCATGTATGCTCAGATGCTCAAGGATCCACATCATTTTGACAAAAAAAATTAATAAAGATATGTTCGCAGCAGTTAAACTCGGAGGTATCAAAATGAAACAAGGGTGGGAATATGAGGATAACGTCAAATCATTTCCAAAGCAGTAGGAGTGGTCCGATATCATAATGAGGATGATTTAATTTATGTTAGAAAACAAGATGGATAAATCGCAGAAAAGTGTTTGATTTTGTTCGTGAAAAGTCTACGTCGTCGGCTACGGCAAGCGAAGAAGATGATACACAGACCTGCGGACATGTTTTTCTGAAATTGAGCCTAGCGGAGCGATGGCTATTACATCTGACTGGCTACTTTATTTACAGCTAAACCACCATATCCTGATATCGTTTCCTGTAACATGAAAGACGACGCGATAAAAGAGAAAATTGTTAAAGAGTGTAAGTCCTATAATATGAGACTTCGGAGGTTCATATCATTTATATTCAAACGGGTTTTTTTTTTATCGGATTTTGTTTGTTTACGGTTCAACATTGATAGTAAAAAAGAAATCCGATAAAAAAAAACGTTGAATGTAAATGATGAACCTCCAAAGTGTCTCTTATTATAGAACTAAGAGAGTGTGACCATTCCTAGGCTTATTAGTAAAATTACAGTTTCTATTTAGGTACACATATTACTTTTATTTTCAATAAAAAAAAAATAAAGTTCTAATGTCCCATGCCGATTGCACATATTTGGATATCCAAGGAACAAGGACAATTACTTAAAAAATATTTTTAAATATCTTAAGAGAAATAAAAGCTTCAGAGCAAATGCAATTGGATTTCCATTATAATTTGTTATTTCAAAAGGTCATAATTGGTTAAAGATATTTGATTAGGACATATTTTCGAAAGTTATAAAGACATTGCTGATGATATGAGTTTCATAAAAATCTGGCAAGAATTGTACACATGAGAATGCTAACAAGACTGGACGGACGGACGCCAGGTATTTATATGTCCCCTGCGACAAGTTAAGGGGCTATATAATATTCCAAAGTGCTGCTGTATAATGGGGCCGTTTTTTTAGAAATTCTGAGAAAAGGAGGAGAGGGATCACTTCAGCTCCTATATACAGAAGTGCCACTGAGATGTCAAATATAAGATTGGGTGGGAAACTTTTTCATCAAATAATTATGAATTAATTGATAGTAGTTTCGAGAAAACAATAAAATTCTGTTGGAAATATAAATATATGAATTGGTGGGTATTTTGAAATAAAACAAAAATATAACCAGTGTCTGATCCTGGGGGAATACATGTGCTTACAGGAAAAATTCTGATGTTCTGCATAAAATGGTCCCCCCCAAAAAAAAAAAAAAGGCATCCACATCATTGCAACCCTGGCTACGCCACTGCAAACAAAATACACAGGAAAAGTCGAGTACTGTCATTTTGACCCTTGAAATGTACGATGGCAAGAATTGACTTTTTTCGCCACAGTTCTTATATATCATGATGGTATGGGCGGACAACGCATTAAACGGAATGCAGCTAATTATGACTGCAAACTTTTTAAAATTCTTATAATTATAATATTTTCATTGTAAATTATGAATAAATTAATCAATAAAATATAGAATACGAAGAGTTATATCTTAGACTATTGTTTTTATCATGGCCAATTAAATTTTTGAAAAATAATAAATCCAAACATTAAGCTGCAAGGAACTCGATAAACACAACAAAAGTTAATAATTTATCATTAACAGTAAGACAATTGGTCGAAAGAAAGTTCATAAACACTATCAAATGTTTTTAAACTAACGAAAACTATTGCTTCAACTCAAAATGCTAGTTCTCCTTTTGAGTTGAAACAACAGTTTTAGTTAGTTTAAAGATATTTATCCAACTGTATCTAACAAATCATATCCCTGTCATTGCACTCACTAATGGGTGGGTGATACCAGTCCACATAAAATAAGTTCAGTCTGTAGTAAGTAGAAAAAAATAGGAAAAAAACAAAATTGATTTATTTTCAGTATTTACAAATTAATAATTGTTATCTTTAAGATAACATTAATCTGTTAACTTTGTGATGTCTAATAATGCATTTCTTTTTCTGATACTTCTGATCAATGTTAATACGTACATTACCTTTATAATTAAGAAGTTGCACCGTTTTGTCTCATTGTAAAACGTCTCTATAACAACTATATACCGAGTTCCCCTTCTTGTTAATCATATTTTGCTTTTACTTACAAAGAGGTTAACTAGATTTCTTTCCGGATCAAAATAATGAACCAAACGAAAACAAACATTTTGTATTCAAACGAATAGCAATGCCAAGGATCACAAAGAATATTTGCTGAGACGAGATATGACCGATAGAAGATTAAAGGACTTGATGCTTAGCCATAGGTCAGGTAGTGCGATAGTTTGAAATATATCAACTTAGGAAAGATTGCTTTAGTACAATATCTGCCTTAGAAATCGAATTTAGTAGGATTTTAGGTACAACCTGGGTGGTATTAGAAAGATTAATACAAAACGAGAAAAGCAGAATGTTTGAATATAGCATTCCGCACTCATACCATATTGTTTAAGCTATGCTATTAATTCTAGTTGAACAAGTGCTCCTGTTGTGTATGTCACAGCACTCTTATAAAACAGACACCTTTTTTTTTATAATGATATCAGTTATATATATGATCAATGCACTTTTAAGTTAAGACTACAACCTTGTTTGTTCGATCCACTTCTGCTGGATACTCCTGCTCGTCTACATTATTTACATTAAACAGTTATTTGGTCTATGATAGAGAGAAGTCTCATTGACAATTACCGGTATATCACATTGTCTTATCTTTATATTCATTATATACACTATAATGGACATTTTTTTATTCGATATAAAAGAGAAGATTTGGTATGATTGCCAATGAGACAACTCTTCAAAAGAGACAAACATGACACAGAAATTAACAACTATAGGTCACCGTACGGCCTTCAACAAAGCCCAATACCGCATAGTCAGCTATAAAAATTAAGGCTCCGAAATGACAATGTAAAATAATTCAGACGAAAAAACTAACGGCCTTATTTATGTACAAATGTATATATTTTTGTTTTGTCAATTATACTATAAGTTACTCGGACTCTGTTGCCGATTATAGGATTATAAGTGTGGTGTCTTGACTGACATGAGCCATCAGCTTTATCTTGTGTCTAGACCGATTTCACCAATATACGCAATTCTTGTAGCGATGAAATTATTTGTTTATTCAAAACCTTTGTCAAAAGTGTCAATGTCGTCAAATTTAATATCCGCACTGTTTATGAAAATAGACCAATATATTATCAGTTCTGAGATTAAAGTGTTAGCTGTTTTCTCACTTCAAGTTCATTTCAAAGTTACATAAACCTACAGTTTGTCAATATATATAAGCGTATCCGTTTAATTAAAGTAACTAATTAAAGTACTGAAGTACTGAACATCAGATGACCGCAAGTTCTTGTGAATGGTCATAAGCACTTGTCTCAGAAAAAAATCCATCTCTATACCTGAAAGTGAGGTTAATGTACAGATGTATTTTTGTTTTTCTGAGACCATTTCTTGTGTGGAAGATAAATAAATGATAGGGAATTCAACATCACCGTAATAACTATTATATATATATATTGTATTGATACAAATCAATATACTCTGGTTTATACTATCCTTGATTATATTGATATTTGTATAGTACAGTTACATGTATATAATTTTCATCCATTTGCATATCATTCTATTCTACTTATTATTAACAATGCAGTGCAAGGGCATGGTGGACACTCTTCTATTAGAATTCGATTTTTCTTATAGATTGAATTTGAGTAGGCATACATATTTTCCAGCAAAACGAAAATATTATTAGATTATGTTCTAAAAATAATATTTGATGAGTATTCATTTAAGAAATGAATTTATAGCAAGTGATAAGGAATGTTATTTTTCACTCGGCGTATTTATTATGGTTATAGATCGGTTGAAAAACAAAACTATTTTACATAATGGAAATTTAGGCGATAGCAATACATTGGAATGAACTCACGGCCATCCTCTGTAAAAAGAAACATAAACAAAAATACCGAACTCCAGGCAAATTTTAAATCGAAAAGATTTAGATTTACATTAATAGATAAACAATAAAATGTCTATTGAACCTCATTGGATGATTGTTTCGTGTTTATCGATCCTCGTTATCGTTAAACTGTAATTATGTCTTCCGACACCCATCGATTAGTATCATAGCTACTGACCCTCATTGATACTTTTTATCATGCCAATCGACTCTCATCGATTTATTTTATCGAGTCTATTGACCCCTGTACATATACAGGATCATGTTTACTAAACCTCATTGATACTTTGTATCATGTCAACCGATCTTCGTCAACCGAGGGTATCGATGAAATTGAGAATGGAAACAAGTAATGTGTAAAAAGACTACTTGACCAAAAAGCAACTAATGGGTCTTCTTCACAACGTGAAGATTCTGCATCCATAGGCCGTCTTCAGCTGGCCCCTAAATAATAATGTATAATGCTAGTTCATTAAAAAAAAGGACGTCACACTTCAACTCCAAAGCAAATAAATGAACCAAAATAAATTAAAAAAAAAAAATAACAAAGACCAGAGGTTCCTGACTTGGGACAGGCGCAAAGAGTGGAAGGTTTAAACATGTTTTTTGATAACTCAACCCTCCCCATTACCTGTTGGCAATGTGTAATAAACAAACAAACCAAACTGCGTACAGTAAAACTCAGTTTAAAATAAAAGATAACTAAAATAAACTAAGGAAAATGACAATGAGACATAAATGAACAAAGGACTACTAGCAGTTACTAACATGTCAGCTCCAACCCTTCAGAATTAAACTGATTGACGGATCATGTCTTCATCATGTGAAAATCAAGCAGATTCTCTCCTGTTTGAGGTTTAGTATCATACCATCATAAAATATATGTGAAGAAATTTAACCCGTATCACTGTGATCCAACAACTGGTTTTAGAATAAATGTGTGTATTTTCAATGCAAAACCCTAATATGAGTAAATCAATATGAATTTAAAAAAAAAGGCTATTTGTGATTACCTGAACAGTACCGCAACTGCCTATTTAATAAGTCTGTTTAAAGTTTTTTTTAGCTTAAGGCTGGGATGTGAAAATGGTATCAGATCTACCGACTCTAACCGATGAAGGACATCATGTCTACCGACCATCGTCGATATAGTTTTACATGATTACGGACCCTTATCGATATAGTGCAACATATCGATTTTATTAGTGAAACAGACCATCATCGTATAGGTGAATCAAGTTTATCGACTTGGTAAATAACGTCTACAGGCCCTGTGTGATATAGTGTGTCATGTTTACCGACCCTTGTCGATATATTGAACCATGTCTATCGACCTTCTGCAATATAATGTGTCATGTTTATCGAACTCATCGAAAAAGTATATCATATTTACCGATCATTATCGATATAACGTGTCATGTTTACCGACCATCAACGATATACCGTACATGTAGCATGTTTACCGACCCTGTATATTTGTTCTTACTTTTTCCAGTATTTTAAAACTTGAGATTAGGAAATATATAAGCTTATGTTTGTTATGCCCCACCTACGATAGAAGAGGGGCATTATGTTTTCTGGTCTGTGCGTCCGTTCGTTCGTCCGTTAGTCCATTCTTCTGTCCGCTTCAGGTTAAAGTTTTTGGTTTTTGGTCAAGGTAGTTTTTGATGAAGTTGAAGTCGAATCAACTTGAACCTTAGTACACATGTTTCCTATATATATATATGATATGATCTTTCTTATTTTAATGTCAAATTAGAGTTTTACCCCAATTTCACGGTCCATTGAACATAGAAAAGGATAGTGCGATAGTGGCATCCGTGTACTGGGGACTCATTCTTGTTTAGAATGTTTTGAATGAGTTTAATATCACAAAAACTTCTTACTGTTTTATTTCACTGACTTAATTCTGTTGGTAAGATCGCAGCAGATCCAAGTCAATATAGCACATTTCTATTCTGTCAGTTATCTAATAATAATCCCGTATACTTTTACGCATATTAACCTTATCTTGGTTTTCCCAATTACTAAATTAAGTACCGCGTAATAGTT